>OY747135.1:60091688-60563831 GCA_963556465.1 Berberis vulgaris
TGTTGTGGTTGTGTTGCAAAGAAAGAAATTGCACACGAAATAAAGGACTTGTGTTGCAGAAACAGAGATAGCGTGAGGGAGACAAAGCAAATAAGCATGCAAACAAGAAGAAAGATCCAAGCCTTTTCTTTCTTTTAACGATTTAACGTTATAAAAGGGTTTTATTTATATAACCCCCCCTCCCCAAAAAAATACATATATAACGGTCAACAATAGTCACATCGTTAGGACCGTGTGGGCATGGTACATTACTGTCTCAATTTTTTTGTTATCAACTAAAATGCCCTAATTTTTTTGACCACCATATCTCAAGTAAGAAAATAGATATCAAAATTAAATGATTAAAAGAAAATCGCCATAAAAACTCAATCCATAGCCAACGCTTCTCCCCTCACAATTTTCCATCGTCTTTCTTCTCTTTCCCTCCATCACAACCCCTCTACGGCTCCACGCCTCTATCAATCCACATGAACCGCTAACAGAAAATCGTCTCCTCGTCGGCCTCCACCTTGTCGAGTCCCTCCTTGCCAACAATTATTTCTTATCTCTAGATCTTTACTGTCCTCTTTAAGTTTTGCAAATCTCTTCATCTCAATACTGTTTTGAGTTCATACTTGTAATAAATCAAAGGAAATAGTTTTTCTTATACAAATCCATACACTTAGAAACGATATAAGAGACTATTCATCGAGTTCCATCTTGCATTGAGTCAACCTCGCCAAAGTGGAACACGCAGAGTTTATTCAGTCATTGTCAAACCACGAAAAAACATGATCTTGCTCAGATCTACACCAACTCACCAAGAACATCATGTTCATCCTTTGTTACTTTTTCCTAGTATAGTTTGAGTAAAAAATGAAATTGGTTTTGAATACTTTGGAAAGGAGGAGATGAACTCCTTTTAACTAATTAGCCAGGATGTTCATACTCCCAATGAATAAAGTAGTGGTGGGTGCCAATGACATGACAGCTCAATGGTTAGAGCTTAGCGGATGGTACCACTAGGTCATGGGTTCGAACCCAGTCGGCGCCATGTTTATCAGTTTATGGTGTGTTGACCAGTTCTGATTTTTGATAGGTTATGAGATCCTAAAAATCCAGCTAGCCTTCCAAAAAAAAAGTAGTGGTGGGCATGGGTGATTTGGGGGAGGATTGTTGGTTTGAAACAGACCACCACTATGTGTGGTTGGGTGGATTTTGGGGGGAGATTGAGAAGATACAAGGAGAAGAGAACATAAAGAGGCACATCAACTTATGTCATTTGAGATCTCATGGTTTGGGGTTGAAGAGTAAAAGGGGCGGTGGTTTCGTTCAGGGAGTGGACGAGTGATGGCGATGGAGAGGGGTGGGGGTGTGTTGGGGAAGGGGACGATCAAAGAAAAATTATTTTTTAATTATTTTTTATCTGCGGTCCATCCTACATTGAGATTCAGATTCTCAATCTAGAAGTTATCTAGGACTCCAATTTGGGGCATGGTGGGGATCCATGATCCACTAGAAAAACCGCAAGGAATGGACGATTACATGGGGATGGGATGCGCCATCTTTTGAACCCACCACGGATAAACGGAGTAGAGCAGATATCCGCCATACATGATGGGGCAAATAAAATAAAATAAAAAATTTAACGGTTAAATGGGGTGGATATGGAGATTCGTCATCCTTGACGGAACAGGGGCAAATTTGACAAAATTCACCCCAATTCGTCTCGTTGCCATCCCTACCAACGTCCTCATAGACCAATCTGTCACAAGGCAAACCCCTTTGGTTTGCTTCTAAGAGGATCCAACATGAAGAGCTAGATAAAGACCGAGATAACAAACAAATATGCATTGATAATAAAGAGCTTTATTTATTTTTACTAGGGGTGGACGCGTTATACATGTGCGGATATTTAATATTTTTTTTATTTTAAAGGTCATGTATAGTTTATAAATAAATAGAAGAGTTTGTAAATAATTAGAGGAGGAACTGATTTTGATTGTAAAAATATGAAATATGAATGGCAAAATAGAAAATAAAAAAAAGATTAGTTGTAAGGGTCTTTTTATAATTTATAGATACTTGAGGGTTTGAAATAAATTATGTTAGGGGTTTGGATATAATTATATCAATGCTTAAGAGGGTTTGATTTGGATTGTAAAAATTATGACATATTCATAATTTATAGATAATTGGAGGATTTCAAATAAATTATGTTAGGAGTTTAGGTATAATTAATGAATATTAAGATGGGCAATGTTTGATTATAAATAATCTAAATTTGGGAGAACAAAAGTTATACAAAAATATAATATTATTTTTTTAATTAAAAGACACAAATACCCCTATCACTAATTATTGGTTTGTTGGTTTTACAATGTAATTAAAAATAGGAGAAAGCAAAATGAAAAAAGTAAAGTAAAGTTAGATCCATCGTCCAAACCATGCTTGATTGAAAGATGCTCACGGGAAGTCAAACCTGACGAAAGATAAAATATCCAAAAGGAAGCCCCAATATGAATGCATCTGATTCCGAAATCCATAAAAGCCAAGTTGATGAAATCAGACCAACAAAACAAATCCAGCACTAGTCAACACTAACAACTTTTAAGGCTCACTGACAAATCTCAACTTAACTTGATTATTTATATTTCCAAGACACCAACTACTCAATATAATAAAAGTTCGTCGTTAATCAGAGAAATCAATTATTTTAATAATAAAGTTTCTATCGTCTAGATTACTATCTCAGTTAATCACTTGCAATTGTATATTCGCACCATGAGTTCGTTACTTAAATTTGGGGTGGGCATCCCATCCTGCAATCCCAATCAGTCTCGGTTTAATTTTGTTTCGTCCTGATTGTTTTTTTTCCTTTTGAGATTTATTAACTCCATTAAGATCATGTCCCGTCCCGATTTAGAGTGGGATAGGATCGAGATGAAGATTTTCATTCTCGCTCATCCCATACCATCCTAAATTTATTTATTTAATATTTTATTATTATTATTATTATTATTAATCAAACTACTTTTCTTCTTTTTTCTTTCTTTTTTTAAATTTTAAAAGTAGGGTGCGCCAATCCTGTGCAGTAGTGCAACGCATAAACGACGCTTAGAGACCTTCGACAGCAAGCCACCGATGGTGGGCCTCTCCCTTGGAAAAATAAATTTAATATCATGTGGGTCGATGACCTACGTATCAGATATTAAACTGATAATAACATATAATATTTGAAGAAAAGTTTAGGATGTGTTAAAATTAAATCAAAACATATACTATTTGAAATTTACTCGCTTGATTTTATACTATTTGTTTAGATAGAAACTTCACTTTGGATATTTTAGGTCATGGAGAACCCATGAAAATTAATGTTTTTCATATTTTAGATTGATTATAAGACAATTATTATTGTAGAAAATAAAGGCAAATGATGGTTTGTGTTAGTTTTGCACTATGAACTATATGTACAACTATTGGTTATTGTATCGCGTAGAGGATGCTTAACATAAAAAACTGTAAGTTCATTGGATCCTAAATTTTATTGACATTTAATATTATTACAATGAAAGTTATATGTACATAAATTTGGCATTATTGGTGTGTAAGTAATGTGGGATGTAATTCTTTTGTTATTTTTCATTGGAAGATTATTTAATATTTGCTCATCCCATCTCGTCTTGTCCCGAACACGTTTGAAATGGAATGAGGTCTATCTCGTTCCGATCCCGAATGAACGGGATGGGATAGGGATGAGGATCACATCCCATCTTATCCTGTGCCCACCCCTAACTTAAACAACCTAACGTATATAAAAAAAAAAACATAAAGCCATATTAATCCAACTCAAAATTTGATATAGGAAATATTTAGCAAGAACCCAAAGTAGGGGTGGACATTCCATCCCGCGATTTCGATCTTGTCCCATCCGATTTTTCTCGGGTCTTATTGGAGTTGATCAACCTCATCCCATCCAGATCTAGAGTGAAATGGAATCGGGATGAAATTTTTCAATCCCGCCAATCCAGAACTGAACATCAAAACACATAGAATGTTAATCATGCGCTGATGAGTACGAATTTCAAAATGCATTATAACATCCTTGTGCACATGGGGAGATTTGAGCACACGGTACATTCGCCTCCTAGTAGGTAGAGGTACAGGACCCATGGTTTTGGCATTGATGTCCTTTGCAGCTTCCATTATCTGCTTGTAAGAGTCCTCTATCAAGGGTACCCAGTAAGATTTTAGCTTGATCTTGATATTTTGTTTTAGTGCCATCTGAGAAAAGTTCAGATTTCTCCATGATTAGTATATTAACAGCAGAAGCCAAAAAAAGAAGCATTTGCAATTAAGCAATAACGATCTGTTTCCCCCGTGAACAATTTAAGAACTATGTGTTCACTATTTGAAATTCAAAAGATCGATTTACTTAATTTTCAGTTTTTCATAATAATAACATCAAGCCAAGGCACTGCTCTGAACAATGCAACTGATTACAACTGAAGAATGTGAGAGTTGTGTTCATGAAAAAAGGCACAAAAATCACATAACTTAACAATAGAGATGGTGAGAATGAGACTGTAAAGATGAGAAAGTTCTTCAGCTTTCAAAACTGAACCTCGACTCATGGACTGCGTAAAGCTTTTGGTAAAATTTCACTTTGGGTTGGGAGAAAACAAGCTGCAAGTGATATTCAGGAAGTAATCTCATCCTTAGAGAAGTGGTGTTCCTCTTCTCCCACCTGCCAAAAACCTATTTGCTTGAATGTTGATCCCATCATATCTCGAATCCATTTGGGATGGGAAAAGGTCGGGATAAGGTATATACTGTCCCATTCTCGTTATATCTCATCCCAACCTCGTCCTGATCCCGAATGAACAGAATGAGATAAGATAAGGTCCATCATGTCTCATGCCCACCCTGACCAAAGTTATATAATAGGTGGGGTCCTTGCTAAGTCTTTGCAGAGAGTTTACATTATGCTAAGTTCGTTTTGGGTGCTACATCCTATGGTACTAGGAAGCACGGACTCTCGGAAAAACCCTCCGAATCCTAGTAATACGCGTGTCAGATACGAATACGAGTGCGATTCGCGGTCGATACGTATCCGACACGCAGTCAACGTATCAGTCAACGCGACTTGGTCGGGATACGACCTGGACCCGGTCAGGATTCGGTTGGTAATAATTTTTTTTCCAGATCTTGATAAAATCGGACAGAGATCGAGCAGAGAGATCGATCATTGGGAGAGAGATCGATCTCTCTCACTGGGAGAGAGATCGATCAGGGAGATCGAGCAGAGAGATCGATCATCGAGAGAGATCGAGCAGAGAGATCAATCATCGAGAGAGATCGATTAGGGAGATTGAGCAGAGAGATCGAGCAGGGAGAGAGTCGATCAGAGAGATCGATCGAGATCGATTGATCGACTGGGAGGGAGATCGAGCAGGGAGAGAGATCGATCGAGATCGATCGACTGGGAGGGAGATCGAGCAAGGAGAGAGATCGACTTGTCGCTTTCGCTATTTCTTCAACCTCACCTGCGCCTCCCATCTTCTGTATTATCATTTATGAGATATTGGTCAGGATATGTTGTTCTTATGGATTGACTTCCATTACTTTGTGCTATCTATTTGGATTACATTGATGTGTTGTGTAGGGTCAAGTTAGGCCCGACCCATATTAGAATCCATTACCCTAGTTTCCACTTATGTACCCAAAATTTTCATTCATTCAAATAATTTCATTAATTAAGCTCATTGCATTTAGATGTTTTATATGGTTGGATTATTAATTATTGTTTATGAGTTATGACATTATGTTAATAGTTTTTTAATAAAATATAAAAATAAAAATAAGGTTTGACGTGTCTCCGAGTCCTAATTTTTTGAAAATTGCCGAGTCGTCGTATCGTATCCGTGTTCGATACGATACGCGTATCCGAATCCGTGCATCCTAGGTGCTAGGTGAGCCAATTAGTAGATTGGATGCTATTTAGGGGTGTAAATAACCGGACTGAATGCGAGATCTTTGTCACAAAAAGTGTGTCAACGTGGTTGATTAAGACGTCAATGTGGGGTCGAAAACGGAAACAAGTGCTGAAGCACAAAATACGGGGTGTAGTTGCCATCATGACCAAAGACAAAAGACAGCTCCGTGGTTTCAGTAAAATAACATTAACGACAGGTCGGGGACATTCAAATCATTTGTTGAAAACATGGTGGGCATCAAAGTCATTTAGGGGTAATAATAATGATGGGGCAAGAATGGCTTGCAGAGTTGGCAATGCTTAAATTCTAGATAAAGTTCAAATACAATATATCAAAGTCGCGATGTTTCACCAAAGATGCTCGATTGTTTTTCTCTTCTCTAGAGATCCTACGGTAGCTAGAAGTTGTACATCAGAGTTTCGTATACTTTCGATACCTCGAAGTTGTTATCTCTTCAAAGAAGCAGTTAAGTTAAACTGCTCTGGTCCGATCACCTACTACCCTGGCAACTCAACTCAATTCTTCTCTCTCTAATTCGCCATGAAAGCTTCGACTTCTCTTTTGTGTCTGTGTTGAATGAGATTGGTTTGATTAGAGATTTGTTAGAAGTAGTGAAAGAGTAGAAGAGATGAGTCTGGTTCGATTTGAAATACGGAACGAGTTTGGTTTAGGAGGTGCGGAGCTGTACGGAGAAGCTAAGAAAGATGATCCGAAAGCACTACTAGATGGAGTTGCAGTTGCAGGACTCGTTGGGATCTTGCGACAATTAGGCGATCTAGCTCAGTCAGTTTCTAATTCTTTCTTACTCTTTTCTTTACTGCTTGGATTTTAGTTTCTGGGAGTATTAATGAGGTCTAAATGTTAATGATAATTGTTCCAAATTGAGTTAATCATCGCTTTCTTGATTTGATGTGATTTTCAATACTTGTTTTATTTGATTTTAATAGATGAATATGATTTGTAACTAGAACAGGACACATTCCAAATTATTGGAAACTCTTTAAATGAGAATGGAGATGGAAATTGAATTGGGTGGTTCTACATGCAAATGTGAAAAATTGAAAACTAATCTTTTTTTTTTCATGGATCACAACAAGACTTTGAACAGGGGAAACCTTGTAAATACTATGAGATTTTGTGATGTTATTGATTCCTTTAATTTCTTGTTTCAAACCCTTGAGAAAGTTTAAATTTGGGTTTGAATAGAGGTTGTTTGAAAAATACAGCTAGAATTTGAATAGGGTAGAATTCCCAAGTATGTTTTATTAGTAATTTCCAGAAGGATTGTTGTTCGTAATCTAGAAATAGGAAAAGCCTAGGTGCTAACCTAATTGGGATGTTTTTGGTAGTGGCTAAAGATGCAAGATCTTCCTTGTTGGTTGGCTTTGATGCCTTCACAGTTCTTTGTTTATCAATGAATTAGGGTAGGGTCCCTTCAACTTTTGCCTTTTGAAAAAAGATGGAGAGAGAGTAGCCGTGTAGTTTTTTTTATTTTTTTATTTTTATTTTTTTTTTATTTCAATCACTGAAGTGAACTTTTGTTTTCTCTTATGGATTCAAGAAACCCTAATACATTGAAGGTTTTATTATTGTTGGACACAGTGTTCTTCAGCTTCAATCACTTCCACTTCATTAAATACTCTAGAAGTGGAAAAACACCTTGAATGACAACTGCCAATTATTGAAAAAAGGTCGACAATCTTCAAAATAGTCCACTAAATGTTCCATACGAAATTTCTACAACCTGTTAGCATGGATCAGTATCAAGTACTTAGAAAATCACGTAGACCTTGTCGCCTCAAGCATCGAAAAATTCTAAGATACACTAGCCACAATCACAAACCAATAGTAACAACGAATGTAAAGAGAAGATAAGAGTCAAACTAGAAGATAGGGTTGAAAACCGAACCGACGGTTCGGTTTTTCACCTAAACCGTGAACTAAACCGACTTGGGTGGGCAAGTTGCGTACAATATGGCTTACAAATAGTGGACCCACGCAACTCACGTGTTAACAAATGGTATCAAAGCTAACAGTTTGGTTGGAGAAAACATCCGAAGGAGGTAGAGTCAATGTTGCGGTTGCGGCTAGATGGTGCTGACAACACTAGAGATAGTGTAATTCGTACATCAATCGCTACTTTACATGGTTGAGCATGTTGTTTGAGAGGGAGTTGTACTTTGACATGTTATGTTGACATGGATCTTAAGGTGTCACGTTTAATCCAATGCAGAGTTTGTGGGGGTGTTGGCTTAAATATCATACATCTTTTATGGAAAACATGTCAAGGAAGGATAAGTAGGTAGCACACTTAAACACAAAACCTCACACCCGAGCTCAAAGCCAAGTCCACTTATGTGATTAAGTTGGGATGATATCAGTGCTACAAGTAGTGAAGGAGAATCCACGTGCCCTACTTCTCAAAATTGCATTACAAATGAATAGCATCTGCCCTGTCAATGGTAGGATGGAATCTTGGTTTGAGAAAATAAATGTTACACCTAAGAAAATTCGATTGAGGGCAAGATCATGGTTTTTCCAAGTAATAGTCATGGTGACTTTAAGGTACAAATATCGATCACATCTCGATGGGCTAACTGCCTTATCAATGGGTCATAGTTTCAACATCTTCAAACAAACCGGAGTCTCACTACCTGAAAATGCAGTTGTCTCTGGCTATGATACTAACAATAACGACTCACTTGCGCCACTGATATTGTCCACTTAACCACCATGTAGAGGTGTGCAATTTTAGCTCAAATAATTATTGGAGTGACTGTGATTGAGCCTAATAAACTTCGGTGTTAGAAGAGTGCAAGTGCACACTTAATAATCATCTCGCAAAATTCAAATGACTACCTAAGAGTGTGGTACACCATCTGGTGCAACATGGGGTAGGCACCTTTCTAGCACACCACTGCCCACCCCTTATCCGAGGGGGTGGGGGGTGAGCAGGCATATTTCTTAAGCAATTGCCCCCTCTCCTTTCAAAAGCTCAGAAAATTACATTCAAATCACACCCTGCTCGACCAACCAGTTTTTGAAGTATTTTCAAATCCGATTCAACTCAAACGTATCCCATAACATGTTTCATGAAAACTGCCAAGTTCTTATGCAGTTGTCCTAAGATCCAATATGGACCATAATACATGACTGTATAATGTGTATTAGGAAGGCTGCCTTCAGGTATGACATAAATAAATAAATAAATAAATAAATAAATAAATATATAAATAAATAAATGGGTCTATGAGCCACTCTTTTTTTTGGGTAAGAAATTGAGAAAAAGGTAATAAAAAGAGTTATTTAGGGATGCACATACTGTTTTCTTAGCCGCTTCAAGGTCTTCAACAAATATCTAGTAATAGTGGATCGTTCATGACACTTTAAACCACTTCACAAGTATTATATACTTTTGTCCCAAAAGTAGCTCAATGCGCTAAGTAATGTTGCATTGCCACATTGAAAGGATTCAAATATTCTCATCATATGGATTCATTAATTCTATCTCGATACTAAAAGATTCTAGGTATACACCATACAAAGTTTCCTATTCTCAATATCTACGAACCAAAGAGTTCTCCAAAGTCTTCGTTATGGTCCTGTTTACAGTTGATAAATCATGCACACAGTTTCCTAATAGGTACAGGTGACTTTATGTTAACAAGATAAAAATTCCATGGTGCTTGTAGTTATTTGACTACTTTTTTGCCCTTCCCTCTATTCTTTATTCCAAGCAGGTATAGTTAGCTTAAGCATGATAATTGATCATCTACACTGTATTATACACTACCATTCATGAATCGTGATAAAATGCCATTGTCATGCAATAGGTTCGCATCAGAAGTTTTTCATGATCTACAAGAGCAGGTTATGGCCACAGCTTCTCATAGTAAGAAACTGATGGTTCGTGTACAAAACATAGAAGCTACACTACCTCGACTTGAAAAGGCTGTTTTATCCCAAACAAGTCACATTCATTTTGTTTATACCGCAGGTAATACTTTTGGTCTTATTCATTACAGCAATCCTATTTCTTCCACTGGAAACTCTGTAAATTTTTACAGTTTAATTAGTAAAGCTTATTTACTTATGAAGTTGAAGATGTGCATGTTTTTAAAAGCAGAATGTAAACATGAAGTACAAGGTCAAAGTTAATCCTGAAGTTCTCTTTCTCTCTCGCTCATTATCTCCACTCCCATCTTTTTTGCACTATTTTGATATTTTCCGTTAGAATTGTTTCTCAGAAAACCACACCCACTTCAGTTACTTAGAGTCCTTGTTTCTGGGTGTACTCTCATCTTTGCTTCTCATTCAGCTTTACTCTTGTCTTTATATCTAGTTGTTTTCCAGCCGCATTCAAAAATTTTGGTTGTAGTGTTGTTTTTAATGTGATAAACCATGACATGAATTACAAATTATTACGTAATAGTTGAGAATATCTGTAGTTATCAGTTTAACAGTGTACTTTGGAACTCTAAATTCCCATAGAAAAATCGTGTAATCTTGGGAGAATATTTATCATTGATTCTACGACTAACATTCTCAGTATGTGGAGTATGGACTACACATATCTTCAAACAGTTTAGTTTTGTTAAGCTTCAGAAGAAAATATTGCTATTTTCTGTACGCCTTGCGTTGTTTTGAATTACATTTGCCGGATAATTAATTCTTGAGCAGATTTTGCCACAACAATTTATGTTCTTACTGGATAGCAGATGCTTTGCAGGTTCTGACTGGCATGCCAGTATTAGAGATGAGCAAAATCACCTCGCAAACAGTGATTTGCCGCGATTCATTATGGATTCCTATGAAGGATGTCGTGATCCACCATCTTTGCATTTGCTTGACAAGTATGCTTTACTATGTTTTAGGTTTTCTCAAAAAAAAAAAATTTACTAGTGAATGTTTGAAACCCTTATGTTTTAATTTGTCAGATTTGATCCTGGTGGTCCTGGAGCTTGTCTAAAGAGATATTCAGATCCTACCTATTTTAAGAGAGCATTGGTTAGCACTGATTCAGAGAATGTTGATAAAATCCAGAGAGAAAAGAATGCTCATAAAAGCAAGGTATTGTTCCAATCCTCAATTTGCTTTTGAAGGGGCTTTACTCTCTTCAAGGTATAGTGAAATAAATGAATTGGGGAAAGAATTTGCAAATATTTCTTCTAGAGTTCTGATTGATACATTGTTTTCAGGATTTTGTTTCTTATTATAGTTTGGATAATCTAGAAATTACCCTATGCAAGGTGTGGCATGAGTTCTTCCTGGTTTACAGCACACATTCAAGAAAATTTTCTCGATAAAATATTATTACATATGAGGTGATCAATACCTATGAGTTGAATAACTGAGATAAATATATCCCCAGTGGAGACGGAATTGTGAGAGCCAATGTTCCTTTTCGAAGGGCAGAATCAAAGTATAGTGTTGAGCAAGTAGGGGTAACTATTGAGTTCTATGGTGGCAAACTTAACGGAGTCAGTTATAGTGATCCTGCAACTGTGAAAAAATATGCTAGACGCTCTCAATTAGGTGAAATTTTTGAATTAGATCGTGCTTTTTTGAAAAGGTTCACCATTGTATCTATACCACCTAAATGCATTCATGTGTTTCAATTGAGAAAACCCGGTAATTACTTTAGTAGTGTAAGTTTTAAAGGCACTTGCTACTTCCATCTGACTAATACTTCAAAGTCTAAAATTTCCCAATTGTACAGAAAAGAGGTGAACGGCAGAAAAACCTTAAACACCCACTTACTAAAACAGCAGCTGAGCTTAGTGACAGGTATATGAAATTTCTTTGGCTAATTTCTATGTTGAAAAATTGTCATTTGTTTCTGTCTTTATTTCTGTGGAACTAAATAATGGCGCAATCTGATCAAGCAGAATGCAGTTTGGTTCTCGAAGAATTTGCCAGAAAAATTCAAATGCAGAGATTATTTCGACATCTGATATGAGATCAAGATCTGATTTGGGAGACACATCATTCAATTCAAGGTCGGACTACATCGAATGTGTTTTTGAGACAGTTTCTTCCATGCCACTGAAAGATCAAGAGCAGAATGGACTGCCAGCTTCTAGGCTAAAGAAGCAGAGCTATGACACCTGTAATTCCGTTCCTTCCAATGAGCCAAATGGAGGTGTAGATAGTGTTTTACAGCACGAGTGCTTGCAAGAAGAATGTACGGTTGATGCATCTTACGTTACCTGGGATGAAAAGACAGAAATAGTGAAGCCTACAAGTCAAGAGTCTAAGAACGTTATTGATGTTCATGGCAATGCTTCAGAGTTGATGCATGAAGACTCTGACCTGGGTGAATTTGAGAGGGAAGCTAATAATCTTTCAAATGTTGATAGAGACGATAGCATCCATGATGATGCAAACTTGATGGAGTCTCTTTCTGATGGAAACCTCTTTGATGATGTCGGAAGTGAGACAGACCGTTATATGGATGCACTCAACACCATAGCGTCAGAAACTGAGACTGATACTGAGGTTCAAACAAAAGGGGACGTAGACCTACGACCAGCAAACCCTGGAAACAAAGTAATAGAATCTAAGAATCACAGTTCTGCTTCTTCTGATTTTGAACCTTGCGTCACATCTTACGATACTTCACATAAACCTACGTCCCAGAATGTTCCTGACACAGTCTCTTCAGAAGATCTTGTTCGTGAACACTCACCTGGTATTATCAGCCCATCTCCCAAGCCAAACCATTCTGTAGATGCTACTTCATCTGGAAATACTGATCTCCTTGAAGTTTCAAAAGCAAACAGTTCTGGAATTGTCATGAGGAATCCAGGGTCTTCTATTTTCAATATTCCCAATTTGCAGCCCACACTCAGTGAGAAGATTGTAAGCAGTTTGTGTGATCCTGAAGAATCTGCAACTAAAATTCTTGAAAAACCATCCATTCAAATTTGGACAAATGGAGGCCTTTTAGGACTGGCGCCATCAAAACCTCCTGATGTTATGTTGAATATGGCTAACCAGAGCTTAGCACTTGATCCAAAAAGGGATGAGCATGGCCTTTCAGGTTATACTCATTCTAATGGACCTGAAAAGAAACTTGAGGCATCAGTTAAAGACTCTGAACTCGGGAAGAATAACCAGAGGTTAGAAGGAGAAACTAGATCACCTGATACGATTAGCTCCAATGATCTCCCAAGAAATCAACTGGTTAAAAGTATGAGAAACAGTGTCCATGACATTGATCATTCTGAATGCTCCACATCAAGCCAAGATCAACAAGATACTTGCAAGACAAAAAATAACCCATCTTGCAGTAATAGCTTCAATAACACTCATGGTCATGGTTTGACAGACACCAATTTCATGGTTCTTGGAGCTAAGTTGCCTATCATTCTGGGCATTGGCGGACAATCTGGCACACCCAAACAAGAGATAAAAAAGACTCCATTCGACATGTTTCTTCCTTCTCATAGACTGCGTGTTAATGGTTTGGGAAGAGAAGTATCGCCAGCTCATGGAGACATGCCTCAAACAACAAACCTAGTGAAAACTGACTTCACAAAGTCACAGGAACGCAGCTACACTGACAAGAAAGGGCTGAGCAGAACTATGTCACTTGAGCTAAATCACAATGAACATCTTGAAGATGGATTTCCAGTAAACTCATCTTCACCGCCACTAGAACATATGAAAATATCTTTCCACCCAACTGATGGAGTGGGAACTCCTAAACTGAAACTGATGTTTCATGATGGGCATAGTTTTCGTGATAGTATTGGAGATGCCACTTATCCTTCCTTTCAGTTGCTTCCAGAACCTGCTCTTCCACTAAAAGATAGCAACTTTGAGTCTGATGATGACGCATTCTCTGGATCTCAATATATGTCTGATGAACTTTTGAGCCAACTGTCTGAATCAAACTCTGAGCATTGGACATCTAGTGGAACACCTGGAAGTGATGACAATGAGATATATGATGCTCTACGTCGAGTCTCATCAAATGAGTCCATCTTGAGCTCTTCTGAAATTGAGGGACTATCCCATCACAGTATCTATCCAGACTGTGATTTCGAAAATCCAATCAAAGGAAACAATCCTGTACCCCGTGATTATGATTCTCCCGTTGACCTTACAAGTGAAAAAGATTCAGATTTGGTGTTGCAATGTGCTGATGAAGCAAAACCACCAGCACCTCCAATCCTTCCACAGCAATGGTGTGTAAAAAAGCCGGAATTTGATCTTCAAGGAGATAAACAAGGTTCTCTATTTGATCTTCAAGAAGATAAACAAGGTTCTCTATCTGCAGTTTCCAATAATAAAAGTGAACTTCAAGCTCCATCGTGCACTGTGTCTCAGCAACCCAAGCCACTTGCACCAAATCAATTGCAATTTAAGGACATTGCTGCAAGTTCACTAAAGACAAAGGTGAGGATGTCTCTTCTACATACCAGGAAATGCTAGCTCGTGTGATTTCATTTATTCTTGTCATCTTATTTAGTTTTGTTTATCATCTTTGATAATCCAATACACCACTGATGCATATATTCTAAACAGTAGATATTTATTCGGTATCTTTTGGGCAGCTGACACTAATGTCATCTTCCTATTCTTTAATTTATACTTAACCATCAACAGTCCACATAACTTTCAATCTCAGAGCTTTTAATCTTCATCAAGATCCATGCTAGAGCGAGTATCGAACTATGTTTTCATATTCAATCCATCTCTATCGAATTCATTAATGCGTGATGCCCGAGTGGGACAATGCTAGATTCCCTAAAGTAGGCTTCTATATAGTGATCTATTTCCTGTTTATATTTTGCTCTGATCATCTACCTCAGCGTCCTGCTTCTTGATTGCCGAGAGTTGTATACACTGAGCATAAGTGCTCATACCGGTCTGAAAATTCTATTAAGGAATTTTGGCACACCTGTCCAAAAGCATGTCTCCTATCAACCACCTAACACGAACTCAAAGCAATGATCTCTTCAGTCTAACTCTCTATGAAAAACTAAACGTAGATAAAGAAAATATTCAATTCAGTTCAATTATTCCATGCTCATAAAGCTTAGTTATTATGTACCAGTGTTATTTTTATTTTTATTCAAAGGTAAGAGATATTCTAACTAATTACAATCTTTGACCTAAACATAGGAGGAGCAACAATTGGCTGGTTCTAAAGAAGCTGACCAGGATTCAAATGATAAACAGATGGAAAAAAAGGAAGATTTACTGCATCAAATCCGGACCAGGGTGAGCATTAATCTATCTTTCTGCACAATCTGCTTAGATTTTAAAAAATAAATAAATGGATATGATCGGCAAGGAGCCAGACCAGATATAGGCCTAATACGTGTCCGAATTATTATGGTAGTGAAGTTAAATGATAATCTGCAAACAAATGCTGAACATTCTCACAGTTGTATTGAGTTGGTTATAAGGTTGACATGCTTACACTGAGGTTCTCTTTGTATCTTCTGGTATTCATTAATGAAACAAAATGGTTGATTTTACAAATAAAAACTTCAGGTCATGGTAACTGCGTATTACCAAGTTGTTTTGTAACTGCATATTTGCTCGAAAAGCCTGTCAAATTAGATACTATATGAGCAGTTATAAGATACCTCTGTAGAATGCTGACTGATGGGCTTCTTCCATTAAAGATGAGGTTTTGTACAAAAGAAGAAAAGAAAAGTTCATATACCTTGAATGTGTCCACTCTTGTAGAATGAATAGTTATTTTTGGTTACAAATCTTTAGTATAGTAAGAGTCAACACAAACTAGGTAACATTTATGCTGAACATGAATGATTTATCGTTGATAAAATTACAGTTACATGGTTGCATAGTTGGAATTTAACATGTAATTGGAATATGTCACAACCCTGAGATCAGAGGTAAAATCATACCTCTTTCAGAATAACATGAATTCATAAAACTTGATCTTTGTTTGATTAATATACCTATTGTTAGAAAGAAGACCAGGAAGAAAAATGTTTCGTTTTTCATTGGAAAATGCAGAATCTCGTTGAGCTTGATTTACATGTAATAATTGTGTGTTCTATTTTCCTTGTTGAATATCCAGTCCATGAATCTTAGACGGACAATTCCAGCAAAGCCAACTCTCACTCCAAGTCCTACTACCAACCTCAAAGTGACGGCAATTCTGGAAAAGGCAAATGCAATCCGCCAGGTTCTGCAAGTTCATTTAGCTTTCTTTTGTTACTTTCCCCGACCTAGATTCATATCCTTTTTCTTTGGGTTTCTAAACCATCTAACTTAACAATAAACTGCCAGGCATTTGTTGGAAGCGACGATGACGAAGATGATGATAATTGGAGTGATGGTTAATTTCTCGTACCATCATGTCTAAGTTCAGCTGACCATGGAATACAACCATCTTGCATCTTTGAACTGGTAAGTTGGTTGATGTTGTATCATATGTATGTAGGTATGTATTCTTTCTGTGATTAGTTTCCTAGGCTTATCCCGTATTTATGAAGTTCTTCTGTCATTAGCATCATTTTTTTCTGTATGAGAATAACTGATCCATAATCATATATGATGCTGGATCGTCGAGAATGAGTGAAGCTCGTGATATAAGGTTATTTAATAAAAAATAAAATGGATATTTCTCCCAGTTTACCTCCAAAATAATTTGTTACCACAAAAGTTGGATGTTTGAGAGTTTAAAATGTTGGGAGATTTGGCTAAGGATGTCTGTCAATGGATATCCGATGAATTTTAAGTTTTTGCTAAAAATACGTGTACCAAATTAAAATATAGTCTGATAAAATATTAAATACAAATGCGATAATGCTGTTGGGCCGGGCCGGGCCGGGCTGGGATCGAAAGTTGAATGGGATAAATATGAGAGAGGTGACAGCAGAGCTGAGGAGCATCACCTGGGTTGGCGTATTCAGCAGGCGTGGCCTTCTGCATTTATTGCAACAACAAACCAACAAAGAATACAAATACAAGGGGAACCGCCAACCGCTTTTGCTAGCAGGAACCTCAATTCCACGACTCTCACCCCTTGTTTTCTTCCTTTTCTCCCAAAACTACTGTCTTTGCTTCTCAAAACATTTAACACGCACTTTTCTTTTCTCTCTCTTGTTAGGTTATAAAAGTATCTGGAGTGTGTGTCATGTCCAAGCAAACAAGCAATAACAGAGAAATTTAGCTCACAAGAATACCCATACCCATATTACATATGGCTTCTCTTATTCTTCTTTTATCAGAGCTTCTTCATTCCCAGAGTGATGAGAATACAAACCATCGAATCACACATGATCTACCTTCTTCTTTCATCTTAAACTTCTCTGCTCCCTTTACTCCTGTTGCATCCGGATGCACATGTACTGCTACTACTGAGCAATTTGTAGAAGAAGAACAAGAAGAGGATTTGTCAAAGCTTATGGTTGCTGTAGATTTGATTTGGCCTTAAATTAGTTGACGTCTCTATTTTTTTTGTTTTTTTTTTTTTTTTTGTTATGTAGGTGTTCTCAGTGAAGATGATGAGTCTCTTCTCTTTTAACCTCAAACCAGGCTACCATTAGCGATGAGTCTCTTCTCTCCTATTAATTCTAAATTATTAACTATAATATTTTTTTTGAAGAATCAAAACAAGGTTTAGTTAATTGCCTATATTAGGTACCCAATTTGTAATCTTCCTCATGGATGGATGAGCTGTAATCTTCCATGCCGATCCAGCGTAAATAAAGAAGAGAAAGAAGAAAGGATATGAATGGTGATACGGCTATAGATTCAGTGTGATCATAACAACTTTTTGCCAAGAACAGAAAGAGAATAGATCTCACAATTTTCCGCATTCGTCCTGTCAAAGCCTATGCACATAAATTAGGTTTCTTTGCATCTGGTCATTGTACTTGACGTCTTAATGAAAATCACCTCTATGGTTTTCGTAACAAGATTTCCGAAAGAGAAAGCAAAGATTTTACCTCATGACCGCATGTTGAAGTTCCTCCAAAGCTGATCTCCATAACGAAGATTAAAAACAAAGGCATTATATGGATGGATGCCAAATACTTGCCCATATCTTCAATCTATCACGGAATAAATTCTCAATTCCATCACAAGAGTACATTTTTTTTTTCAAATTTCAAAACAATATACAATATTCATCGCATCATATTAAGCTCCAATCAACAAAAACTTTCTGTTTTTTTTTTTTTTTTTTTTGCACTGAGCTTCATAAAATAATAAAGTAAAATTCTTGCACTAATTAGAAACCAAGTCATATTTTACCTGTTTGAGTAAAGGATAACATCTTGTCAATCTGTTTGGAGCCAACTTGGAAACCAGGCTGTAGCCATTTGTGTCACGCTATGTACAGCCACTGGGAGAATAGCCGGGTTCTGATAGCAAGGAGCCCTTCTAGGGAGCGAGGGAGGAAACGAGGTACCATGAGATAAAAAGTAGGGGTAACTAGCTTTTCAAGGGCACGCTTGGAAAAGAAAAAGAGGTGAAGAATGACCACAATAGACTTGGGATATTTATTAGATACTAGGGGAATATGCGCTCTACGCCTCCGTGGATATTTGGTATTAAAAATTTTGTACGTGCAAATTAAATTTTTAGAGAATTTTTTAATTAAGGAAATTTGAAACAAAGGTAAAGACATTTTGGTAAAATACAATAAATAGGAAGGGGATTGGGCCATTTGCTACAATTTTGGGCTCAACCACCTTCAAGCCCACCACCACCACAAAAGCTAGACAAGCCAGATTTCTGCCAAAAAAGAAGTCATGTGACTGCATGGATCCAAAACCAATAACAAAGAGATGGACCAAAATGGAATCTCTAAACCCACTTCACATCCACGTCCACTTATTTTTACACGTTAATCTAGCTAACTCGCCGAGTATGCAAGTTGACTCAGTGATCAACTCATTGTCTTCTTGAGTAGATCGAAAATTTGAGACAGTCAGTGTTTTAAAAAAAGGTGATGACCTGAAGGTCAGACATAAAAGGTTTTCTTCATATCCTTGAAGTAATGAAGTTTTTTATGATAACAATTTGAACTTTGAAGGTTTTTTATTTTTTATTTTTTATTTTTAAATCTTTTTTCAGGAGATTAAGTTGTGATCCCATTCAAAACTTGAAGGAAGACTAGAGGGTGGGTGTGGGTTAGGAAATCAAACTCGAAATGAATGAAAGGAGGAGGGGAACAAAGAGTATTGGATTGTTGGTGGGTTCAAAGCATTGCTCATCCTTCAAACAAATCAATTTTAGTGATCCCTTCGTCTCCAATATTGACTGGTCTACGGTTGCATCCTCTTTCTATCAACTAGGTTAAGTGCAGCGATGGTGAACATGGAGGACGGGGGTGGCGAAAGAGAGGACGTTGTGGGGAAATGTGTTTGGAGTCTGGTGGATTCAGATTTGAAATCCAACCTCACCAACCCAAACCTCCTCCCAACTGTCTGAACAAGGATAACAAATCAAGGGGGGTGGATTCAGACGAAGACAAAGAAGGAAGGGGGAGGGGTTGGTACTTGGTGTTGTCGATTCAGTGGTGGTTCTTGGCGCAGAGATGATTTGAAGAAGGGAGAGAGAAGGCTGGGTGGCTGGTGGTTCTTAGCGCCGAAATGGTGATTTCTCTAATGAAAAGGTAGGGGGATAACGTGGGATAATTGAAATATGGTTGGGGGCATTTTGGAAAAGAAAAGATTGAGTCGATTACATACGCGCTGTCAGGACTAGTACCGTTGGTCAGGAAAATCAACGTCAGAGGTCTTTTAAGACTTTTCTAATGGTCTCAAAACTCAATGTTCCCTTTTAAAAAGTGCCCAAATGCTAAGCATCTATATTATAGGGAGAAGGTTTGAGCTCTTGACTGTGAGGATGTGTTGCCTCCATTGCATAGTCGGGTCAGACTGTACCGCTAGCATTTTTATTGTTTTCTTTGCATTGTTTTTCAACTTCAAACTTGTATTTTCATCGATCGATAGCATCGAACTAGTTTTGAGCAACGTCCTTTCGAACGTTCCTCCCCATTGTAATCTATTGAATGTTAATGAAACATTTTGTTGAATATTGTGCATTGTTATATTGTCTACAGATTGATATTGTGCATTCTCAAGTTAATATTTGTGTCCGTCAAAGTAACTACTCATAGGCTTACTAGTGAATTGGATAGCTAGTGCCGCACAGATTGCTAGTCTGTGACAGTTGGTATCAGAGCCAGAGTTTGTTGAATGCAAACCAGGATGCAGGAACTAAGTGAGCGCCTTACCGCTATGGAGGAACGACAGGCTAGTCGAATGCAGAGACTAGAAAACAGAATGGACCAGTTGAGCAGTTTGGGAGAACAGATCAATCGGCTTGATGGACTCTTTCACTTGGCAGACAGAGTGGATTCGCTGGCTGAGCACGACGACAATTTAGAGGGACGGACAGTCGCTATGGAAGAGTCGTCTCACCCCACAGCTCAAGTGATTAGTGACTTCCAATTACAGCTGGAGGACTTATTTGCAAGGGTTGGCTTGCTGACCAAGGCCACAGGGGCGACTGATCACCCTAGGATGAAAGTGCCTGAGCCAAAGTCATACGCTGGGGTACGAGATGGGAAGGAGCTAGAGAACTTCTTGTTTGATCTGGAGCAGTATTTTCGCGCGGTGCACCCCGAATCAGAAGAAGCCAAGGTCACCATGGCGACAATGTACTTAGCAGGTGATGCGAAACTATGGTGGAGAACCAAATATGCAGATATGGAAGAAGGTCGCATCCTTATTAGAACTTGGGCAGACCTCAAAAAGGAACTCAGAAATCAATTATTGCCTGAGAACACTGATTTCTTAGCAAGGAGGAAGCTCCACACCATCAAACAAACAGACAATATTCGAGACTATGTCAGGCAGTTCTCAACTTGCTTGCTAGATATTTGAGACATGTCTGAGAAGGACAAAGTTTTCTATTTCATGGAACAAGCTCAGTCGCTTCTGCAAGCAGAATTGCAAAGGCAAAAGGTGACAGATATTACAAGTGCTATTGCAGCAACAGAAAGGTTTAGCGATTATATGCCCATGACTGGATCCACTTCGTTCAATCACTCCACAGCTAGAACTGGCAGTATCAATTCAAGCTCAGGGTCGAATGCTCGATCACCTCACCAAAACTGGGGAAACTCAAGTCAGAACCGAGAAAATTACAATTCTCGCCCGTCCAACCAGAATTGGAGTTCCAACAGAAATTGGAATGTCAGCCCTAGCAACTCAAATTACAACAAAGGAGGGCAAAACTACTCTGGGCAGTGGAAACCATCTGCACCTGCCCCAGGCATTCTTTGCAATAGCATGGATCACCCAACATGCAAATGTCCATCCAAACCAGCCCTACACTCATTGATGTCCTTGCTTCAAACAGAACCTTCTAACTCGACCGCATCGAGCTCGAACCCCACCAACAGTGAGACCTCCCAGATGGGAGCTCTACGCAAGCTCAATGCTGTCAAAGGAGAAATGTATGAGCACCCACACAAGAAGGCTTTGCAATACATCGACATCACTATCAATGAGTTTCCTTCCCAAGCATTGTTGGATTCAGGAGCGACAGACAATTTTATTGCCCCAGATGAAGCTAGACATGTGGGCCTGAACTTAGAAGGAGATGTGGGTAAGTTGAAAGCTGTCAACTCTGAGGCAATCTCTATTAATGGTATGGCTAGAGCTGTGCCACTACAGGTTGGTCCATGGGAAGGAATATCAAATTTCTTGGCCGTCCCACTTGATGATTTTAAGGTGATTATTGGCCAAGAATTCTTCCGAGGAGCTGCAGCAGGACCACTACCTTTCATGGACTCCTTAGGCTTTTTTGGACCCAGACTACGCATTGTACCAACCTCAATTCGACCCACAACTCATGATAGAATATTGTCGGCGCTCCAAGTCAAGAGAGACTTGGCCAAAGGAGAAGATACATACTTAGCTGTGGCAAAGCTAGAGATGGAAGATGATACTAGCAAAATCCCTGAAGAAGTTGCCCAAGTTATTGCTGACTTCAGCGAAGTGATGCCGAATGAATTGCCAAAGAATCTACCTCCCAGAAGGCTCATTGATCACGAAATTGAGTTAGTGCTTGGTGCCAAGCCACCCGCACGTAGTCCATATCGCATGAGCCCTCCAGAGTTGACCGAATTGAGAAAACAACTAGATGGCTTGTTGGAGTCGGGATTCATTCGGCCCTCTAAAGCACCTTATGGGGCACCTGTTCTTTTTCAGCGGAAACATGATGGCAGTCTTTGCCTTTGTGTTGATTATAAAGCCTTGAACAAAGTCACTATAAAGAACAAATACCCGCTACCGCTTATCGCAGACTTATTCGACCAACTTGGATCCGCCAGATACTTCATAAAACTCGACTTGAGATCATGTTACCTTCAGGTCCGCATTGCTGCTGGTGACGAACCCAAAACTGCTTGTTCTACTAGATATGGGTCATATGAGTTCCTAGTAATTCCCTTCGGCTTGACCAATGCTCCAGCTACGTTTTGCACCTTTATGAATGGCCTGTTCCGTCACCTTCTGGACAAGTCCGTGGTTGTCTATCTTGACAATATTGTGGTTTATAGTGGGACTATAGAAGAACACCTACATCATTTGTGAGAAGTGTTCCAAATCCTTAGGGATAATCATCTCTTTGTCAAGAAGGAGAAGTGCTCATTCGGCCAAATCCAGATCAATTTCTTGGGTCATGTTATTGGCAATGGTAAGATTCGGATGGACATGGAGAAAGTCAAGGCAATCCATGATTGGAACACTCCTAAGAACGTGTCTCAACTACGTTCTTTCCTTGGACTCGCAAACTATTATCGTCGCTTCATAAGGGACTACTCTAAGAGAGTTGTTGCACTGACAAATTTGTTGAAACAAGACCGAACATGGGAATGGGATAGGCAGTGTGGAGCTTCATTCCAAGACTTGAAACTGGCCGTGATGAAAGATCCAGTATTGGCCTTGCCAGACATCACCAAGCCCTTTGAAGTGCAAACAGATGCATCTGATTATGCCTTAGGGGGAGTTTTGCTTCAAGATGGTCACCCGGTAGCATATGAGAGTCGAAAGTTGAATGATACAGAGTCTCGTTACTCAGCTCAGGAAAAGGAATTGTTAGCCATTGTACATTGTTTACGGGTGTGGAGACACTACCTCTTGGGATCTCAAGTCCTTGTTAAAACGGATGATGTTGCAGCAAGCCATTTCCTTACTCAGAAGATGCTAACCTCCAAGCAATCTCGATGGCAGGAAAAATTAACAGAATTTGACTTAGTATTGGAATACAAGCCAGGGCGCACTAACAATGTAGCTGATGCACTCAGTAGAAGGGCAGACCTTGCAGTGCTAACCCATACCGGTCCAAGTCACACCATCTTGGAGAAGATCAAAGCAGGCCTACAGACAGACCCACAAGCGAAGGCGATTACAGAGTTGATCAAGCAGGGCAAAACTCGACGGTTCTGGATAAATGATGGAGCAATACTCACAACTGGTAATCGCCTCTATGTTCCAAGAACTTCTGGTTTGAGGAAAGAACTTTTGAGAGAATGCCATGACACCCACTGGGCAGGACATCCAGGTTGGAAACGAACACTTGCATTGCTAGAGAGGGGTACTATTGGCCGCAGATACATGAGGATGTAATGGCCTATGTTCGAACATGTCTTATTTGCCAGTAAGATAAGGTTGAAAGAGATCGACCAGTAAGCTTACTAGAGCCCTTGCCTGTTCCAACTCGTCCTTGGGAAAGTGTTTCCATGGACTTCATTACTGGGTTACCGAAAGTGGAGGATTTCAGGTGTATCCTTGTAATTGTTGACCGATTCTCAAAGTATGTGACCTTTGTGCCGATCGGACTGACTTGCACAGCCGAAGATACTGCGCAATTGTTTCTCAAGCATGTAGTGAAGTATTGGGGACTGCCTGAAAACATTGTTAGCGACCGTGATGCTCGCTTCACAGGAAAGTTCTGGAAGGAGTTGTTCAAGCTCTTGGGATCCAAACTT
Organism: Berberis vulgaris; assembly: GCA_963556465.1. Classification (NCBI taxonomy): domain Eukaryota; kingdom Viridiplantae; phylum Streptophyta; class Magnoliopsida; order Ranunculales; family Berberidaceae; genus Berberis; species Berberis vulgaris. Next base: position 60,115,665 of record OY747135.1, read on the forward strand.
AATATTTCGACAAGCCAACATCCCCAATCTGACGGACGGACTGAGCGTTTTAACTCTATGCTCGAAGAATACCTTCGTCATTTTGTAAGTGCAAATCAGAAAAATTGGGTGGGACTACTTGATGTTGCACAATTCTGTTTCAACTTACAAAAGAGTTCAGCTACTCACTCCAGCCCTTTTCAGTTAGTCACTGGTCAGCAACCATTGACACCACATACAATGCTTACCGGATACCAATGACCCAGCCCAAGAGCTCTTGAATTTGTCAAAGTCTGGCAGAAAAACATTGAAGTTGCTCGAGCCTATCTTGAGAAAATCTCCCGTCACATGAAGAAATGGGCCGACAAGAAACGACGGATTGATCCTTTTGAAGTCAGGGACTTGGTATTGGTGAAGCTAGATATGTTCAACAAGTATAAATGGACAGCTAGAGCACACAACAATCTGTTTCACAAGTATGAGGGATTGGTACAGATTATTGAGAAAGTAGGCAAAGTCTCCTATCGCGTCAAGTTACCATATTGGCTCCGTTTCACTCATCCTGTCTTCCATGCAAGTAACTTGAAGTCCTACCATGCAGATGCCACTGATCCCACAAGAAATGTATCTATCCGAGCATTGCCTAAGCATCCTACTAAGCCAGATCGAGAAGTGGAAGAAATCTTAGCTGACCGTCTCCTCAACAACACAGGCCCAGATAGAGAGTATTTGGTTAAGTGGCAGGATGAGCCTCCTTCAGAGATCAGTTGGGAGCCAATCGAGCATCTGCTGTCGTACCTCTCAAAGCTGGAAGAGTACTTGGAAAAGTTCGCTACGAGGCCGTCGGCTAATTGAGTGTGGGAGAGTGTCAGGACTAGTACCGTTGGTCAGGAAAATCAACGTCAGAGGCCTTTCAAGACTTTCCTAATGGTCTCAAAACTCAATGTTCCCTTTTGAAAAGTGCCTAAATGCTTAGCATCTATATTATAGGGGGAAGGTTTGAGCTCTTGACTGTGAGGACATGTTGCCTCCATTGCATAGTCGGGCCAGACTGTACCGCTAGCATTTTTATTATTTTCTTTCCATTGCTTTTCAACTTCAAACTTGTATTTCCATCGATCGATAGCATCGAACTAGTCTTGAGCAACGTCCTTTCGAACGTTTCTCCCCATTGTAATCTATTGAATGTTAATGAAAGCTTTTGCTGACTATTGTGCATTGTTATATTGTCTACAGATTGATATTGTGCATTCTCAAGTTAATATTTGTGTCCGTCAAATTAACTACTCATAGGCTTACTAGTGAATTGGATAGCTAGTGCCGCACGGATTGCTAGTCCGTGACACGCGCGCACTATTTATTTGGGGAGCACGTGTTATATATTCCGGATCTGTACCAGTTAGGGGTGGGCACGGTTCGAATCGGTTCCAAATTTGGAGGAACCTAACTCGAACCGTTTAAAATTTAACGGATCCGGTCCGGTTCGGACCCCTCATTTTGAACATTGGAACCGAACCTAACTCGAACCATTTGGAACGGTCTGGTTCCTACGGTTCCAAATCTAAGTTGATTATGTTTTATACTGATTTTCTTCTTAAATTTTCTTTCTAAATCTTTCCAAATCAAGTGTTTCCCCTCGGCACACATACAAATAATGCAGCAGCAACAACAAGCAACAGCTGCAAGCAACAACAAGCAACGACTGCAAGCAAACAACATGAAGAAATCCATGTTTCTTTTGAGATAAAAGGTGTTTGTTGGTTTACCTCAGCTCTGAAAATGGTGAGTGGAGCATTAGGTGACATTGATATCTTCTCAGCCGAGATCACCGACTGTAACAAACACACCATGGATATCCACTGCCCTCTATTCAATGAATCCCCCACAAACATCAGCCTCTTGTTTTTCAATTTCTCCCACATCAAAGTCACATTCCACATTTACAACAAAAATATGAAAACGCCATCTTCAATTAGAAAAAAAAAAACCCAAAATCATGAAATATTCCCACTTTCACACACACACACACACACGATAAGAGTTGTAAAAACAAGAATAAGTAAATGAAGGAAGACCTCTTTAAGTTGCAGTGATGAGGGTGCCATCTCCAATGATGGTAATCAGAGTCTGATCTGCCATGTTTTTGACATGCAAGCTGATCTGACATATAAGGGCAAGATGACTCCTTGTAGATTAGGTATGAAACATTGTCAAATACCCATTTCCCAGAAAACAAATCACATTTGTCGTCCAAACTTATTTTCCTCTTTGTTATACCAAGATGAGATTTTTCAAGGTGAATTGAGGAATCGGCTTTTCGTCCACTATACTCTCTAGTGGAAGCGCATGTGGTGAATCTATCAAGGGTAGCTAAAACCATGGAAACCCCAGAGACAAAATAAAGTAGGGAAACCCATCACTATACACCGATTAAAACAACCCCAGAGAAATTTTAGGATCAAATCAAAGACTAAAATGGAGATGGGGTTGAAGAGGAATGGATGTAGGTACATACCTGGCTGATGCTTCTGCTTGTGGATTGTGTTGGGAAGTGATGTATGAGTGATGGAATCTGGTTGTTTGTGTTGGTGAATTTCATGAATGTTGCGTTCATTGTAGAGAATTGAAGCAATTAAGAAGACAGAAAAGAGGAGAGCAATGAGAGGGATGTGGTGAGTGGTTCTCCATATTTGCATCATAAAGAGAGAGAGAGAGTAAAACAGAGATTTGGGAAAGAAATCGAGAGAGACAGATGCAGGTGCGGAGGAGGCGGCCTGCGGCTGCGGGTGCTCCGTGCTCTGTTTGTTTCTCACTTTCTCTTCTCTTCTCTTCTTTACTTCCATTCCATATTTTTGTTTTTAGATTTGTAAATGTGTTTTGAAACGGGTCCAACCCGGACCGTTTCTTTTTATATAATAGGAACCGGGACCAGACCGTTTTATAACGGATCCGGACCGTATCTAAAAACACAAAATTAAAATCCTGACCGTTTAGAGCAAAACGGTCCAGTTCGATTTGAACCCGCGGATCCTCGACCCATTTGCCCACCCCTAGTACCAGTACTTCTTAAGGTATTTGAGGTAAGATATCTTACTTTAAAATATTTTGAATAACTTTTATTGTTAAGAGAAACTTGACTTGAGAGTTTGAATAACTTTTATTGTTAAAGGTTGGTGAGAAATTTGAGAGCGTGGAAAAAATTATAAAAGGAGAAGAAATAATTGCAGAGGCTCAAATATACCACACACTTGCAACTTAGAAAGAATTTTTCTCAAGTTCAGTTAAGACTAAGGGATGCCAATGGATCAAGTTTATAAATTACCAACTATCTAAAGGCTCAAACTTGTAGAGAGAGCGAACCTAATCATATATTAAGCGGTACCTAGAGAGGGGGCGTGAGACTATAACTATATAACATAAATCGGTGGGTATCAATAGTATAACTACACTGTAAACTCACATGGTACTAGTATGGATAAACACGTAGGGAGCTTAGGCCTATGGATAAGTGGAATGTGCTTAATATTTCAACACTCCCCCTCAAAGCAAGCGCAAGGAAAATACTTAAACTTCTGGTCCAAAACCGATATGATTCAATCCAAAAAAATCAAATTCAGATTAGATTCAAATTTCAAAACTCAATCCAAAATTCTTATTGAACTGGATTTAGATTTGTTAAATCTGATCCAATGATACTCCGAATTGTATAAGATTATAAAAATAATAATTTTATAAATATTCATGTGTTATTTAGAAAATAGATGGTTTTGGTCATTTTGGCAAACTAGTCATTTCAGCAAAAACAGGGGGTTTTGTCATTTCATTTTTTTTATTTGGTTTCATCATCATAATCATCAAGGCCCATTCATGATACATTAAACGCTTCCGACATTTTTATTTGGTTTACTGAAGGAAAATTATTTAATTTAAAGGAGTAATATTTATTTTATTTTAATATAAAGATTTTCATATTATATTTGGTGGATTTTGGATTTGAGCATACTAATTGGATTTGGATTTGGATTTGAATTTCAATATAGTATAATTTTCGGATTAGATCTAGATTTGGGATTGGCTTAATTTTTATTGGATTGAATTCGAGTTTCTAACAATGTGACTCAATTCCGATCCATTAACAACCATAGTTAAGACTAACACTAATTTAGATTCTGAATTAAACTTCATTCTTTTTCAATAAGAATAGTCCGCTCAACCTCTTGGATAATTGATTTTGCTTGAAAGCTCATTTCTCTCTAACCTTCCAAATTTCTTTCTCTTCTAGATCAACTAGAGTTACATGGCATATTTGCAATTGTCGTCTAGGTCTTTAGAGTCACAAGATAAAGATGCATTTCTAAGTAGTTATTCTAGATTATTTATTTACTTGACACGTATCTAACATACAAGCTAGATTTTTTTTTTTTTTTTTGATAAAGCATTATGCATTATATAAAATAAGAATTACAAAGATTAGTACCTGCTATAGTAGCTAGAGCATGGGCCTCGATATTGAGACTCCTCCTTATGTACATACATTTTCAGTCATTTAGCAAAACAAGTTGGCAATTAATATTACAAAAAAGAGGTTTCTAAGCCAAATCTAAAACAAAAGATGGGGTGGTGTTCTGGGAAGAGATCGCCTGCATGAAGTTAGTAGAATCACCGAAGACTAGACATGTTCTGTACCTTTGAGCTTGAACCAACAAAAGGGTTGCATCTTCTACAAATAACTCAGCCATGGTATTGTCCAAAACTTTTCCCTGAATCGGACTAGCAACCGTAACAAGAACTTTGCTTGACATATCCATCGCAATCACGCCAATAGCACCCTGCTAGAAATGTGCAAAGAAACATGCATCAAAATTAACTATCACTGTATCCAGGTCCAACTGTAAGGAAAACTAATGGGAGGGTGCCAAGTTGAGGTGGAGATGATGAGACTTGGCAAAACCTATTTGGTTTCGGATAAGAGTGGCTTGGTCAGCTACAGGTGAAATAGAGGTCTCCTGCCTAGGGAGTGATTGTAATGAAGAGGAGCCATCAAGACGGGTTGTGCCCAAAATTTGGGGGATCGATGTGATAGTGAGAGTGGGGGTGACAAATGGGGGTTTGAACCATTGAGCAAACTAGGAAGACCAAATTTGATTGAAAGTGGAGGAAAAAACTTGATCATGGAACCTGGATTTTTTAAACAAAATGTTGTTCCGAATTTTCCAAATAGCAATGAGGATAGCAGTGAATTGGGACAACATTTCATTTGTGGAATAAAAAATCTGGTTCACTGATTTCCATATAAATTGGAAGGCGTCAGGATTGGAGGAAATATGAAGATAATGGTGCAGCCAGTGAAAAGGCAGCAGGGAAATTAGCCAAAGTCGGCTAACAACTGGGCAAAGAAAAAAAAAGGTGGAGTGCATCTTTTTCATGGTTATTGCAGAAGAGGCATAGATCCTCAATAGGAACATGGACTCTAGACAAATTTGTAGTCGTGAAAAGGAGATTCTGACTAACTTTCCATGGGAAAAGTAAGGCACTTGGAGAGGCTTTGATATGCCAAATATGAAGAAGGCTTTTCAGCCCAAAGGAGGAAGGGGAGTGAGTCAAGGAGGAGCTAGTCGAAGCATAATTGGAAAATGCACGGGTATCACTCTTGAGAGAGAAAACACCTTTCTTGTCCCCGTTCCAGATAATTTGATCAGGCTAGAAGGTACTCTTGATACAAACATCGACAATATCACGGACAACTGAAGTACGGAACAAGGTGTTTAGGAGAGAAGTATTCCAAGACGGCACAGAAGGAGGGGGGAGTGATCCAAAGGTCGGGAATACTTTGTGGAAAGTCTAGAGCAAGTGGATTTAACACACAATCGATGAGCAGGAGATCAGGTTTGACCCATGCATCGTTCCAAAGATCGATTTGTCCCTCGAAAAGCACATGCCAATGAAGAAACAACTTCATGTGCAAGAGAGCCTTAACCATGCCTCGCCAAGCAAAGGAGGCTCGAGCTGGGGCCTTTGAAAGTTGGAAGAAAGTATTGGAATGATGATAAATGCTTTTGAGCAACTTTGATTTCATAGAGTTGGGAAATGATAAAGCATTCCAAACATTATGCAAGCTAGATTCATTACATCTTATTGAATGAAGTTGTACCGATATCTGTACTTGTGTATGCGTCATCTTCATTGTTGTTACAAGTTGATTTTAGAGTCATTTTCTTGTGATTTCTTCTTATGGCTTTTAACCATTAAAGCCTTGTAAAAATTGTTAGATTCTGAAAAATTACAAATCAAAAGTAGATGTGTCAGATGTGTTCTCATTCGTGATTTTCCTTGGCTCACTGGTGCATACCAGAATTCAAACTAACATTCTATATCACTTCTATTATTGAATTTTGGGATTAAATGGGTAGTTTTAAAAAATCTTTAAAAGCAAGTTCCAAGTCTTAATTTTAGCAAATAAATTAAGTTTGAAAATCCCAAATAGTTTCCTTTTAAATCATGCAAGCTAAATTTTTTTTTTTTAGAATAAATATCATGCATTGAAGTAAATAAGCATAGACAAGTGAAAGTAGAAAGAGTAAGAGTCAACACCACAAGAGACATGGATATAACATTGTTCACATAAATTGGGGTTCGATCGACCCCAGTTGGTTATTTCTAAAAGTGTGTTAGGCTAATGAGATTAGAGGGGAAGCACAAAGTCTTTCTTTAAAAATCGATCTAATTTGGAAAATCTTTGGCAAAATTGTTCCCTTTCGAAGATCTTCTCCTAAACACTTGGGGAAAAGGTGTTGCCACTCTAAACAAAGTGACTACAAATATTTTTCTGCCACCTTGTTTAGTTGATTCACTTGAAATGAAAGAACAAGTGAAACTCCCTTGTTTGGTTTTGAAAGAAACGCAAATTATAGTTGACATCAAACCAAAGTACTAATTGGCTATTTGTAAAAAAAAAAGTAGAAAGATGAAATCAAACAACAATTAGTTGGAAAAATGAAATCAAACACCAATTAGTTGGATTTTCTTTTAGTAAAAAACATTTGAAAAGCCCCCAAAATTAAGAATATGAGCATACACGTTGAGAAAGAAGATGACAATTAGTAAGTGTAACAAACAATTTAAGCTTGCAAGTAAGTAAATAGAAACATATGGAGAAGAAAACAAATTGAACACAAGACACTGGTATATCGAGGTTCACCTAAATCAAAGTTTGATGGGTTTCGATTAGTTACTTCCTCGACAAAACGGAGAATGTGCACCATGAGTTTTTCTTACCATATTCTCCATGAACTATAATACAAAAATAAAATAAAAAATTTCATTTGCCTCACTTTTTCGCTTTGGCCAAGGCAAAGTGTGTTGTCACTACTTCGCTTCTCATTTTAATTACACGCTTTGTGCCATTAATAATAGCTTCATTTCTTGTCTGTCGCACTATGACTAGGGGTGGCAATAGGGCGGATTTGGGCAAATCCATCCCCGCATTGCTGGAGATCGCGGATCCCCCAATCCGCCCCAAATATCCATTTGTACAAATTTTTAAAAATCGTCCCCGATCCTGATGGATTGACGTATATCTGCCCCGCCGAATATCCGTAAAAAAAAGTGTATTTCTTCCTTTTCATTTTTGTGAACACCTTGTGATTGCCCTTCAATTGTGATATGAATGTGCATTTTCAAGTTCTTATGTAGGCAATTTTTTGGCTTCCGTAGAGGCAACCAACCACCTACCTGACCATGGTCATTCAGGCTGCACAACCTCGCGTTGACTTCATATGATCTTGACATAAAACACTAGGTTTCTCATTTGAATTTGAATTTTAGGACTTTTTATTTATTTTTTGTTAAACAAAACTTGTTTTACCCCAACACTAAAACAATTAATTGTCTAGCTACCTAGACACGAGCCAGACGAGATCGAGTTTGATCTTGATACATGCTTGAAACAAACATTAGAGTCTAACAAGTTTGCATGATTAGAACCAAGGATTGTGATTTCGTTTTTCGAGTTCATTTCGATTTCATGATTTTAAGAAATATTTCAGTATATAAAGAAAAAAAGGTCAAAATTTTGAAAATACATGAAATATATAATGAATTTCGAGGGTATATTAAATATGTGGAAAAAAAATATGTAAGTAAATAAATGTATTAAACACATTAAATGAAACCAAAATAACCTATAATTAGAAAATCAATGGGTAGTTTAAAAAATCAATATGTAAATAAAAGAAATGATAATTAGGAAATTAGGGAATGGTTTCAAAAATCAATAAATAATTAAAATAATTGACAATTAGAAGAAGAAAAAAAAACTCGAAATTTATGAAAAAATCTCGAAAAAATGTTTTTTCGCCCTGTTTCTTTCCATAAATTCGAAAAAGCAAAAATTTCGGTGAAAATTTCGTATATTTTCGCAAAATCACAATTCTTGATTAAAACACACGTACTACAGTAGATGCATACTTCAGTCCATAAATATTGTCCATGTAGATGCATACTTCAGTCCATCCAAGCTTTGTACAATGGTTGATTGCTTCCATGCCAAAAATTATGCTTCAAAACTTGATGTTGGGGTGTTGCAAAAGTTCCATTCTTTTCATCCAAAACCTCGTCGTGCTCATCTACAACTACCAGTCCATAAGAATTTATATAAGTATGCAAAAGAAATCCAGCAACAGCAAATACCTGAATTTTTTCCTCATTTTGGTTGTAACCTTGGGTGGTGCATGCTCGTCAGTGCTTCTTGACTCCATTTCAATTAGTTCTTGTGGATTAGTGATTTGGAATGTTTTCTCCCAATTTTTTTCTTATCCATGTTGCTCTACCAAACCCTGCACATGAGGCTTTGTACCAAGGTGGTCAAAGCGTTGAAGTGAAGGCGAAGTGAGAACCCTTCTTACCGCTCTAAGCAAAAATAGAAGCGAATGCCTTATGAACGTAATAAAAAAATACAACTTTTTTTTTTATAAAATGCAAATCAATGCATTTTACTTATATTTAGGCTTTTAAATATAAAGTTAAGTTATAATTTTATATTAATGATAACTATTCATGTAATTTTCTATATAATTTGCACTAGAATAATGATTAAAATTTCACATATAATTCTTATTCACCTAATTAAAGTAAGAACAATAATAAGTAAATAAATTTATGATTATTTAAAGATATCTAAGTAACTAACAATTTTAATAGACATTTTCCTATATTAATATACTATGTAGCAAATTAGAAATATAGTTGCATGCTAATACTTGAAAATAATAAATAAATAAGTAAATAAAAAGACAATAAAGATATTTGTGTGGACTTTAAAGTATTTGAAAATGGGAACCAATCTCTATTGTAAAAATATGTAATCCTAATAATATATCTCATTACCAAAATTTCGATTGTAAAAATTAAAAAAATTAAAAAAAAAATTAAAATTAAAAAATTAAAATTAAAAATTAAAAATTAAAAATTAAAAATTAAATATTTAAAATTTAAAATTAAAAATTAAAAAATTAAAAATTTCGTTTTTCTCGCTTTTTCACTTTGGCCAAGGCAAAGTGTGTTGTCACTGCTTCGCTTTGCTTCACTACTCATTTTAATTACACGCTTTGTGCCATTAATAATAGCTTCATTTCTGGCCTATCACACTATGACTAGGGGTGGCAATGGGGCGGATTTGGGCAAATCCATCCCCGCAATGCTGGAGATCGCGGATCCCCCAATCCGCCCCAAATATCCATTTGTACAAATTTTAAAAAACCGTCCCCGATCCTGATAGATTTACGGATATCTGCCCCGCCGAATATCCGTTTAAAAAAGTGTATTTCTTCCTTTTCATTTTTGTGAACACCTTGTGATTTCCCTTTAATTGTGCTACGAGTGTGCATTTTCAAGCTCTTATATAGGCAATTTTTTTGCTTCTGTAGAGGCAACCAACCACCTGCATGTAACACCCCTAAATTTCATAAAACTAATTTATTTTATTTTGAATTAAATAAAATATGGTTACATTTAATTGAATCTAAATTTCAAAATTTAGGGTTTTATTTAGTGTGTTTAGAAGGTGGGTGCCCTCAGAATTTTTAGTGGGGGCGAATAGCCACCCATAATATAAAACAAAAACCCTTCTTTTCCTTCTTCTCTTGTGCAACAGGAAGAGCAAAGTTTGCTCTTTCTCTTACCCTTTTCGGCGGCGACGAAGGCGAGAGAGATCGTGAGGAACTATGTGGCGATAGAGAGGTGTTGGCGGTGTTGGGAATGGCGAGGGAGAAATCGCAGGCGAGAGGATGATGGGATGATTGCGTTGGCTGCACAAATCCTTTGCGATTATGGTGAGTTTCTTCTTCGATTTCTTCTCTTTGAAAGATTTGTTGATTTTGGTTGAATTTGTTGGAGGAAAGGTTGGTGTTATAGGTTAATTGTTTGATGATTTGTCTGTGAGTTCATCTTCGTCTCCTTCTCTTCACATTGTTCTTTTAGTTGAAATTTTGTTTGTTTGTGTTGTTGTTGCTCTATGCTTTGTTTTGGTTGCTTTGATAGGTTTATTCGTTATTGTCTTGGTTTAGTTTATGGGTTTTGAAGTGAAATTTAGAGGAAAAAATGGGTTAGAGCTCAATTGTTGAAGGTAAGGGTGGAGTGGGGTGCACGGGTAGAAGTAGAACCGCGTTTGATGAACTCCATCATGAGGTCGGAAGCAACTTTCCATTGGACGACATAGACTTCTATCTTTAGGAGTTTCCTTATTTTAGGTTCTGGTCAAATTGGAGATGTTTTAGCCACATGCTGGTTGGAAGAGTTTGAACATGAAATTCATTAAGAGTAGAATTGGATGATGATAATCATTAGGAAGAGGTTGATAATGAATGCTAAAATTTGCAACAATGTTTCAGTGAATGATCTGAAAATATCAGAATTTGTTGAGAACCTGTTTGAGCTGGCATACTAATTGGGATAGGTTGGTTTAGACGCTGTAGTTTTTCCATAGTACGTAGCTTTCAATCTCTGTTTTCTTTTCATTGTTAGCTTTGTTCACTAAGATTACATGAAGTTTATTCGATATTGTGTTATAGCTCTGCAAGTACAACGGTTGTTGTATTGAAAAGAATTAGATGTACACTTTTGTGTCCTCCAGCTCAACTGCTTGTTTTTGCGTAATGGGTATCTTTCCAAATTGTTTGTGTGAATGCTAGCTTTTACATAGAGGGGGTACTTGGTGGGTTTAGATTTCTCGAAATGAAAGATTGTTTTATATACATAGTGTTTGGAAGCATTTGTTTGGGGACTAGGATTCTCTATAGATTGAGTTGAAATCTTGATTTGGGTATTGGTATCTCAACAGTGCACCTCTTCACCCTTTGCTAAGAAGACCACACATGACCCATGTTACAAGTGTTCACTTGGCATTCTCATGGGAAGACCAAAATATTCATTTATGGAGGGCGAGAGGTGGACGGTGGCGTGAGTGTGTTTGTTTGGGTTGACTAGTGGTGATGGCTTGATGTGGCGATTAGAATAGTGAGTTTCTTCATCTCTCCCCCTCGTCCATGTCAGCTTTTTGATTAAGTTGAACAATGAAATTGGTGTCACTCAGAGATACTACTTGGATTTCACTTCCTCAAAGGAGAGGCTGTCCTCCACAATTCTACAGGGCATATGTAACCATTTTTTGTGAGAAAAATTGGCTTGCTAATTCTGTTTTACTTTGTATTGATTTGTTTGTTTATTATTATTAGTAATTTTTATTTTTATATTTGTAATTGAGTTAGAACTTTTTGGAAGTAAAACTACTGAGATACACTTTGATAAAAGATAACATTATCATGAAACCCCAAATCTTTATATGAGTTAAGCTTATTGCCCCAATTACAATTGACTAGTTCATTTACCATGTTAGGCTACAAAATGCCTAGCTTTGCCATTAGGGAGCAAAGAGTATCTAATCTCTCTTATCCATAGCTCATAACAGTTGAATGAGGGAGTATCATTTCATTGGAAAGATAAATATATATATCTGTGTTGTATGATGTGGTGGTCTAGAATCTATTCAAGGATGGAACTCCACATCCTCTATATAACTGACTTCCAAACTTATATTGTCTTACTATTTAACTAGTCATCATGGCATCCACCTCCAACCTGAAAATTTTTTGTTGAGGTTTACACCTTGAGATGAGGTGGTAGGTTTTGGAATGAAGGCTTACACCTTCCTAACTTAGTAGCCTAATTGAGGGTGTAGTCTTAGCTTTAATTTTGTTTAGTTCGAAAAATTGGTTCAATGGGGGTTGTGATTAGCTGTGAATCTGTTGTATGACTCTATGCTCATTTCGGCTAGACTCTTACTTGTGCATGAGTTTGTGTGAATTTCGTCATCTTTTGTATGTAGATTTCATTGCATACCACTGTCTTGTTTAAAAATTACCATTTTACATCCTAATCTATTGTTTGTTAAGTCATACCAATCTATTGATTAATATTTTAGTTATGATGTTATAGGATGGTGAGTGTGTGGCTCATGTTGTTGCCAACACTGAATGATTGCATCTGAAATGATTCCATTTTCCCAAAAAATAATGGGTGGATTGATTTACTTATGAATGACAAAATGTCACTTGATCGCCATGTTGTTATAGAATATGATTAATGAATATGCTATGCTTCCCCAAACGAATGGGTGGATTTACTTATGTATATGACAAAATGTCATTGTGAAGGAAATTCGAAATATCAAAAATAAATGATATTGATAAACCTTGATTTCTGAAAATTTAATCACCTGAAATTGTATCACTTAGAACTACCACTCATCTTTTTGTTTATTATTTCCCTCTCTTATAGAGAAACTAAAAGACCAGTCGTCTTACGGAGGTGGGGCGCGAAGGTGGAGCGTCTATCTCTTATAGAGAAACTAAATGACTAATGGGTTGTCTTGCGGAGTTTGGGCGCCTATTTCTTATAGAGAAACTAAAATAACCTTCGGGTTAGTCTTGCGAAAATGAGGTGGATTTTATGCCTAAGACAGACTTTGATATTTATCCGTAAAAAATGTGACGTGAGTTTATGCGCATTGATAGCCCAAGAGTGGTTTTTTGTTACTCATATAGTTAGGAGTATCTGGTGATGCATGCCTGTATGTGATGTGTCCCTACTTGGGCATGGATGACGGATAAGTCCTCCTTTATATGAGAGAGGCATACGGGCATGTATGTTCGGCACGGAGGTGGTGCGAATGTGGTATCATCTAAGTGATCAATCCGTTAAAAGATAAACCAAATTCAAATAAAAATGAATAAATTACGTTTACATTGTTTCTAACCCATTTTCATGCAGGATGGCAAGTCCACTAATATTTCTGCAGGTCAGACTTGCCATAGTCAACTTCTACAGTGTAAGTATAAGTAAATGCATTTTTAGTTAATTGGGATGATTATACGATGGCCTCGATGAGGAACTAAATTTTTTGAATTGTGTTTTTCTTGTATGACACATTTGCCTCATTGAGGAACTACCTATTGGTGTGGTTGTTTATTGTTTGTGTTTAGCTTGATGTTATCACGTGTGAATTTATTGATTTTGGGATGAAGATTACTCACACCAACTTTATTGCTGACCCGAGTGAGCTTATGCTTCTTGGGTACATTCCTTTGGGAATGTAGCCGAATAGTCTTTCAGGTTTAGAGACTTTTGAGCAGCGTTACTGGAGTTACACTAGTGGGGCTAGCAACGTCGGAATTTCCTGGTTAGAGTTTTATTATAAATTTTAGTTTGTTCTATTTTCTAAAATATGATTTAGTGTTGCTGCTAAATGTTTATATTGTTATTGAATTTCACGTCCCGAGTTTTGGGGAAACGGATAATCCTACGTGAATTTTGGGATTTTCGTTTTCTTCAAAAATCGGGACGTGACACTGCCTGACCAGGGTCATTCAGGTTGCACAACCTCGCATTGACTTCACATGATCTTGACATAAAACACTAGGTTTCTCATTTGAATTTGAATTTTAGGATTTTTTTTTTATTTTTGTTAAACCAAACTTGTTTTACCCCAACACTAAAACAATTAATTGTTTAGCTACCTAGGCACGAGCCAGGCGAGATCGAGTTTGATCTTGATACATGCTTGAAACAAACATTAGAGTCTAACAAGTTTGCATGATTAGAACCAAGGATTGTGATTTCGTTTTTCGAGTTCATTTCGGTTTCCTGATTTTAAGAAATATTTCAGTATGTACAGAAAAAAAAAAAAGTCAAAATTTTGAGAATACATGAAATATATAATGAATTTCGAGGGTATATTAAATATGTGAAAAAAATAATATGCAAGTAAATAAATGTATTAAACACATTAAATGAAACCAAAATAACCTATAATTAGAAAATCAATGGGTAGTTTAAAAAATCAATATATAAATAGAAGAAATGATAATTAGGAAATGGTTTTAAAAATCAATAAATAATTAAAATAATTGATAATTAGAAGAAAAAAAAACTCGAAATTTATGAAAAAAATCCATAAAATTTTCAAAACATCCCCCAAAATGTAAATTTTACTGGTTTTTGAATTTTTATGAAAACCCTGAAATTTACGAAAAAATCTCGAAAAAATGTTTTTTCACCCTTTTTCTTTTCATAATTTTGAAAAAACGAACATTTCGGTGAAAATTTTGTGTATTTTTGCAAAATCACAATTCTTGATTAAAACACAGGTAGTACATAAATATTGTCCATTTAGATGCATACTTCAGTCCATCCAAGCTTTGTACAATAGTTGATTGCTTCCATGCTCGCCATAAATTATGCTTCAAAACTTGACGTTGGTGGTGTTGCAAAAGTTCCATTCTTTTCATCCAAAACCTTGTCGTGCTCATCTACAACTACCAGTCCATAAGTATTTATATAAGTATGCAAAAGAAATCCAGCATCAGCAAATACTTGAATTTTTTCCTCATTTTGGTTGTAACCTTGGATGGAGCATGCTCGTCAGTGCTTCTTAACTCTATTTCAATTAGTTCTTGTGGATTAGTGATTTGGAATGTTTTCTCCCAATTTTTTTTCTTCTCCATGTTGCTCTACCAAACCCTGCACATTAGGCTTTGTACCAAGGTGGTCAAAGTGTTGAAGCGAAGGTGAAGTGAGGACCATTCTTATCGCTCTAAGCAAAAAGTGAAGTGAACGCCTTATGAACATAATAAAAAAATTCAAATGCAAATCAATGCATTTTACTTATATTTAGGCTTTTAAATATAAAGTTAAGTTATAATTTTATATTAATGATAACTATTCATGTAATTTGCACTAGAATAATGACTAAAATTTCATCTATAATTCTTATTCACCAAATTAAAGTAAGAACAATAATAAGTAAATAAATTTATGATTATTTAAAAAATCTAAGTAACTAACAATTTTAATAGACATTTCCCTATATTAATATACTATGTAGCAAATTAGAAATATACTTGCATGCTAATATTTGAAAATAAAAAATAAATAAGTAAATAAAAAGACAATAAAGATATTTGTGTGGACTTTAAAGTATTTGAAAATGGGAACCGATCTCTATTGTAAAAATATGTTATCCTATTAATATATCTCATTACCAAAATTTCAATTGTAAAAATAAAAAATCTTGTTTTCCTCACTTTTTTCGCTTTGGCCAAGGCAAAGTGTGTTGTCACTGCTTCGCATTGTTTCACTTCTCATTTTAATTAAACACTTTGTGCCATTAATAATAGCTTCATTTCTGGCCTGTCACACTATGACTTAGGGGTGGTAATGGGGCGAATTTGGGCAAAGAGATCGTGAATCCCCCAATCTGCCCAAAATATCCATTTGTACAAATTTTAAAAAACTGTCCCGTCTTTATGGATATCTGCCTCCACCGAATATCCGTTAAAAGAAGTGTATTTCTTCCTTCTGCGACAACAGATCTCGAAATTGAAAAGGAAAGCAAAAGATCTAGAACAACAAATCTGGAATATCTCGAAAGATCTAGAACAACAAATCTGGAATATCTCGAATTGAAAAGGAAGATCTACAACAACAGATTTCAAATTAGGGCATGATTTTCCTAACCAATGAAAAGGAAAAGCAAAGGAAGATCTGCAACAACAGATCTGGAATATCTCAAATTAGGGCATGATTTTCCTACCCAATGAAATGGAAGAGCAAAGGAAAATCTGCAACAACAGATCTGAAATATCTCGAATGGAAAAGGAAGATCTGCAACAACAGATTTCAAATTTGGGCATGATTTTCCTACCCAATGAAAAGGAAGAGCAAAGGCCTCACTCACCTTCTCTGAATAAGAAGAGTGAATCTCAAGATTTTTCAAATTTTTTTCTTTTCCAACTTACAAAGCAAAGCTAAAGATGGAGTTTGATCTTGAGAATCCGTTAACACGAGGCGTTGAAGTAGATCATATGCCTTGTGACAACTACGTCAAGAATCTCAAATCTGGAGAATTTGATGTATCTATTCGTCGACAACTCATCTCTTTCATTATACATGTAAATCGGTTGAAATCATCACAGGGTGGCCGTGCTTGCGAAACAGAGAGGGAGAGATGGAGTGGGAGGCAAGGACGGGAGATGAGGGGAGGAGAGAGGGTTGGTGGTGGCAGCTTCGCGAATCTCGAGGGGGATCACACTCACCCTCTCGCCCCCTTTCCTCAATGCCTAGAAGGGCTCTTGTGATGGAGAGCTAGAGATCTGAATTTAGGATTAGGGTTTTTAAGTGTTAAAAGGTATTTTAGTAATAATTGATAGATAAATGGATATCCGTGGGAGCGGGATATATGGCTAAATCTGTATTCACCCCAAAATAGTGACGAATCCAATTTTGATCCCCATAAACTGGTAAAATAAACTCAATTTGCTGCAAATAATAGCAAATAATTCGCGGCGGAGCAGATATAAAAAAAAATCGCCCTATTGCCATCCCTAACAATGACCAATATAGTTGCTGCTATGATTAAGTAGTGTCCTGTCTCAATATTGTTAAGGCATCCAAATTGAAAATATATTCAAAATAAGTGTTGATAATGCCTCTAGGAATGTTGATCCCAATTAATAGGTAATGTTGATAGTGACCAAATCTGAGTGTCATCAAGGCAAAGAAATAATATTTGCTTAATAGTTTCACTGGGATCATTGCAAAGGGGACACTCTTGAGGAAAATTCCGATGGTGTTTATGAAACTTTTCAGTTGTGAGGAAAATGTTAAGGTAGAACTTCCACAACAAAACTGAACCTTGTGGGGAGTTTTAATTGTCCAAAAAGAGTGTATGGTCTTTTTGTTAAGAGGGACAGTGGCTTAAAAAATATTAGGGTTCTGTGAATAAATGAGGCGTTTGTGCACAAACATCGCACTAAAGACATACACTATACCAAATGGGCAGTTTTGTAACAACCTTCAAAACAGTATCACATTTTGTAATGTAACAATCTACCAAAAATTTCAAGTCAAAACTAAAGTCAGGAAAATTTTTGAAAAACAGTTCCACAAATAAAGTGATACAATTAATTGGATCATTATGAATAGTATCACTTGCGGCACCGTACTATTCATGGTGATCTAATTATTGTATCACTTCATTTGTGATATTGTGTGAAACTGTTTGGTGAACTATTATAACACAACAATGATATTTTTTTTGAGGGTTATTACAAATATATCAATTTGGTGTAGTGGCATTTCTTATGATTAATACAGATTAATTGGTCCTGGTGACTTCTTTGATGAATGTGGCATGGACATAATAGCCACAACAACTTGAGGTGAGAAGACATCATCTATTATTTATTCATTCCATTGTTTTCTACCATTATGGGTAACTATCATCTGTGAGCATCCTACTAAGATTAGAGACATAGTTTTTTAGTAGGTAGACTTATCCCCCCACTTATCTTCCCATTAATTGAAAATGCATTTGCGAATTATGTCAAAACAATGTAAATATATATGGTGGAACTAAAAACTATATATCGAATTGGGATTAGGTCCATGCTTAATTTGTAAATATTATTTATAGATTATCTAATTCATGAGGACCATTGTCAAAGGACAAGAAAGTTGAAGTCAAATCATGAAGATAAGTCAAAGTTATGAAGATCAAAACAAGCTAACTAGAATAAGTCAGAGCAAGTTAAGTCAATAAAGTAAAAAATGAAATTTTTTACATATGACTTAATCGTTGAAATTCAAATTCTAAGTTGGAATTTTTTAGATATTCCTCATAAGAATGGAATATGCTCTCATGAGACATACTCATGACCTTGATGGATGGACAAGTTTATATGACAAGGTATTTGTCAAAGTACCTTGCCCATGTGACTAATGAATCTCTTTTAATTGATAATGAAATTTGGGCCAGGAAAAATCGACTTTACCACTTGACACGTCATTTCAGCAGGCAACCATTCTGATAAACCAAGGAATCGTTCTAAAAAGCAGATGGTAATGTAAGAAAAGTCGACTTCACAGTCTTGAGTTGGGCCTATAAATAGGTTTCAAGATCATTCACTTGGATCCGTCTCTCACATTTTCAAAATCTTGAAGCCATCATTGTATCCCCTTTTGGCTTTCCTTTTGAGAAATCCATTCACCCACTCAACACCCTTTTCCTTTGTGAGCGATTCATAGTGTTTTTGGAAGAAATATTTTTTTCTCTTCATAAGCTATTTGGTAATGTAAAGAGAAGAAAAAGGAGAAGTGAAGAAGCTTTCATTTGGAGAATATTGGTAGGTATATGCCTCATTTGAAGAGTTGTTGAGTCGTCAAACACTTCCTCTACACCATAATTGCCCATTAATAGCAGTTGATAATAATATTTTTACAATTGTGCTATGAAAAGCTTTAGTTAAATTACACTATAATCTGAAAATGTTGTGAAAAAATAAGTGGGAGATTAAAAATGTAAAACCGTTGATTTCACCAAAAATTTTGAGAACTCGCGCTTTCTCTAACCTAAAAGGCGAGAAAACATAGTGGCGCTCTCTGTAAATTCCTCTCTCTCGCTCTTGTTTGCCTTTCGACCTATCTATGTCGCTCTCCCTCTCTTTATCACTCTCACTATTGATTCACCTCTCGCTCTCGATTCGCTCCCCTTTCACTCTCGAGTTGTTGTTGTCAATTTCCCTATGTTTGTCACTCTAACTCTCGCTCTCGATTCACCTCTCACTTTCGATTCACATATCTCTCTCGCTCGATTCACTAGTCGTTGTTGTTGTTGTATCTCTCCCTCTCTCTAAGGTGTTCTTCTCTTGTGAAGGTAAGCTCCGCAATCTATATATTTTTTTTTCTTGTTTTTCCTATTTATCTTCTTTTTCTTTATCTATTGATTTGGGTTTTTGTATTCACTGAAATAGGCAAACCTTGCAGCGTGCAACATGAAGCTCCCCGCGAACTTTTGGTACCATTCATCCTCTTGAATGGTCTGGATTGGTATTCTTCTTCAAGTAAGATATACTTTTAGTGTTTTTTTTTTTTTTTTTTTTTTTTTTGAAACGCTATGAATAAGCATTTGAAGTGTAGTGATGGTAAGTCATGGTTGTGTTGCATCCCATAATGGTGTGTACAAACATAAGACCAAGTTGAATCTCTGAAATTTCAAGCATACATCCTTAAAACTTAGTTGTGGTTGCATCCCATTAAGAGTATAGTTTTTTTTTTTATCAAGTAACACAAACTTGAAGCTTGCGAGCCGTTTCCACAGTGGAAGTAACTTGTTAGAGCCAATCAAATTTTGGCTTAGGTGAATCTCGTTATATTGATGATTTTTTGTCTCGTTTGTTTTCTTATCCCTTTGGCTCTATTTACTTTTCCACGCATGCTTGTCTGGGTTGTCTTTACTTTCCATGACTTAAATTTCTCGAATGTTTAACTTACATGCTTAGGATTTTGCAAAAGGTTTTTCACTTGGTGTTCACTTTCAAGTGAATCAACTAAACAACATCAAGCATGAGTTCTCAACATCAAAGATACCTTAGCAGAATGGAGTTGCATAAAGGAAGAACATGGTCCTTCAAGAAATGGCAATGGTAATTTTGCACAACAAAGGTTTTCTAAGTGTTTTTTGGTCGAATCAGTAACTACTGCTTGCTATATTTCCAATCGAGTCTACTAGAGAAAATAAACTCATCGCACCCTTTATGAACTGTGGAGAAATAAGTCTCCTTCAGTCAAGTACTTCAAGTTTTCCGAAAGTTTGTATTTCGTCTACAAAAACAGAGACGAAATGATGAAATTTGAGACAAAAACAGATCAATGAATCTTTTTTGGATACTCTCCTCACAACAAAGCGTATCGGATAATCTGAGCGCATATGTATGCAAGAACCGATCATTGTCAAAGTTGATGAATCAAATATAATTGAACAAGGTTTTGCAAACAACCCGATACTTTATGAGTATCCAATTGACCAAGACGTTCCCAAAGAGACAGATATGGATAATTCATCTATTGAAGTTCACCATATAAAAAATGCAGAAGCAGAAGATCCAATAGTATCTACAGCAAATGAGGCTCCCTCCGAGATGCCTTATTCAATTCCAAAGTTGCCAAGATTGGCAGATGGTATTGCTTGAGATCAGATTATTGGACATCCGTCAAAAGTCAAAACAGACTACGAGGGTGTTCTCTCGCATCCATTTCACCAAAGTAGGCCCTATTGGGCTTCTTAGAGGCCCTGGGAGATAGAACGTGTTCTTATCTTTCTCATGATTCTAGCCACTCTTGTCACCTGTTAGAGGATCATGTTTAATAGCTTATTGCACTAGTCTTCTAAAACAGTTTCCTGAGCCACATACTTTGCAAGAGCTAAACTTGTGGGTGGTTGATCCTTCTCTTACATCGGGGTTGATCATTGCGTGTAGCCATTTAGAACATGTGTTTCTTACTGATTGTGGGTTGTGCAGAGAAGATGAACGGAGCAGTTGAGGAAGAGGAAGAGAGATTAAAGGGTGAGGTAGGAAAATTGGAGGGGGTTATAAAAGTGATTGATTGATGCCAAAAATCGACATTAATGTCGTTGCATGATTTTTGACATCAATCAAAGAAATATCTATTGTTTTTATTTATTTGTTTCCTTCAACCTGCAATACACTTCAACAATGCATAGTGGAAGTAGGGGTTATTGACTACTTCACGTGGATTAGAAGACAAATATGATTTTTAATTTAAAGAATAAAGAGAAGAGTAAAATAATGGATGGTGAAAATAAACTAAAAGTTAAAGAAGAAATAGAAACAATTGAAAAAGAGAAACAAATATAAAACTTACTTCTTCAATAGAATTAAACTGTAGTACATGCACTTTTTTACCAAATAAAAATATAAAGCCAAAAACTATTACTAAAAGAACTATCTAAAAAAAACTATCAAAGAAAAACTATCATTTATGAACTCCATGTATGGGGTTTTTATAGGTAAAAAGGGTTTGAGTGAAATAAGGAAACATGGTTGAGTGAAACAAGGAAACATGGTTTGAGTTAAACAATGTAACGTGGTTGAATAAAACAAGGAATGGTGTTGGAGTTGAATAAGGAAACATGTCTTGTAGATAATTTTTTTATGATAAAGTTGGCTATGTGGACGTCCAAATCTTCATATTTATTTTCTCGAGATTTGTAGTTGTTGTTGCTTTGTGGGCTTGACTTCATGGGTCTTGGGATTGAAATTATTTAATCCTTATGAATGCATTTGAACTCCCATTGAGCCTTCTAGTTGTTGAATTTAGCCTTATTGTGCCACTTTATGCATGATTTGAAATTTGTGCTTGAATTCCTACAAAATGCACAAAAAACACGTAATGAGATATTTTTATTTGATAATTGAACTTAACAATTGTATATTTAGGGGTGTAAAAATCGATGTTTTGGATGCTTATCACACCACCCCCAAACAACCTTTTGCTAGTCATCTAGCAAAGGATAACGAAAAGAAAGATAAAAACACAAAATGAAATATTTTTATACGTCCTAAACTTCTCAAAGAAATCAATGTCACTTTCGCTGGTATGACTCGTTTGCATTTACAATATGCAACAATGCCTTGAACCCCTAGCAAGACAATAAAGGAGGAGTTTTAGCCTCCTCAGGGTTATCCAGGATGACACCTACAAACATTTTTTTTATACGAAACAAAATTGATGTGTGACCTATTTTTATCAGAGAATGTCTTTGTTATTCAACCACATAGAAGACAAGAGACATATGTAACTTCTTACTAAAGTACACATTACAAGTTAGCAACTTTGGAACAAGGTGCGTGTGTGTGAATAACCAACAAATGCAACTTTTCGTGTCAAAGTAACGTACATCCTAATCCACTTTTGGAATAGTCGTTTTGACTTCAAAACTCACCAGTTAATATCTCTGAAATGGTCACTTTGAGTTTGGGTAAAATATTTTCTCTCTTGTATGTGAGGAAAATAGGAAATGTGAAAATTCAAACTTCTCACATGCTCATAAGAATAAATGGACGTGAAAGAGAATAATAGTCTCATGGAAGGAATGTTGATCGCTTGCAAGAATGTCGAGTTACCCACCATAGCGTCTTCTCATCTACTCTCCACTTCATACCATACCTTACCATAGGGTTAATTAGGACTTCTCCAAAATAAAAATGAATCTGGCTTTTTTTATATGAGGAAGAGTGGGGTAGATGGTAAGTAAAGAGATGTTTCTAAAAATGTAGAGTCTTCAAATAACTTAATAGGGAACTCATCAATCACTTCCTTTTATTCTCCTTTCTTCACAACCTTTTTTTTTTTTTTTTTTGAACTACCTTGGACTTTGGATTTTCACTTTGCAATCCCCATTTTCTTCATAAATCTTCCTAACATTTTTCAGAAACATAAAGGGTAAAATGAGTTTTTTTTTTTATATATCTAATAAACCAAGACAAAGGCTCACATTGGTATTTGATGAAATGTTTAGCAATATGGTTTTGAGAAGGTTCAGATGGACAAGAGATGTTTAATTTACCTTCTAAGGTTTGGTAATGGTTATAAGTCTCAAATAGACTACAAAACCTATGTTTTTCTTAACTCGAAAAAGATGTCATCCTCAGTGACCAACCAAAAAGAAGAATAATGAGACTTCACAACAAGTTAATGTCCAATAAAATTTTAAGTCATCATATGACTCGGAGTTGTGTAAAAACACTCGGAATAAAAATGAAAGGTCTGATAGCTCACAAGGTTAAAGTCTTCACTATTATTCCTCTAGATTCTCAGGAAATAACTTACTTTTGTATTCCAAACTACATATGTGGTCATTGTACAAAAACTTATTTGTTCCTGAATGCTCAAATGCAATATTTACTCTAGTAATAAACTTCCAACATCTCTTTGCCTAAATGTAATGAATCAAGTAATCCAATCTCATCATAGCTAGGATACCACACCATTTTTATTTTTATTTTAGAAAAATATTTTCAAAAGATGTATGAATTTTGATAAATCTCCCCACCCCCAAATAAATAGAACATTGTCCCCAGTGTTAAACAAATGAAATGAAAAGTGAGAAACTAAAATTAGAACTTATTACCTCAGGTGATTTGTTGAACATCTGTACCGTCCCTGCAATGAAAAAGAGTGAGTTGGTGGGGGTGATGTATTTTAACAGGAATTGGCGGTATTATTAATTTTAAAATTTTATTATTATTATTATTATTATTATTATTTTATGAATGAATAAATGTATAAACGGACTGGGCTACCTCCCAGTAGCGCTAAGTTTAATGTCATTGCCGAATGTAATGGAGGTGGTGGATACCACCCCTAAATAGGCTTAGTGGACTAGGAATTTGTAGGCGTGACTAATCCTCATAGTTAGGATCAATCAATTGAATGGTTTCCACTGACCTTGTGGGAAGTTCATGGTATGGCTCCAGTCCCTGTCCATTTACTTGAAAGAGACTACCATTTGTAGGGTTTTCTATGGTGATGGCACCGTAGTCTTTAACATCACGTACCATGAATGGACCAGACTAACGAGTTTTTAGCTTACCTGGAAAGAGGTGAAGACGAGAGTTGTAGAGTAGGACTTTCTAACCAAGATGGAACTCTTTTCTCATGATGTTTTTGTTATGTATCCACTTCATTTTATCTTTGTAGTTCTTGGATAAGTCATAAACATCATACCTCAATTCTTCTAACTCATCGAGCTAAAGTTTCCATTTTTTACCAGCCATATCGAGGTCAAAGTTTAGACTTTTTGTAGCCCAATAAGCTCTATGTTGGAGTTCGACAGGAAGGTGACAAGGTTTACCAAAAACCAATCTTTAGGGAGACATCCCTAAAGGAGTTTTGAATGCAGTTCGGTATGCCCATAAAACATTCAAAAGACGTAAAGACCAATCTTTTCGATTTGGATTGATAGTCTTTTCGATGATGTTCTTGATTTGACGATTTGAAACTTCAACTTGACCGCTTGTTTGAGGATGGTAGGAAAGAGAAACTTTGTGAGTAACCCCATACTTTTTAACAAGATGCTCAAAGACGCGGTTACAGAAATGTTTATCCCCATCACTAATGATACCCTTGGGGGTGCCAAATCTACTAAAGATAAACTCCCTTATGAATGAAATAACAATTTTGTGATCATTGGTCTTAGTGGCAATGGCCTCTATCCATTTAGAAACGTAATCCATTGCAAGAAGGATGTATTGATACCCATAGGAGGATGAAAACGGTCCCATAAAATCGATGCCCCAAACATCAAAAACTTCAACCACTAGAATAGGATTCAGAGGCATCATGTGTCGACAAGTTATTCGCCCAAGTTGTTGACATCGGTGATAGGCTTTATAATACTCATGGGCCTCTCAAAAAAGGGTAAGCCAATAAAAACCTGATTGGAGAACCTTCTCCGCAGTTTTCTTAGAACTAAAATACCCACCACAAGCTTGATCATGGCAAAATGAGAGAATGCTTAGCTGTTCAACTTTTGGAACACATCTTCTGATAAGTTGGTCAAGGAAGTATTTGTACAAATATGGCTCATCCCAAGAATAACACTTGACATTAGACAAAAACTTGTCACGATCTGGCTTAGACCAGTGTGAAGGGAGTTCCTCAGTTGCTAAAAAATTGACAATGTCGGCATACCAAGGAACCCCTTGCTCTACCAAGAGAAGTTGTTCATCTGGGAAGTCCTCTTGGATGGGAAAAATACTAGTAGATGATTGTGATGTTAGGCTAGACAAGTGGTCGGCGACCGCATTTTTTGTACTTGACTTATCTCGTATTTCAAGATCAAATTCTTGAAGCAAAAGAACCCATCGGATCAGACGAGTTTGGTGTCCTTCTTATTGAGAAGGTATCTAAGGGTTGCATGGTCAGTGTACACAATGACTTTAGCTCCAATGAGATAGGAACGAAATTTATCTAATGCATAAACAATGACTAACATTTCTTTCTCCGTGGTCGAGTAATTGAGTTGAGCCTCATTCAGAGTTTTGCAAGCATAGTAGATGACATGAGGAAGTTTGTTAACTTTCTGACCCAAAACTACACCTACAGCGTAGTAAGAGGCATCACACATAATCTCAAAAGGTAGCACCCAATCAGAAGCTCGGATGATAGGAGCTGAGACTAGTTCAGATTTAAGATGCAGAAACGCAATATGCACTTGTCGTAAAAAAGAAAGGGAACATCCTTGGCTAAGAGACTACTCAAAGGGCGTGCAATTTTTTAGAAATCTTTAATGAAGCGGCGATAAAATCCAACATGCCCCGAGAAAGATCGCACATCTTTAACAGATTTTGGAATCGGAAGAGATGAAATGACATCAATCTTAGCTTTGTCCACCTCAATGCCTTTTGGAAAGACAACGTGCCCAAGAACAATGCCCTGCTTCATCATGAAGTGACATTTTTTTCAATTTAGAACAAGACATTTTTCTTCGCAACGCTCTAAGACAAGTGAGAGGTGATGTAGGCATTGGTCAAAAGATGAGCCGAATACTGAAAAATCATCCATAAAGATCTCAAGAAAGTTGTCCACCATATCACTGAATATGCTAGACATGCATCTTTGAAATGTCGCGGGTGCATTGCATAGCCCAAAAGGCATGCGACGATAAGCGTAGGTACCAAAAGGACAAGTGAATGTGATTTTCTCTTGATCCTCTTGTGCAATAGGAATTTGATTGTATCCAGAATATCCATCCAAGAAACAATAGTAAGGATGACTCGCTAACCTCTCAAGCATCTGATCAATAAAGGGAAGGGGGAAATGATCCTTTCGAGTGTTAGAGTTCAGCTTACGATAATCAATGCATACTCTCCATCCCTTTTTCACTCTTTGTGGGACAAGTTCCTTGTTATCTTTTTCAACAACTATAATTCCTGACTTCTTAGGAACCACATGGACTGGGTTAACCCATTGGCTATCAGAGATAGCATAGATAATGTTCGCATCCAGAATTTTCAATACTTCTTCTTTTACGTCATCTTTCAAAATGGGATTTAGACGTCGTTGGGGTTCTTTGGAGGTTTTGGTTTCATTTTTCAAATAAATATGATGCTCACAGACAATAGGGTCAATACCCTTGATGTCGTGAATATTTCAAGCAATGGCTAACTTGTGAGCTTTAAGGACCTCCAACAACTTGTCACTGTATTCCTCAGTGAGATCTGAGACAATAATTACTGGATAACTCTCTGCAGGACCGAAAAATGCATATCTCAAGTCATTTGGTAAAGGCTTAAGTTCTAGTGATTTCTGAGTGCTTGTGGATGAGTCATTATCTTGTGACTGTCTTATGAAGAAAGATGAGGAATACAACTCTTCCTCATATTGATAACTTGATAATGGCTCAAATTCAGGTATATGCATTATGGGCACATTATCCAACATATTGTTGACTTCTTCAATAGCCTCGTCCATATCTAGGTTCATACCAAAGTGTGAGAGACAACGAAATAATACGTCATCTGGTAACGATTGAGCCATAGACTCAAAAGATCGAATCATACACACTTCTTCTTCCTCCTCAATCATATCGAGATCATCTCTCCTTTGCAAGGCCTTAAAAATATTCAATTCGGCTTTAAGGTTCCCAAAGGAAACAGACATTCTACCGCTTCTACAATTGATGTTGGCCTCCGTAGTTGCTAAGAAGGGTCGCCCTAAGATGACAGGAATTTGATTATTTGGGCTCGGGCTAGTGTCTAAGATGATGAAATCAACTGGATAATAGAAATCTGCAACTTGAACAATCACATCCAGAACTATTTCTCTACGGCATCGTTTTGACTCATCTGCTAGCTTATGAACTACCTTTGTTGGTTGCATATCTTTTAACCCAAGTTCTAAATATATATATGATAACGTAAGATATTCACACTCGCTCCTAAGTCGATCAAGGCACGACTTTCCAAATCTTTTCCAATGAAACATGGTACAGTAGGGGTTCCTGGATCCCTGTACTCAACTACTCCAGTTTGTTGAATAAGCGAAGTGGCATTGCTTGCAAGGCATGCAGTTTCAGGTACTTCCGTTTTTCTCTTTTTAGTACACATGTCCTTGAAATTTTTTTGCATAGATTGGTACTTGTTGGATAGCAGACAAAAGAGGGATGTTGATGTGTACTCCTTTAAAAATCTCTAGTATTTCTTGAAATTGCTTATCTTTTTTGTTACCTAAAAGGGCTTTGGGAAAATGTGCCTTAGGTATATACTTTCTTGACTCTACAGGAAGCTATGAGAGTGAATTTAAACTAGTTTGAGAAAAACCTTTAGCGTTCTCAATTGGTTTAGGAACGTTCTCTTTGGAAATCACATCAATTATCTTGGGTTGTTCTATGTTATTTATCAATTGCTCGTCCAGAACGAAGGGTGGTGACAACTTTAACTTCTCCATGTGAATCAACATTACTACCAATTTCATTGACATGGGCTTTGGGAGCACCTTTTGGATTAGGGATGGGTTGATTGGGGAATGTTTTTTTCCCTTCCCACGCTCAACTGTTGCAACTGTTGTTGAAGCTGGTGGATGGCTTGTGAATTAGCAACATTAGTTGTCATTCATTGGTGCATCATATCCTCCAATGGTGGTTTTGGAGGTGGTAAAGGAGCAACATATTGAGTTTGAATTACCAAGTCCCGGAAGTTGCTAAGTTGAGGTTGACCATAAGAATTATGAGGGACAGGTACCATAGGAAGGTTCACAGACTGATTTTGCCAGAATGAAAGAGGTCCTCCCTGTGGTGGATATTGATTTTGCTGCAACTGGTTAGATTGAGGTCCATATTGAATCTGTCTGGGATAAGTGCGTGAGTTGTGGGCTTGTCCACTAGGTTGCATAGGGTGTTGAAACCCAAGAGGATTCCCTGAACTTCTGGGTGGTTGTTCATAAAAGTCACCAACATAGGAAATGTTAGAGTGATGTCAATTTGCATATGTGTATGTTTAACCAAATGTGTTTGATTTACATTCACTATTAAATAAACACACCTCATCTGGAGGTTCATTGCCACCTAAAATTAAAGGACAATCAGAATCTATATGATAACTTTTGAAGCAAAAGGTACAAGGCTTATAAGTCTGCTATTTGGCTTCAGAAGTAGATTTTGTCATAATAGATTTTATTTCCTTAGAAAAATCCTTTAGGAAGGTTTTGATGTCTGGTTCAGGATCTTCCTTTGGTACAAATAGACGTGATTTTCTAGAAGAACTAGGTTTCAAATCTCTATGGGCAGTCCATTGTCGAGAATCATCAGCAAGTTCACTTAGAAAGGTATAAGCATCAATACAAGTTTTACGCATGAATTTCCCTTGATGCATGGATTCGATCATATTTCTAGATTCGACAATCAATCCATTATAGAAACTCTACACTAGCACTCATTTTTCAAAGCTATGATCGGGGCACTTGATGAGTAAATCTTGAAAGCAGTCTCATGCTTCATAAAAATGTTCATCATGTGTTTGAGTAAACTCCTCAATTTTTCCTATAATTTCTAAAGTCTTTGTCATGGGAAAGTACTTTGCTAGAAACTTTCTAACTAAATCCTCTCATGATTTAATGGAACTGGCAGGGAGGGAATTTAGCCATGAGGTGGCCCAATCATCAAGAGAGAAAGGAAACAAGCGAAGTCTGACATTTTCTTCATCTATGTTTTGGTTCTTAAAAGTACTACAAACTTCAAAAAACTTTCCAAGATGGACATTAGGCTTTCTCAATCATGTCCATGAAACTTTAGCAACATATTAATAATAGCTGGTCTAATCTAAAATTGAGTTGTCATGATAGGGGGCAGCTTAATGCATCCGTGCATATTAGCAGCAAGGGGAACATTGTATTCCCAAATTGGACGTTCTTCCATTTCAGTGTTGATTGGAGAGTGAGGGGAGGTAGGTGGAGATGAGTGTGGTGAAGAAGCAAAGAGTGGATTAGGGTGGCTAGAAATTTTTTGGGTAGGATCCAAGCGTTTGTTGGGTCGTTCCCAAACTTTCATAAAAGGAAACAAAATGGATTGGAAAGATGACAATGACAAAACACAAGATCAAGTATCCCTAGACGATTGCTAAGAAGACATACACAAGCAAAAATCACTTCTGAACCACACAAATACCAAATCTAAGCAAACAACGTTTTAATGGGATTTTATCTTGTTAATCTGTGAGGGACAAAATTGATTGAAACCAGCGGGCGTTACGCCGTTATTTATTATTGCTTGATTAGATAGGGTGCTAACAGATGATCCTAAAAGCTTGTATCCAACAGTACAATGTCCAAAATTAGGAGATCAGAGTTACGCTTGCAAGAAGCCGGATTATTGCACAGGTGAATTGTACCTATGCTACCGCTCTGTAGACCGATTGATAAGAGAACGATGCGTGTCAAATACGTACTTAGGGTGTGTGCTCATAGCCAAAACTGTTAGTTACACCATGTCCTTCCGCGGTTTGCAGCTTACTAATGACTTGGCGTACCATGTGAGTTACCCATGTGGCAGTGGCCTTTTGAAGTTCATTGAATGATTAAACCTAAGGTCACATTTTGCTTTAGTCAACACAAAATTCAGCAGAATAACCTAGGTCTTAGTTGTCCTATGAACAACGTTCTAGTTGGCTCTAATCTTAGTTGATTTTATTATGTGTCTTGGTTTCACACAGCTGGAGTGATGAGGTGGGTGATGAAATCCCACCAGTTTCAAAAACAGGGCTAGGTCTGCCCTCTCTGTTTATGGTAGTTTATTAACGTAAGCAACCACACAGTTCGTTAAGATGCAGAAACATAAACAAACACCAAGCAATGTCCAATCGATTTTCACTCAGCACCCAAGCCACTAAAACAATGTGTCTGAAAGAGATACTTACTAACTTGTGAGCTCGGACACAAGGTCTCCACCATGGGAGTAGAGAGAAATGTTATTTGAGAGCTACTCCTCCTAGGTTCAAGCAATTGTTCTCTCCCCCACTGGTTGTCCGCTACAAAAAATTAGCCCTTTTTCAAATAACGATTTTTTATTTATTTTATTTCTGACTTCGATTGCTATCTAAATAAATAAGCACACAATCAAACAATTACACATGCAAAGATGTTTAATGGTCTTGGTCAAGAAGTCAGAATTTTTTTTTTAAAGTGTATTAATTCTTACCTAAAACTAACAATCAACCTAATGCTAAAATAATGCCTAACTATTACAAGTTGCACTCGACCATTCGAGACATATTAAAAAAAAGTTAATAAATAATAAACTATCTTCCTCACTAAAAACTACAAAAAAAAAGTCTTCAAGCAAGTCTTAGGCTATTTCGCAGCTTTATCACCCACTTTTCCAAACAAATTTGTTCAACAGACAACCGACATAAAAAAATCTGAAAATATTACAGAAATTCTGGAGAGTGTCACCGAATTTGCTATAAAATTTTCACGATAAATGGACGTTGTTTGAGCCGTCATATGCTGTGTTGTTTCTGTTATATGCTGAAAATTACCCAAAAAAACGCATAAAGATGACAAAAAAATTAAAGAAAAGGGAAGAAAATAAAAATCTTCTTTATTGTCTCCAAAGTTGTATCTTCAGGAATGTCTTCCTTCACCAAGTGATGTGCAACGATACCATTTGATTGATGTCAAAAATTGACATTAATATCGTTGCATGATTTTCGATATCAATCAAAGAAATATCTATTGTTTTTATTTATTTTTTTCCTTCAACCTGCAATACACTTCAACAATGCATAGTGGAAGTAGGCGTTATCGACTACTTCACGTGGATTAGAAGACAAATCTGATTTTTAATTTAAAGAATAAAGAGAAGAGTAAAATAATGGATGGTGAAAATAAACTAAAAGTTAAAGAAGAAATAGAAACAATTGAAAAAAAGAAACAAAGATAAAACTTACTTCTTCAATGGAATTAAACTGTAGTACATGCAATTCTCTACCAAGTAAAAATATAAAGCCAAGAACAACAACTAAAAGAACTCTCTAAAAAAAACTATCAAATAAAAACTATTCTTTTTGAACTCCATGTATGGGGTTTTTTTATAGGTAAAAAGGGTTTGACTGAAATAAGAAAACATGGTTGAATGAAACAAGGAAACATGGTTTGAATTAAACAATGAAACATGGTTGAATGAAACAAGGAATGATTGAGTGAAACAAGGAATGGTGTTGGAGCTGAATAAGGAAACATGTCTTGTAGAGTTTTTTTTAATAAAGTTGGCCATGTGGACGTCCAAATCTTCATATTGATTTTCTCGAGATCGTAGCTACTGTTGCTTTGTGGGCTTGACTTCATGGGTCTTGGGATTGAAATTCTTTAATCCTTATTAATGCATTTGAACTCTCATTGAGCCTTCTAGTTGTTGAATTTAGCCTTATTGTGTTACTTTATGCATGATATGAGATTTGTGCTTGAATTCCTACAAAATGCACAAAAAACACGTAATGAGATATTTTTATTTGATAATTGAACTTAATAATTGTATATTTAGGGGTGTAAAAGTCGATGTTTTGGGTGCTTATCAATGATAATTATCTTATTTTATTCAAGAACTGGGAGGCGAGGTAACACGATGGTTATGCCAATTCATTTGATGGGGAGATGGATGCGAGCTAACGATTAGGGGTCAGGTTTTGGGTTTGGGTCAATAATTGAAGGATATATTTTGAGGCCTTCTGGATGGAAAGTAATGCATGGGCTTTTGGATTAAGCATACCCAATTAGAGTTTAGGATTAAATGGGTAATTTTAAAAAGTCTTTAAAAACAAGATCCAAATTTTGATTTCAGCAAACAAGTTTGAAAGTCTCCATTAAATCGTTGGAGATGAAGAGATATAAAAAATAAATCTTAGAACATTTTCAAGGGTAAAAGTTAAATTTGATATCCAATTTTAGTCAAAAGCTAAATTTAGGAATCCCGTATTTCTTCATCACTCCAACCACATTCTCTACTTTAACTTTTTCATCATTGTTTAATTATATTTTCCACTTTTTTTATATCAATTTAATTTTAATTATAGTATTATAGATTTCAACTTAATATAATTATACTATTATTAATTTCATTTATATTATTATACTATTATTTAGATACTTTTTTTAATTATACTATTATTAATTTCAACTTAATTTTAATTTGACAAATTAAAAGATTTGGAAGTTTTTTATTTTTATTTTTATTTTTTATTTTTTATTTTTTATTTTTTATTTTTTAGGATTTGGGGGATGGCATGGATGCCCCTACATATAGGGAAAAGAGAGAGAAAAAGTTAAAATAGGGGCATGAATAAATGGGTTCCATTGAAGCATGGTTTTTCCTACTTGAGACCCCCAAATTAGCTTTTTGGCTAATTTAGGAGATCCCTTGGAGATGCTCTTATACAATAAAGTAAGTTAAGTGAATTTAAAGAGAGGGGGTAAGACACCAAAGCGATAACTAGGTTTACCTAAATTGGATTGACTAAAATCTAATTTTGTAGGGTGTAATGCCTATAATTTGTAATCATCTTGCTAAGCAAATTTAACGAAATTATAGTTAAAAAAAAAAGCATTGGGAGTTTACAGTCAAAAAATGATTTTACTAATCTACAAAGACCATTTTAGTTTTCATTATAAATTAAAGACTATTAAATTATAAAAATATTATTTAATTCATTTGATCTCTATTTGAGTTTAAAATTTTTGAAAAATTATGATTAAGCCTACACCAACATGTCAAATTTTCAAATCGTTTCGAAACTGTTCCTCGATTCGTACTTAGGTCGCCGCCATTAAATATTTTGATAAACAATCTTTTTGAGATTTAAGGTAGTCCCTTTATGTTGGTTTTGCCTAATGGGTTCTAGTCGGCTTGGATCACGTTTAAGGTGAGCACTCACTCGGTTCATGATATTAATAGAGATATTTTCTTTATTCCACTTTGAATGGATATCGAGGCACAATGTCAAAACAAGTTGAAATTTGACACATTAGTTCTGATGTGAGTATTTAATTTTTCGCAAAATATCAACTCATACAAAGCTCAAATGATATAGTTATCATTTAATCATGTTCTGAATTTAAAATCTTTTGAATTTCCAATAAATTTCCTTCAACTTCTAACTTTGCTCTTGAATTTGACGAGTCTCTTACTGTGTTAAAAGTGGCAATTTATTTAGAAAACGATTGCTGTCTTTAATATCTATTTTGAACATTTTCAATGAAAGCAGCAAGTAGTTCATCACATGTCACACACACCTAACAAAAAAAACAACATCTGTCTCTTGCCTTGCCTTCTCCTCAAACTATTGAAAAGCGTGGCCCATGTTGTCATTCAAATCACAATAATTAATCTATCTCACTTTGTACAAAGTATCTATATCAAATTAATCTCAGCTTAATACATATAATTGATGGGATGAGACTGAAACATCAAGTAGGCCATTGTCAAATTAAAAAAAAAAAAACAAATCAAATGCCACCACTTGACTGACTTTGGTGCATGACATGAAATAGTTGACTCTAGCTTCTTCAGGCAGGCAGGCAGGCCATTATCTTGTATCATTACTTTATGTTGTCTTGTCTGGATCTCTTATCACATCTTCTTATAAGATAAGCATCTTTAGTGCTCTTTTATTATACGTTATTCTGTTTTGGTATGAGAAGTACATCAACCTATATATGATTACTTGATAAGCTAGATACTTTTAACATTTTCACTCTCAATGATATGAACCAAACACTTATCAGTGAGTATTGTATCATATCCACCCACAAAAAAAAAGGTCATCCTCCGCCAAGCAAAGAAAAACATTATTTGACATAAATTCCACCATGTACACCAAATTAATCAGTTTTCTAAACTCATGTTAATTAAGTCAAAAGCCTTTTAAAAGTAGGACCAAGCATGCGCCCTTAGCGTTATATTTTGGAAATCGTCGTCACCCAGTCCACTGCAAGAGTACATGCTCTATAATATACTCTAATTGTCCCTAAATTATGTAAATAAAAAACATGTTAATTACTGATCAATTTGTAGTGATTTTGCAAAATATTACCTACGGGTTATGTTTCATAATTATCATCTTACATGAAGATATTTAAAAAAAAAAAAAAAAAAAAAAAAAAAAAAAAAGGGTCCAATATAGCTTTAAATTGAACCATTTTTTGTGAATAAAAATATATAAGAAGAATAAATGAGTTAATTTAAAGCATGCAATCCAAAGATGGAGCCTCGAAGTTAGATTTGCAAATCAACCTTTCTTGGATCGAGCGGAGCAAGTCAAGTCAAGTCTTGCACCAAATTTAATGTCATGTGAGACAGCCTACCCATTAATCCCGCCACAGAGTATGGATCCAAAACTCCTTTTTTTTTTTTTTATATGATATGATTTTAAAAACTCTACCTCCATTTGTATTTTTCTGATTTGTTTTACATCAGAGATGAGATGGATGACCTTCCTCCCTCGGTGACTTATGTAGAGTATCTCTAATAGTCATTTCTAGGGTTTAGGAGATCCTCTTAAGTTTTCAACTTATAAAAGGCTTTAATTAGGTCCGTCAATTTGTATGCCAATTACTAGCTAATAAAGTTCCAATCCATTTAATGAAGCCAATTTTGACATGGATCTTCTTTCATTTTGAAAATTTCCTCCAGCGGATTCGTATATGGTATCCTTGTGGTACCATCCACCACACCTCAATTATTGAGCTAGTACACCGTTGATTCATAGCAAAACTCAAGTTTCCTAACTCAATTTATAATAGATTTCTACACGGGTCATTCTATACCATCAGGGTTTAACTTCATTCAAAATCAAATTTAGAGTACTAGAGTCCCCAAACAACACTCTTATTTTCCAACCTTAAGCCTTGATCAACATCATAATTGTTTCTGCTGCAAAAACATTTAGCCATTGTACTATGAGCACTCTTCTAGTGTTTCGAAAGCATTATGAGCCAAAAGAGTCCCTTGAGTATGAGAATTACATGTACGTACTAATTGCTCACTACACTTTAGTTATATCAAACCAATGTGCTAATCGCCTTGAGACTGAAGATTGTGTTGATTTTTAGATTATGCGAGTACAGGTAGAGTGAGGTCATAATTATAATGTTAAAATTTAGGTAGAGTGAGTCATGAATTATTGTCCTTTTCATTGAGGATTGAAAAATGAGATGAGAAGAAATATGATTTTTTGATGATCAAAGAATTGGAATATTGAGATTTGTATATCTTCGGCTCCTTTTTAAAAGGTGAATGAAACTGTGGGCTTCAACCAAAAGTATCCATCCATTCATGAGATTAGGTGGGATTATTATATGTTAATCTAGCACTATTGAGGAATTTTAATTAATAGGCATGCAACTGCATTATTCATGCACTTGACTGACTCAGCATGCGTGATTTATTTTCTTTTCTTTTGCGTGCATGCTTACATGTGTTTTGCGTTAGCAACTAGTTGCACTTGCATTATATGAATACAAAATAAAATATCTTCATTTTTAAAGTTAAATTTCATCAAATCTTTTAAAACATTTTTATAATTGTGTAACTTCTTCTAACATTTCACTTACCCTAAAAGTTAAATTTCTGGCTACAAAAACTAAAAAATTGAGTTTAATAGGGTCACAATAACATCAATCGAACAAAATTTTCAAAAATTTGGATCCTCTAATCTCTTAGCATATATATGTAGTAATTTTCCATAGCCTTTCGAGGCACCAATCAATGAATCACACAGTTTTTAGGGAACCCAAGCCCCAACTTTGGGCATACGGATATTTTGTATACGTATAGAAATATTGATGCTAAGCCTATGCCCAATTACTGTCACACCTTTATTGATAAAAGAAATTGGAGTTGTAGTGAGTTTAATAATAAAATCTTCAATATATAGCTTTATTTAATTTACACAATTTATTTTAGACAATTATATGAAATAAGGGAAACTAATTAAGATTACTAGCATGCCTCAAAAAATTTAAAAATATGTTGAAACCTGGTTAATAAAAAAAAAATTATTTTAAGTGCCCCACCCCTATCCAAATTCCTGGTTCCGCCCCCTGAGTATAGGGATATTTCGTTTTTTCCACATGTTGACTACACAAGAATAAATGAAATAAAGTAGGGATACGACCTAAAAGCATACCATATCAAGTTGTACGCGCCAATCATATTCCATTAAAAGAATGCCCTATATGCTGAGCAAGTAGAAAAATGGCCAAAGAAGCAAATTAAGCTAAAGAACATCATTTGAAATTTGAAAAGAGTGGCGACTAGAGCTTAGTAAGTGAAGTTTGTTTGTCCCAAACACAGCATTTAATATAAGTTTAATCATGACAAACCCTCAACTCTGAAATTGTTAATTTCACTATTTTAATTAAAGTTAGACATGTGTACATTAATTATTGTTAAGGCATCTTGAACTTGTATGATACGAATCGGGACCTTAATTTATTCTCTTCTAAAGGCATATCCCATGGAGGAGCTTTGCTACAGAGCGAGGGA
Source organism: Berberis vulgaris (assembly GCA_963556465.1). Taxonomy (NCBI): domain Eukaryota; kingdom Viridiplantae; phylum Streptophyta; class Magnoliopsida; order Ranunculales; family Berberidaceae; genus Berberis; species Berberis vulgaris. The sequence continues at coordinate 60,152,590 of OY747135.1, forward strand.
GGGAGGGAGCGAGGGAAAGGGGCGAGGGATGGGTGTAACCACCCATCCTCCTCGGGATGAGTGCATCGCGTTGGAGATGCGCATGGACGCTCATCACGAGGAGGATGGGTGGTTACACCCATCCCTCGCTCCCTTTCCTTCGACCCCTAGAATTTTCCCCCATGGAGGTATAACTCATATAAGGTAGGTTTATTTGGGTTTTTTTTTTTTTTTTTTTAATATAATTTATGCACTTAAAAATCTTTAATTTTATAATAAATTATAATCAAGTGAGGTAGGTCTACTCTAGTGAGTCATTGTTATTATAAAAAGTCGTAACATCTTGTTTAGGTTTACGTGACTAGTGTTAGGTCATAATTTAAGTGTTATTGAGGTCCATTCATCATCGGGTAATAATGTTGGTGATCATCAACATTTACATATCCTCAACAAAGAAATAGAAATACATAACTTAATAGATGAAGTTTGTAAATCACTTGTTAATAAATAATTTAGAACTTTTTAAGGAGTGCTTCTACAGTGCACTGGTTTTTTGCACTGGTTTTTTGCCTGGTGCAATCATGCACCGTTGGATTGCATCGAGATAAGTATTATTACTTATCTCGATGCAATCCAACGGTGCATGATTGCACCAGGCAAAAAACCAGTGCAAAAAACCAGTGCACTTAGGAAAAACCGCTTTTTAAGATGCCATTAATATGCCGGATACACTGAATTTGATAATTTGTTGCTTAGAAGCAAGTAAGACGGGGTTTCTCATTTTGATGACATATGAAATCTTTTGTAAGCTTTTCCATTTTAATTAGTACATATGTTCTCATTTTACAAAATTTGTCAAGCAATTTTTCATCATTATTTAAATATATCAGTGCGGGTTCGGTTATTGTGGCTTAATAATTCTTGTTCAGTTCAACTTCATGACAAGTTTAGTTTGGTTTGATTTTTCTTATAGGTTGGTTTAATTCAATTTAAAGGATACCTAATTCAGACATATTTAAGTTTGGTTGTCAAATTTACCTCCAAACCAACGTGAACCAAAGAGTGCGCACCACTTGGTTTTGAAAGTGAGATGTGTATTGCATGTGAAATATGAAATCTTAACTTGTAAGACTTTCCATTTTTTTAGTTGGTGCCTTTGTTCATTTTTATGCAAAATTTGCCAAACAATTTGTAATGTTATGTTTTAGCAGGGGTGGGCATCTCATTCCGCGATCTCGATCCCGTCCCGCCCGATTTTTCTGAGTCTTAATGGGATTGAATAATTTCATCCTGATCCCGTCCCGTCCCGATCTAGAATGGGATGGGATGGGATGAAGATTTTCAATCCCGCCAATCCCGTCCCGTTCCGAACTAATTTTTTAATATTAATTATTAATATTTTTATTTATTTATTTATTTATTTTATGAACATTTGCATAAATTAATTACTGCTTACTTTTCTTGTAACAGTTTGGTTATATTAGTCCTAGCACTTGGGTGTTCTCAATAGAACATTTGCAACTACTGTTAGCTAACTTACTTAACAACTTTCTTTCATTTTTTTAGGTGTTGTTTACAAAATATATTGTCAAATGTAGTCCAGCAGTTGCAAGTGCAACTTTCTTTCATTTCTTTCCTTCAATATTTTGCAGCTGCAAGTGTGGTCCAACAGTTCCAGGCTTCCAGCAGTTCCAGCAATTTTAGGCTTCCAGTAGTTTCAGCAGAATGCAGTCCAGCAGTTCCAGCAGACTGCTTAGTCTAGCAGTTCCAGCAGACTGCTCAGACTCAGACTGCAAGTGAAGAAGATTATGTATTTTAGGCTAGTAGCAGACTATGATTCAGAATTGAGTTGTTTTGAGTTGTATTGAGTTGTTTTAATATGTTCCAGCAAAATTGAGTTGATTTGATTATGTATTTTAGGCTACTAGCAGACTATGATTCAGAATGTATTGCAGTTGATTATGTTCGAATTATGATTCAGAATATGTTCTATTTGATATGTCCAGATTAGTACGCTGATCCCGTCCCATTCCAATCCTGTATGAACGGGATGGGATAGGGATAGAGATGGGTATATCTCGTCCCATCCCGTCCCGTACCCACCCCTATGTTTTAGTAGAGGGGATTAAAAGTCTTCAATTAACACCACAGACTAACTAACCAATCACATCAAGCACAAAATCTGGTTTAAGTTAATGCAAAACTCTCTAACAAAGTTAGAATGGATAAAAAATGGGATATTCCATAACGAGTAGGAGAGAAAATTACAAGTAGGAGTAATAATGACATGAGAAGAGTGAGTTGCTCTGTTCTCTCTCTATAAATAGGTGTCAGTCCTAGAACAAATCAAAATCAATAGCGACTTCTTCTCATTCTTAGTTAGTTTCAATCACTCTTCCTTGCTTCCTTCTTCAGGCAGATAGATCAAATCTTCAAGATCTCTTATTTGGGTATCTATCCCTACTACTCTCTTTGTTCTTCGCTAATTCTATCCCAATTCTTTGTAGGATTTGCATTTCCTTTATTTTTCTAGTTTAAATGGATATGTTTGATCTCTTTGAGTTTTCTCTTAGTGGGGTAATGGTTTTTTTTTTTTTTTTTTTTTTTTTATAATGTGGGGTTGTTCTAATGTGTGTTTTGATCTATGGGTTATGTTTTTGCAGGTTGGTTTGATCTAGTTTTGGTTGACTATAGAGATTTTGAAGGAGACAGAGGATCTCATTCTGTTCACCATATCATAAGTTAATTAAAATTTATATAAGCCTAGTGTGTGTGTGTGTGTGTGTGTTTGAGAAGAGTTGAAAGTAGTGGAGAAGCCAAGATGGCTAGAAATTTGGAGAAAATGGCATCTATAGATGCCCAGCTGAGGCTTTTGGTTCCTGGGAAGGTTTCTGATGACGACAAGCTTATTGAATATGATGCCCTCCTTTTGGATCGATTTCTTGATATCCTTCAGGTTCTGCATGGAGATGATATCAAGGAGACGGTATGGATTTACAAACCTAAATTTTTTTTTTCTTTTCCAGATTTTCTATTTTAGGTTCGTATCATTGTTAATAAGGTTTAAGTCAACTGCTTTGCTACCTAATAAATAGATCCATATTTGATATTCAATTTAATGATGGTTCTGTTCTTCTGAGTAATGTCATTTCTGAGTGATAAATGAATATTATGTTCTTTTGATCTGTTTTTAGGGATAACCACTTTCCAAATTTATTAAGGTATTATTATGTTATATCTTGGAATCAATTATCTAGAAATTTGTGTTGATACTACTTCTTCAAAGTTTTGCTGTTAAAGTGTGAATAGCGCAACCTTTTGTTACAGTTTTGGTGGTTTCCATGTCTGAATATTCAATGGTTGAAGCAAACCATGAATGTCTTAGAATCCTGAAACAGAAGTAAATATAATAGTGTTGAAAACTCGTCTTTACATTAGACTATTGCAGTGTGAATTATTAAGTGCCGTTTTGCTTCGTCTTTACATCAGCCTTTCAATTGACTTTGTTGGATATGGTTGCTTGCATAAAGTTCAACTTTAAGATTAGCTCACTCTTTTAGCTTGTTCTGTGTTGTTTAGGTTCAAGAGTGCTATGAGCTTTCTGCTGAATATGAAGGGAAGCATGATCCTAAGAAGCTGGAAGAGCTTGGAAATGTTTTAACAAGTTTGGATCCAGGGGACTCTATTGTTGTTGCTAAATCATTTTCCCACATGCTTAACTTGGCCAATTTGGCCGAGGAAGTGCAGATAGCTCACCGAAGAAGGATCAAGCTAAAAAAGGGGGATTTTGCTGATGAGAACTCTGCTACAACTGAATCAGATATTGAAGAGACTATAAAGAAACTGGTGGGGCAATTGAAAAAATCTCCTGAAGAAGTTTTTGATGCTCTGAAGAATCAGACAGTAGATTTGGTCTTCACTGCACATCCAACTCAATCTGTTCGAAGATCTTTGCTTCAAAAGCATGGAAGGTTGATCTTTATATAGACTGTTACTGCTATTTATTTATATTTATTTTTAGCTTCATGTACATTCTCCACAATAACATCATGCAGGAGTCTACTGTTACAATGCTTGGGTGCCATGTCTTTTAGGTGCTTTCTATATGCTGTTCTGTTTTCTCTTTTTCAGGATAAGGAATTGTTTGACTCAATTGTATGCTAAGGACATCACTCCTGATGATAAGCAGGAGCTTGATGAAGCTCTCCAAAGAGAGGTAAATATAAAACTCTGACTGGGGTAGTCATTTCCTTTAACCCCGGCCCTAATGTTTTTGTTGCTACCACCACCTACTCTTGAGCTAATCAGCTTTCCAAATCATCCTCAAAATTGAAGGTGTCACATAATTGAACTAAACTATAGGGGATTTTCATTCTTTTCTTCACAGACCAGTTGCAGTTAGTTTCATCAATTACAAAACAGTCTCATACGTCACCGTCATAACTCAGTAGGTTGGTTTGGATCTGAAGAAGAAACCCTTAAATATGGCCGAGATAGATCTTTTGAGGTTCATTCAAATCTGCTGCCATTCCCTGACCACTCCAGTGCCATCAGAAATTTTACATATATTTATGTTTGTCACTAGCACGACCATTGGGTTTTATAATCACAACCCCAATTCAACACTCAATGTAGCTATTTGATTCTCATCCAACACTCAATTAGTCAACTAGTGAAGTTTGGCATTCCACTTTTGGATGTTGGTTCACTTTTTGTTCAAAAGCGAATTTGCTAGAAAGCTGGAATTCAGTCATCTTCAACTGCAGCCTGTGTCAATTATTCAAATTGACTGATTGTAGAAACCATGATGACTCCTTAAAGAGTTTAATTCCCATAATTTATGAGAAACATTATATTTTGTCAAAAAACTTAAGGTTGATCATTGTCACACTCTTGGAATGCATTGGATATTCAGCTATTTGAGTTTTATTATTTGTTTGTTTATTCGGTCTTAAAATTGGCAATTAGGCTTGAATTGTCACATCTTCCTTGATATACTGTTAAGCGTATAACTAATTAAAAGACTGTCTAATGAATTTTCTAATGATATATATATATATATATATATATATATTCTTTTTTTCTTTTCTTTTCAACTATTAGAAAAGTAGACTTCCTAATTTGCTGCATAAGCCTGTTGCCTCTCCTAACATTTTTTGCCGAACTTGTTTTCATGCCTTACCTTTGCAGATTCAAGCTGCATTCCGAACAGATGAAATCCGTAGAACTCAACCAACTCCACAAGATGAGATGAGGGGAGGAATGAGTTACTTCCACGAAACAATCTGGAAGGGTGTTCCAAGATTTTTACGCAGGGTTGACACCGCTTTGAAGAATATCGGAATTAATGAGCGTGTTCCCTACAATGCTCCTCTCATTCAATTTTCATCTTGGATGGGTGGAGATCGTGATGGTATGTTATTTTCTCAATTGACATGCTATCTATAATATTCAGTTCACATTGTTAAGTTTCATTATCAAAAATTGAAACTAGTGGGATTTTGTTTGTGGGAGGGGGAAGGCAACTCGAGGAATCAAAGATTACATGCAGCAGGTTTCTATTAAATGAAGAACTTGTAACGTTGTACGTTCTGCTTGGGGAATTTAATTTTATTCAGAATCATTTTCATTTTCTACCTCTAATACAATTCACATTGTTTATTTCATTTCATCAAAACCGGTGCCTTTTTTTGTTTGTGGGAGGAGAATAGTCATTCAAGGAATCAAATAATACATGCATTGGGTTTCTTGCAACAGTAGTCGTAACTTCTGTGTGTTGAATATCATTCTCATTAGTTTAGTTCTCTTGATACTTAGTCTTTGGCATTCTCTATTTTGGCCACACCTTACTTGAAGACTTACAAGATAGTGCAGGAATTTGCAAAGTGGCTTAGTCACTCTGTCTATCTGGACTGTAAAGCATATTATTTCTTTAATTTTTCAATCAATTTTAATCGTTTCTGCTGTTTTCTTTCTTCAGGAGATATAAGTATTTCAATATTCTTAGTATTGGAGTATGGCAATCCATATTGCAAATATGAAATCTTCTTTAGCATTTCATGAGGATGTCCTAGCTCACTATTTATTTCATATTGAATGTAGGAAACCCAAGGGTAACTCCTGAGGTTACAAGGGACGTGTGCCTATTGGCTAGGTTGATGGCTGCTAACCTGTACTATTCTCAGATTGAAGAGCTGATGTTTGAGGTGTGAAATAGATGCATTTTTGTGGTAATTATATATTTTTGTTTTGACTTTCGAACTTATTTTTACTGGTTGCTTTTGCAGTTGTCTATGTGGCGCTGCAGTGACGAACTTCGCATGCGTGCAGATGAACTTCATAGGTCCTCAAAGAAAGATGCAAAGCACTATATTGGTATAGTTCCTTTCACAAAAGTGGAACTTCCACAACAAATTGTTCAGTAACCTCTAAAGGAAAAGAAAATTGAAAATTAAAATAACATATCATCAGCAGGTTGGATCATTTATATATGGTGAATTTGTTAACAGGATATTGTAGACGGAGCCATAAGTTGGGGATTTGAGTAATAAGATTATGCCCACCTTGTACGTTTCTATGCCACTCTCGGGGATATGCCATCCCTATGCATGAAACAAGTACTGTGTGAAATCTTCAGGGTCTGACATTTACTACCAAACAAACTTTATTCCCCAAAGACTGTGCTGCTTTCCCTAGTTTTTATGTTCTGTTTCCAAATTAATCTGGTTAAATTTTGGACATGGAACTGCTTTCTTTCAACAGTTACCAGTATGAGTTTATTCAAAGGGTCATAAGCTTTTATTAATCTTTGCAATTCTTTTTGTGGATACAGAATTCTGGAAACAAGTTCCTCCAAGTGAACCTTACCGTGTAATTCTCAGTGACGTGAGGGACAAACTATATCAGACACGAGAACGCTCTCGTCACTTGTTATCAAGTGGGATCTCTGAAATTCCTGAAGAGGCAACTTTTACTAACATCGATCAGGTTCCTTCACTCTTATTTCTTTATTTGCTTCTTGATGGTTAGTTATGCTGCTTCTCTTAGCACCAAGCAGTGCACTGACGGCCATTTCCTCTCTGTTCTGCAGTTCCTTGAACCTCTTGAGCTTTGCTACAGATCACTCTGTTCTTGTGGAGACAGGGCCATTGCTGATGGAAGCCTTCTTGATTTCTTGAGGCAAGTTTCAACTTTTGGTCTGTCACTAGTGAGAGTAGATATAAGGCAAGAATCTGAGAGGCACACTGACGTGATAGATGCTATCACAAACCACCTTGAAATAGGCTCCTATCGTGAATGGTCGGAGGAAAAGAGGCAGGAATGGCTCTTGTCGGAACTCGGTGGCAAACGTCCACTGTTTGGTCCCGATCTTGCAACTACTGAAGAAATTGCTGATGTATTGAACACATTCCATGTCATATCAGAACTCCCTGCAGATAACTTTGGTGCATACATCATCTCAATGGCAACATCACCATCAGATGTGCTTGCGGTTGAGCTCCTACAACGCGAATGCCATGTGAAAAAGCCATTGAGGGTTGTACCATTGTTTGAGAAGCTTGCTGATCTAGAGGCTGCTCCCGCTGCGTTGGCTCGGCTCTTCTCAATAGACTGGTACAGAAACAGGATAGATGGGAAGCAAGAAGTCATGATTGGTTACTCTGATTCTGGGAAGGATGCAGGTCGTTTCTCTGCGGCTTGGCAGTTATACAAGGCTCAAGAGGAGCTTATAAAGGTTGCAAAAAAATTTGGAGTGAAACTGACAATGTTCCATGGTCGAGGTGGAACAGTAGGAAGAGGGGGTGGTCCAACTCATCTTGCTATATTATCTCAGCCACCAGACACAGTTCATGGTTCTCTCCGTGTTACAGTTCAAGGTGAAGTCATTGAACAATCTTTTGGGGAAGAGCATTTATGTTTTAGAACACTGCAACGTTTCACAGCTGCTACACTCGAGCATGGGATGCATCCCCCTGTCTCACCAAAGCCAGAATGGCGTGCACTTATGGATGAGATGGCAGTCATTGCAACAGAAGAATACCGTTCGATTGTCTTCCAGGAACCTCGTTTCGTTGAATACTTCCGCTGTGTAAGTAGTCTGCAAATGGTGTTTCTTCAGGGACACAAACATTCCATAACAAAAACTGATGTTTAATAAAGCTCCTTGTCTTATTTCTTATTTCAGGCAACACCAGAGTTGGAGTACGGTCGGATGAACATTGGAAGTCGTCCATCAAAAAGAAAACCAAGTGGAGGCATCGAATCACTTCGTGCGATCCCATGGATCTTTGCATGGACCCAAACTAGGTTTCATCTTCCAGTGTGGCTTGGTTTCGGGGCTGCATTCAAGCATATCATTCAAAAGAACATAAAGAATCTCCATATGCTTCAAGAGATGTATAACCAATGGCCATTCTTCAGAGTCACAATCGACTTGGTTGAAATGGTGTTTGCCAAGGGTGACCCTGGCATCGCTGCTTTATATGACAAGCTTTTGGTGTCTGATGATCTATGGTCCTTTGGAGAGAAATTGAGAACCAATTATGAAGATACTAAGACCCTTCTCCTACAGGTAAATACAGACCAGCACCATTGTTTCTTTTGAATCAAGTTGTTATAACTCTGGGTTCTTGACTCTTTTACTTTTGTAGGTTGCTGGCCACAAGGATCTTCTTGAAGGGGACCCGTACCTAAGGCAGAGACTTCGCCTTCGTGATTCATACATCACAACCCTGAACGTGTGCCAGGCCTACACACTAAAGCGAATTCGGGACCCAAGCTACCATGTGAAGCTGAGACCTCACTTGTCAAAAGAATTCAGTGAATCTAACAAGCCTGCTGCAGAGCTGGTTAAGCTGAACCCAACAAGTGAATATGCTCCAGGTTTGGAGGACACCCTCATCTTGACCATGAAGGGTATTGCTGCAGGAATGCAGAACACAGGTTGAAACATTACTTTTCTGTGTTGTTATAATAGATCAAATCCTATGTTTAAAAGGACACTATTTAAAAGTTATCGTAGGATATAGCATGTTCGGCTGCTATATTTGTTCCCAAAGTACCGAGGTTAGAAATGTTTTGGATTAGAACCTCAGTTGGGGATGTGTTGCATTTGTATTGTCAGAATGTCTAGAAAGAACATCTGGTAGTTTGAAGTGCTGCAAGACAAGATTAGAACTCGTTGCTGTTTACCAGTCGGTCTGAATGCAATCTTGTTTTCATCTGATTGTGATTTGTTTCAGTTTAAGGCTTTAAGCCATTGAGTATCACATTATGTTAATCGATCTCATCACAAGCAATGTCTTGCTCATTTCATTCTTTGATACATAGAAAGGGTTTTTTCTAATGTTTCGACACAGGAGATAGAGGCAAGTCAGCTTTGTCGGTTATTGTGTATTTGTTCAATTACACTGAAATCTTAAGCATGGTGACGGAAGGTTGGGAAATATGAGGAATTAAGCATCTGAAACAAAAGAATAAATTATTCAGTCCCGAGTGTTAGAAAGATATTGATGAGAGCTTTTCATCAGGGTTTTGTGTGGTTTGCCGTGATCTCCAAACACAACCTTAATTGCGCATCAATTAGTTGTAAATTGTAATGCCTTGAATTGATTTTGTGCCTTGATATCTACCTTTATTATAGACACTACCTCTCAAACTAAAACTTTCTCACATGGTTTTTGGAAAGAAATCTAGAAATATAACCTAACTGACCCAAAATACTCTAAAAATAACAATAAGCACAAAGCCCAGCCTGGTCGACAACATCTTTTATGCCATTATCATTGTTAACCCCACTTGAAAATAACTCTACTTTGACTTCTCATGAACAAAAGTGTAAGCATCTTAAGATAAAGTATCCAAATGGAATCCGAGGGTTACCAGAATCTGGTCGATCTTTCTACTCAATCAGAAAAAAACCAAGATGACTGATATGAGCACTCTAGAATACCATGGGAATAGGTCAACATCATCCAAAACTCAGATGACAAGTCTATCTCCCAAGTATTATCTGAAATATCTTCAATAACTGAACACATCAACGTGCCGCATTCAGAATTTAGCACCCTCTCTAGTATAAAATACCATAACTAAATCCCTAGGAGCACACAATTGTATTCCAATGGGCATCCACTGTAGATTTCTGGGCACCATAAACATGCTCCAAAGCTTTGTCTCACCTCTTATGAACATCGAACATTTGTTGTGCCCGTTGATCTATGTGGATGCAAACTTCCATCGGATCACGCGCTGATCATGCGGAGCAATCTACATAAGATGTATAAGATAGAGATTAATTATTGACACCGGTGCGGTGTCTGTCATGGGGACTCCGATGCCAAAGTTAGAACAATGTTTATAGGAAAATATTTATTTCTCTGTAGTTTAAGAAAGAATTGTGAATAAAAAAGAGTTACCCGGAAAACAACTATGTTTGGCTATTTATAGAGGCGGGAGGAGTCAACTGCTCGTAGATGAGTGAGACACGTGGCAGGTCAGGAGCCAATTGCTCGTAGAAGAGTGAGACACGTGGTAGGTCGGGAGCCAACTGCTCATGAATGAGTGAAACATGTGGCAGGTCAGAGGCATTGATGGTTGTAACTTCTTGTTGATGGTTGTAACTTCTCGTAGATGGTTGCAACTTCCGTCAACGGTTGTAACTTCCTGTAGATGGTTGTAACTTCCATTGATGGTTGTAACTTCTCGTTGATGGTTATAACTTTTCGTTTGGAGAGACATCTCCAGCAGGTTCATGTGCTTAGCTGGGCATGATGGTCGGCGCGGAACACTATTCTTCTGCTAAAAAATGAGTGTTCTGCCGAGTTTCATTGGGCCCAGATTTGGCCTTTCTGTACTTGTATCCGATTTGATCTGGCTTCTTGGGAATGACCCAGATTTTTGGGCTTTATTATCCTGCTGGGCTAAAGATTATTTTTTGCTCCCACAAATGCCCTTCATTTCTTTGCTTTTGAGCTGACTCTTTTTTTTTCTTCTTACTTAAAAGCAGAAGAAATGTATTTTTCACTGAGCAGCCCCGCCAAAAAATAGAAGTAGAGTGCCTCTGATCTTGCTGACTTATTCGTTTCTATTGATGAAGCTTATTCCAAGAGTTTTTTCTTAAGATAAAATGGAATTCCAAGAAATCTGCTAGAGTTGAGGTCAACTCCTCTGTTAGGGATGAAATATCTTTTAAAAAGGTTAGAAAAAAATTCTTGGATTGGCCTCCTTGGTCGTGAGGAAGCCATCTACGAGACCTGAAGTTTCTTCTGTTGTTGAAATGTAGTCTGCTGAAGACAAAATGATTTGCATTTAGAGTCTTTCGCTGAAGATGAGGTGACATACTGAATGAGTCACAGATAGTAATTTTATAGGCTCTTGGACATTGTTTAAGTAGAAGATTATCCCTATGTGTTTTGTCATGTATTCACTGGATGCTTGAGTGGTTATAAACTGAGAATCTGAATTGTTAACTTTTTAATTGACAATTCTTTTGCTAGACCTAGACCAACAAACAAGGTCTCTATTTTGCTTCATTATTGGAGGCTTTGGAACCAAGTCTGATTGCTTGTTCTACCATGGTTCCATCGGTTGTAAATAAAACAAGTCCTCATCCGGCATCTTTGTGATTTGACGATTTATCCACATATAAATGTCACATATCTTTGGGTTAACCTACCCCTGTTTCAACATGACTTGAGGAGTTTTCATTTGTTGAAGGACGGGACACTGATCTGCTAGCTGACTTTGTTTCCTCAGTTGAGGATGGAGCGAATTATGCTACGAATTCTACTAAGGCTTGAGCCTTTATAGTTGTCCTCAGTCGGTAGATTAAGTCGTATTGGCTCAACTTCACCGCCCATCTCATGAGTTTTTTACAAGCATCAAGAGGAAGTTGTGGCCCCAACTCTTCACTAATGAGAACTGACCTAACTGCTACATTTGAAATCGCCAAGTAGATGTACAGGTCCTCTCCTAAATTTGTCTGTTGATCTACTCAAGAATCGATCCAAGGATGCTGATCTAATAGTGGAACTTTGAAGTTCTTTTGGAGTCGATGGTGAATTCATGTCAAGTAGTGGTTTTCTTTGCTTTTGTGATCCCCAAACTTCATGTATGTTGGTTGGTCTGCTAACTTAGAAATATTTTCATTGAGGGCGCAAAAGCTTGATTGGCCTCCTTCACGAGTTTCCAATATGCTAAGTCTAAACTTGAACATAACTTGAGGATTTAGAAATTAAACATGGATTAAAAATTGTTTATTTTGGAAATTGCATAGAAATAATGTGTGATATGCTGGCCACTTGACAAAACTTAAACAAATTTAAGTAGTCCTGAGTAAGATGATTTTATGTTCAGTGATTGATTAATGGAATTACCCACTCACGGAGAGTGTCATCATCTACTTAGGTGTGTGCTCTACTGAGGCATTTGGCTTGTGTGGTATGCTGACTACTTGACTAAACTTAAACGAATTTAAGTAGTCATGAGTAAGATGCTTCTATGCATTGAATTACCCACTCACAGAGAGTGCCATCATCTACTGAGACATTTTGCTTGTGTGGCCTGCTGAACACTTGACTAAACTTAAACGGATTTAAGTACTGAGTAAGATGCTTTTATGCATTGATTTACCCAGTCATGGAAAGTGTCATCATCCACTGAGGTGTGATTCTCTATTGAGGCATTTTGTTAGCTTGGTCTGCTGACTACTTGACTAAACTTAAACAAATTTAAGTAGTCCTGCATAAGATGCTTCTATGTTTTGAATCACCCACTCACAGAGAGTGTCATCCTCTACTGAGGCTTTTTGCTTGTTTGGTCTACTGACCACTTGACTAAAGTTAAATGGATTTAAGTAGTCATGAGTAATATGCTTCTATGCATTGAATTACCTACTTACGGAGAGTGCCATCCTTTATTAAGGTGTGATCCTCTACAGAGGCATTTTGCGTGTGTGGTCTACTGACCACTCGACTGAACTTGAAAGGAATACCACTTGACTGAACTTGAACGGAATTAAGTAGTCTTGAGTAAGATGCTTCGATGATCAGTGATTGATTAACTGAATTACCCACTCACGGAGAGTGCCATCCTCCATTGAGGTGAATATAGATGTTTGTGTTTTTGAATGTCTTCTGCTGCATGACATGTAAAATGAATTTTTGCATTTCACTATTTCAACTGAAAATAGTGTGTTTTCTGCTGAGAAACAAAATGACATATGTTAATATTTGTTCTGATCTGTTCTTGCAAGATCTCTCTTCATTTGTGGTGATCTCTTCAGCCTAGGTTGGTTCTTTATCTCGTGGAGAATTTAATTGATCGGAACGGAAAACTTTGTGTATGTTCTACAAGATGATGAGTATCTTGTTGAAGAGATAAAAATACAATTAAGTTTTTCTTATATGTACAATGCAATTTTTTCTTTCTAAAAAGCTAAAAAAAATCTAGGGCGTCTCAGCTTCAATCCACTTTGTGAAATGGTCAGTGCCACAATCATCATATTCTTCTGCACTGAAGAATTTGATTGATCGGAATGGTAAACTATGTGTATGTTCTACTGGCTGAGGAGTCTGTTGTTGGGGAGCGTGTTCTACGCTTGTAACCCTTGTTTTTTTATCCTCCTGATCTACATTTGTGTGTACAAGTTGACTATCTTTTTCTACTACCCGAGTTTACTCCTTCAATATTTTAGTCAAATTGGTGATCTGACTTGCAAGATTTTCTTGTTGTTTCATCTCTATTGGGCTCGATTGTTGGACGGAAGATTGCAATTGATGGTCAGTTGACAGTTGTAGATCTACTAACAGTGGCTGTTCGACTGGTGGTGGCTGAACCTGTGGCGACAAAGCGGCCAAGTACGGGCAAAGGACTGAGCAACATCATTTTTGCTAGTTTGATTTCAAGTTCCCGCCATTGTGTTGAAAAAGAACTTCAAAAATAAGTGTTTATGAAATAAAATTCAAAGTGAATGAATGAAAGTTTTATTTTTTATATCAAAGGAAGAGAGCTTGCAATGAGTTTGACTCAAGCTTTCTTGAAAGCACCAATTTGTGGATACAAATTTTCACTGGATCACTTGTTGATCACGTAGAGCAATCTGCATAAGATGAAGATTAATTCTTGACACCGGTGTGGTATCTACCACGGGGACTCCGTTGCCCAAGTTAGAACAATGCCTTTAGTAAAATATTTATTTATCTTTATTTTAAGAGAAAATTGTTAATAAAAAAAAGAGTTACCCGAAAATAATTGTGTTTGGCTACTTATAAAGGCAGGAGGAGCCAATTGCTAGCAGGTCGGGAACCAACTGCTTGTAGACGAGTAAGATATGTGGCAGGTTGGTGAGCCAACTGCTCGTAGATGAGTAAGACACGTGGCAGGTCAGGAACCAACTGCTCGTAGAAGATTGAGACGCGTGGTAGGTCGGGAGACAACTGTTCGTAGAAGAGTGAAGCACATGGCAGGTCAGGAGCCATTGATGGTTGTAACTTCCCAGTAGTTGTAACCTCTTGTTGATGGTTGTAACTTTCGTCAACGGTTGTAACTTCCCGTAGATAGTTATAACTTTTGTTGACGATTGTAACTTCCTATTGATGGTTATAATTTTCTATTTGGAGAGACGTCTCCTGCAGGTTCATGTGCTCAGCTGAGCATAATGGCCGATGTTGAACATTATTCCTCTGAAAAATGAGTGTTTTGCCGAGTTGCATTGGGCCCAGATTTGGGCTTTCTATAATTATATCTTATTTGAGCTGGCTTCTTGGGAACGACCCAAAATTTTGGGATTTTTTATCCTGCTGGGCAAAAGATTATTTTTGGCTCCCACAAATGCTCTTCATCTCTTTTACTTTTGAGCTGACCGTTTTTCCTTCTTTCTTACTTAAAAGTAGAGGAAATGTATTTTCACTGAGGAGCCCCGCTAAAAATAGAAGTAAAATGCCCTTGATCTTGCTGACTTATCCGTTTCCATTGATAAAGCTTCTTCCAAGAGTTTTTTTTTTAATATAAAGTCGAATTCCAAGAAATCTGCTAGAGTTGAGGTCGACTCCTCTGTTGGGGAGGAAATATCTCTTAGAAGGGAAAAACATTCTTGGATTGGCCTCCTTGATCATGAGGGAGCCATCTGCGAGACCCGGAGTTTCTTCTGTTGTTGAAATGTAGTCTGCTGAAAACAAAATGATCTGCATGTAGAGTCTTCTGCTGAAAATGAGGTGATCTACTGGATGAGTCACACATAATAATTTTATAGGCTCTTGGACTTTGTCTAAGTAGATGATCATCCTTGGGTGTTTTGTTAGTTATTCATTGAATGTTTGACTGATTATAAACTGAGAATTAGAATAGATGGCTAACTTTTTAATTGATAATTCTTTTGCTAAGCGTAGACCAACAAACAAAGTCTCATTATTTGTTTCATTATTGGAGGCTTTGGAACCAAGTCCAATAGCTTGTTTTACCATGGTTCCATCGAGTGTAAATAAAAGAAGTCCTCCTCTGGCATCTTTGTGATTTGATGATCCATCCACATATAAATGTCATATATTTCTGGGCTCACCTGCCCCTATTTATCTTTATTTATTGAAGGGATCGACACTGATCTGCTGGCTGACTTTGTTTCCCCGATTGATGAGAGAGCGAATTCTGCAATGGCTTGAGCCTTTATAGTTGTCCTCGGCCAGTAGATTAAGTCGTATTGGCTCAACTCTACCACCCATATCATGAGTTTTTGACAAGAATCTGGAAGGAAGTTGTGCCCTCAGCTCTTCGCTGATGTGAACTGACCTAACTACTAGATTTAAACTGCCAAGTAGATGTATAAGTTCTCTCCTGGATTTGTTTGTTGATATACTGAAGAATCGATCAAAAAATGTTGATTTACTAGTAAAACTTTGAATTTCTTTTGAAGTCTATGGTGACTTCATGTCTAGTAGTGGTCTTCTTTGCTTTTATGATCCCCAAACTTCATATATGTTGGTTGATCTGCTAACCCTTTTAAAGAACTTATGTTGAAGTAATGTAACATGTCATTCAACTTTGCTTTTAGTTTGCTGACTTATAAATATCTTCATTGAGGGAGCAAATAGTTGATTGGCCTTCTTCACAAGTTTCCAATATGCCAAGTCGGAACTTAAACATAACTTGAGGATTTAGAAATTAATCATGGAATAAAATTTGTTTATCTTGGAAATTGCATGGAAATATTATGTGATTTGTTGACCACTTGACAAAACTTAAATTGATTTAAGTAGTCCTGAGTAAAATGCTTTTATTCTCAGTGATTGATTAACTAAATTACCCACTTACGAAGAATGTCATCCTCTACTAAGGTGTATATAGATGTTTCTGTTTCTGAATGTCTTTTGTTGCATGACATGTAAAATGAGTTTTCGCATTTCACTATTTCAATCGAAAGTAGTGTGTTTTCTGCTTAGAAACAAATAACATCTCCTCTACTGAGGTATATATAAATATTTGTTTGGATCTTTCTTGCAGGATCTCCCTTCATTGGTGGCGGTCTCTTCAACCAATGTTGGTTTTTTATCTCGTGGAAAGTTTGATTGATCGAATGGGAACTTTGTGTATGTTCTACTGGATGTGGAGTCTCTTGTTGAGATCAAATAAATCAAGTTTTTCTTATATGTACATTGCAGTTTTTTTCTTATTCTAAAAAGCTAAAAAAATCTAGGGTTCTTCATCTTCAATCCACTTTGTGAAATGGTCAATTGCCACAATCACCACATTCTTCTGCGTTGTAGAGTTTGATTGATCGAAACGGTGAACTATGTGTATGTTCTACTAGCTGAGGAGTTTGTTGTTGGGGAGCGTGTTTTACGTTTGTTTAGGGGTGGGCACGGGACGGGATGGGACGAGATAACATCCCTATCCCATCCCGTTCATACGGGATCGGGACGGGACGGGATGGAAAAAACCTCATCCCGACCTCGTCCCATCCCAAACGGGTTCGGGACGGGACGGGACGGGACCATTGAGAAGGGGAGTGCAAATAAGGGTTGATGATGGAGTTTCCAAGTTTCATATGCCCTCTGAAGTTCAACAAGAAACAAAACACTTAGCCGTCGAATTAGAAACATATATTTCTCACTAGTTTTAGACAGTGTGCATTCAATTAATCATACTTCCTTCTTCATTAGAACCATTACAGGTCAGTACTGTTCATGGAAGGTGCCTAATTTGATTGATGCATGTATTCTTGGAAGATAAGATTAGAAATGCTTTCTAGTCTTTATTCATAAATGGTTTCAAATATGTCTCATCATAAAAGAGTTCCGACTGTCATTAACTTGGTTTTGCCCTGTTTGGATTCCCTGCATGATTTATGAGTTGTAACATATTTTGCTATTAAAAAGTCTTTCCAACACTTCAGGCCAGCCACTAGCTATCAACCAAGTTTCAATAAAGTTTTCTCAATTACGCTCAATTTAAAACGATTGATTGACTTACTTGATACATGTAAACAAACACAACAAACTCTGATTAATAGTGATTTAAGTTTCTTTATTCCAATAAGGGTCACCATTTAAGAAAGAATTAGGAAATGAACTCAGGGAGGCGATATCTAGTTTCACACACAGACTCGATCAGCAGAGATGAATTGAGAAAAATTGAGATCGCAAAAAATGTTACATCAGTGAATTTGTATGGACATCCACAATCCTAAAATAAATAAATAAATAAAAATATTAATAATTAATATTAAAAAATTAGTTCGGGACGGGACGGGATTGGCGGGATTGAAAATCTTCATCCCATTCTAGATCGGGACGGGACGGGATAAGGATGAAATTATTCAATCCCATTAAGACCCGGAAAAATCGGGACGGGACGGAACGGGATCGGGATCGCGGGATGGGATGCCCACCCCTACGTTTGTTACCCTTGTTCTTTTTATCATTCTTCTGATCTACACTTGTTTGTGCAGGTTGACTATCTTTCTCTACTACCCAAGTTTGCTCCTTCAATATTTTAGTCAAATTGGCAACCTGACTTGCACGTTTTTCTTGTTGTTTCATCTCCATTGAGCTTGATTGTTGGGCGGAAGATTGCAATTTATGATCAGCCGATAGTGGCAGGCCCAGTACAGGTGGTTGTTAGACTGGTGGTGGTTAAAATCATGGCGACAAGGCAGCCTGGTACGGGCAGAGTAGTACAACATCATTTTTGCTAGTTTGGTTTCGAGTTCCTACAATTTGTTGAAAAAAAACAAAAATAAAAGTTTTTATGAAAGAAAATTCAAAGTGAATGAAAGAAATTTTTTTTTTTTCAAAGGAAGAGAGCTTGCAATGAGATTGATTCAAGTTCTCATTAAAAACACCAATTTTGGATGCAAATTTCCAACGGATCATGTGTTGATCACGCGGAGCAATCTGCATAAGATGAAGATTAATTCTTGACACTAGTGTGGTGTCTGCCACGGGGACTCCGATGCCAAAGTTAGAACAATGCCTTTAGGAAATTATTTATTTCTCTGTATTTTAAGAGAGAATTGTGAATTAAATAAGAGTTACCCAAAACTAATTGTGTTTGGCTATTTATCGACACAGGAGGAGCCAACTGCTCGCAGATGAATTGGACACGTGGCAGGTCGAGAGCTAACTGCTCGTAGATGAGTGAGACAAGTGGCAGGTCGGGAGCCAACTGCTCATAAAAGAGTGAAACACGTGGCAGGTCAGGAGCCAACTGCTCGTAGATGAGTGAGACACGTGGCAGGTCGGGAGCCGTTGATGGCTGTAACTTCCCATTGGTTGTAACCTCTTGTTGATGGTTGTAACTTCTCGTAGATGGTTGTGACTTCCGTCAAGGGATGTAACTTCCCGTAGATGGTTGTAACTTCCGTTGACGGTTGTAACTTCTCGTTGATGGTTATAACTTTCCGCTTGGATAAATCTTTCATGCAGGTTCATGTGGTCAGCTGAGCATGGTGGTCGGAACGGAACACTACTCCTCTGCTAAAAAATGAGTGTTCTGCCGAGTTGGGCCCATATTTGGGCTTTCTGTACTTGTATCCGATTTGGTCTGGCTTTATGCAAACGACACAAAATTTTGGGGTTTCTTATCCTGCTGGGCTAAGGACTATTTTTTGCTCCCACAATCTACATTACTAGTCACAAGTCAACATGTAATGAAGATGAAATCATAGCCAAGTCAACAACTACAAATAGCGAGAAACCCGTGATAATAAAAAATTAATATTGTAGATGCAATTTTTCACTAGATCATGTGTTGGTCCACGTGGAGCAATATGCATAAGATGAAATAAGATTCTTGACACCGGTGTGGTGCCTGCTACGGATACTTGCCAGAGTTAGAATAATATTTCTAAAAAAGATGTTTGTTTTTCTATGTTCTTAAAGAGAATTGAGATTCAAAAACGTGTTACCCGAAAATGACTTTTTGCTTGGCTATTTATAGAAGTGAAATGAGTACTCTGCCCACAGATGAGTGGGACACGCAGCAGATAAGTGGGACACGTGGCAGATGAGTGTTATCTGCTCGTAGATGAATGGGGCACGTGCAGGTCGAGAGCCATCTGCGAACCCATTGATGGCTATAACTTCCTGTTGATGGTTGTAACTTCCCATATATGGTTGTAACTTCTCATAGATGGTTGCAACATCCCGTGTAGTGGGTTAGTTGTTTTGTACCTCGTGGCCCACCAACTCATTTGATGAGTCGAGTAGATGAGGTCAGGTAACTTCCAAAGGAGATGTGTCTCCTGTAGGTTTGTGTGCTAAACTGAGCATAGCAGTTGGCGCCAAACACTATTCAGCTACCGAGAAAAGAGTGTTATGTCGAGTTGCATTAGGCCCGAACTTGTGTTTTCTGTACTCGTATGCAATTTGGGTTGTATATCATTCGTGGATAATTTTCGGCTTCTCGGGAGCGATTCAAATAGTTGGGCTTTTTTATCTTGCTGGATTAAGGATTTTTTTTGCTTCCAAAAATGCACATCATCTTCTTTGCTTTTGGGCTGACTGTTTTTCTTTTTTCTTCTTACTTAAAAGCAAAGGAGTCCCACCAAAAATAGAAGTAGAATGCCCATGATCTTCCTGACTTATCCGTCTATATTGGTGAGGCTCCTTTCGAAAGTTTTTAAAAGACAAAATGGAATTCCGAGAAATCTACTTGGGTTAAGGTCAACTCCTCTGTTGGGGAGGGAATATATCTTAAAAAGAAAAGAAAAGAAAAACTTCTTAGAATGACCTCATTGGTCGTGAGGGAGCCATCTGCGAGACTTGGAGTTTTTTTTGTTTTATTTATTTATTTTTGAAGAATCTATTTCCAAAAAGAAGGGTTTGAAGGATGTAAAGTCCTCTCCTTTTGGTCTTTCTCTTCTTCCAAAAACCGATAATGTCAAACATTGTTTTGCCTCGACCGAGAGGTCTGTTAGTAGTAGAGACATTATGTGTAATACCTGTGTTTAAAAAAAAAAAAAAAAAAAAAAAAAACTTTCGTGCAGGGGTGTACTCAGTAGAGGTGGTGGGGGCACATAGCCACCCACCCTTTAAGAGAATACTGACCCCCCCCCCCCCCCTTTCTTCTTCTCTCTCTTTTCTTTTTTTTCTTTTCGTTCCAGTGAGCGACGCGATGAGCTTTTCGTCTTTTCTCCAGCAGATTTTCGGTGATTTTGTGGATTTTTCTCCCCCAATCTCACCTCCTCCTCCTCATTTCTTCCTCTCTTCTTTCCCATCTTCATTTCTCTGTTGATTTTTCGCAAAAAAAAAAAAAATCAATTTTCATTTGGGTTTGGGTTTGGTGTTGGGTTTATTGTATTGGTTTCCATAGCTCCGATCCATCGTGGAGGGGCCTTGGTGGCGTCCTTGGGAGCCCTTAGAACCGACATGCAATGTTGATTTTGGGGTTGGCCGATTTTTTTCAAAAAATCAGGGTGCATGTTCATTTTATGGGTTCTTCGGTGTGAATCCGGGTTTTGGGTGCGTGGGTGAGCCTCACATTCGTGACTCCGGGTGTTCTTAGACCCATTTTCGGCCTGTTGTGCAGTTTGGAGGCGATCAGACCGGAGTAGGGAGGGTTTCGGCGGGGTGTTTGCCAAATTTTTATTGCCTGTAAGTTTTTCTTTCCGTCACGCGCCGCTTGTAATTTATTTATTTTTTTCAGTTTTCGGCTAGTTTACTCATTTTCGAGTCCGCCTTGCAGTTTTAAAAATTTTCGTGGTCCCGCATTCGTGGTTTTGCGTGTTAGGAGCTTCGACTGGTAGGAATTGGGTTTTGAAAATCCATTCCGCTCAGGTGAGTGGAATTATAATATTTATTTTGATAAATAATTATTTGAAATCCTGAATTTAATTTTTACATTATACCGTCGATTGTGTATAATTGAATCTAAATCCGAAATTTGGGGTTTTCAGATATTTCGATGGTTGTGTTGGTTATTTGTGAATGAATTATGCATTGGATTTCCGGAAAGCATGATATACTTGAATGAAATCGAATAGTGAAGGAATTTTAGTGTGATTAGGCTTTGGTGTAATGACATGAGACTTGTATGCTTTGTTTTCGAGTTTGCATAGTATGTCATGTTTTACCGTGAATTTTCGAGTCTTGAGCATGTATGATATTGACTCGAATAAATTTATCGTGGTGAATTGGGTCATGTTGGGACCCTGGCATAGTTGTGCTTTTATAAAAATTGCCGAATTGTTTATGATTGCCCGTCTGTTATCATTGATTATGTACAAACTCGTCATTTGTGCATGTGGATAGTAGTATAAGTGTCTTTACCCCGCTATAATGCCTGTTGTGCCGATGCTTAGGAGCTTGCTCGCATCGTGAGTTGGATGGTGCTTGAGATGACTTGCACCTGACATTGTGGACGCTATTGCATGTGGCAAGCTTGCTGAGGTGCGGTGAACTCCCACACGCACTTGCCACTATAGAGTGCAGTAGGACGGGTCCCGGAGGACGTGCTTTGGAGATTACTCGCTTTCCCTCCCAGCGCGCTTGAGTTTGATTGTGTTAGGTTGGCCGTGTTAGGCCAGTCGTTCGGGATGTTTGAGTTTGTATCCTGGCAGATGACACCCCATTAGGATACAAACAAGCCCGAAGTGGTACTGGTGCACGTTGTGGGATGTGTCTGGGTGAGTCACATTCGTAGGGTATGCGGATACCTACGATATGAGACACTTATACAAAATTTTTGGTTTCAACCTGATTGCTATAACTAGGAGACTAGGAAGAATTATGAGATTGTCTTTATTTCCATCGCTTGATATTTACCATGTTTGAATCACGTGTACTGATCGGCATATATCGTAGACTTGTAGTTATTGTTGAATCTGAAATGCTTGTGTTGTTGCTTGTTACTTATCATTTATTGTCTGGCATGAATTTTCCTGGTATAGTATTCTGTTATTCGTATTTAGTTCGCTCACACCAGCTAGCTTTGTGCTTTGCTGACCCCGAAAGGGGTGTTCTTCTATTGGAGTGTAGGCAGTGTTGGCGTTCCTGGTAAGCGTCGCGCGTAGGCCCCGTTTTCCGTTGTAGGCGCGTTTTGTGGTGTTTGGTCGTGTCCACCCTGTACGGGTATGTTTTGCTTCCTCTGTGTTTCAGATGTACTATATGGTTATACTAGATGTTTGTATACTGGTTTTGTCGCTATGACTCTGGCGGGGCGAATCAAATATATATTTATTTTGTTCAAATTTTATCGTAGTTTTTATTTCCGTTTCATTCTCGTATCAAGAATGTGTTATATTATGATGTTGTGGCCGGTTACAATCCGCCTGTGTCACGGGTTAGTTCACGCATCGGCATGCTGCGATTCCCGTGGCGGGTCGGGGCGTGACAGAGCTTGGTATCAGAGCCATTGTTTACTGGTTCACATAGAACATCATCGTATACCACTTTCTTAAGTGGATTGGGTAGAGGAGTTAGGACTTTTGTTGTGTTGTTTGATGTATGGTATGTGTGTTTTCTTTTTCGTAGAGGTTGTTTGGTGATGGCTCGTGGTAAGAGATCCCAGGGTGAGGGATCAGGCACTGCTTGAGAGGATGCCTCTCAGACTTTTATGGAAATGATGACCCAGTTGACACAGAATATGAGGCAGGGCAGTCAGTCAGAGGATCCATTTACTCGGCGCAACTGGGATTTCGTCAGCTTGGGTGGTGAAAGATTTGATGGCACTGGAGATTCTCTAGCTGCGGATCGGTGGATCCGTAAGGTAGAGCTCATATTTGAGAGGATGGTGTTGACACCTATACAGCGTACTGAGTTAGCAGCACACCAGTTTGACGGAGAGGCTATGTACTGGTGGGATTCAGTGAGGCAGAGCCGTGATGTGTCAGAGATGCAGTGGGATACATTTTGCTAGGTGTTTGAACAACATTTTGTTCCAGATTCTGCCAGAGCTGAGATAGTGGACAGGTTTCTACATTTACAGCAGGGTTCTAGATCTGTTTCTGAATACTTGGCCGAGTTTACACAGTTGAGCCACTATGCCACTTGTTTTATAGATACTCCAGAGAAGAAGAACAGGAAGTTTTTGAGTGGTCTGAACCCGTTCCTAAGGAAACAGTTGATGGTGATGATTGATCGTCCTTTTGAGAGATTAGTGAACGTCACTTTGAGTCAGGAGCGAGTGGACGCCGAGTGTAGACAAGAGACTTTGGTTCGACGAGCTAGAGGTTCGGAACGCAGTCAGAGGTTTGGCCGAGGAAGCCAGACAATTGAGCAGGCACAGCAGCCAGAGCGTGTCGCTGTCCAGCAGAGAGACCCTGGTAGAGGGGGACCAGTTAGGACTGGCAGAGACCGCAGAGGTGACATACGTTCTCGAGGAGATCATCGACAGCAGCAGCAATAGAGACAGCCTAGGTGGGGTGGTCAGACAGGAACTAGGAGCGGTTGCTTCATTTGTGGTCAGGAGGGACATGTAGCCCGTGATTATCCAAGAGGTCAGACAAATCGATGGGAGCATGTAATTTGTTATACTTGTGGACAATTGGGGCACTTTTCTAGACTTTGTCCTCAGAATAGGGATGGACCAGCACAGCAGAGGGCGCCTCAGGGACAGTTAGCACCTGCGCCTGGAATTGGTCAGAGAGTCCCTCTCCCAGCACCGCCTGTTCGCCTAGCAGCTATTCCCGATCAGGGAAATGTTGAGGGTATGTTATTATTATTGTTATTGTCGTTTTGTGTGTGCCAGATGTAGTAAGATTTGTGTTATTTGCATTATGCGTAGGAAAAATAGCATGTTAGTGTGTTGTTATGTGATTCAGGATATATGTATTGTGTGCCAGGTTTTGTGCATTCATCGTCTTTCCTGTTGAGGGTTCTTTTCGATACAGGAGCATCTAGGTCTTTTATTTCTAGACAGTTGGTTGTTAGAGACAACCTTGAGGTAGTGTCTTTGTCGGAGCCCTTGTGCGTTGTGTCATCCTTGGGCAGTTCGGTTTGGTTGTGGGAATATTGTCCCCCATTCGAGTTTTCCTTGTTGGGGTACAACTTTGTGTTTGACTTTATTGTCTTGGGTTTTGAGGGCTATCATTTGATTCTAGGGATGGATTGGTTGTCCAGTCATCCGGTGATCATTGATTGCTTGCATAGGTCGGTGATGTTAGCGCCACCTGATGCTTCGCCTCGTGTATTGGCTTGTGAGCCCGATTCGGTTTCTTTGAGGTCGAGTTTTCTTAGCTCTCTTGAGATTTCTTGTCCCGACACCAGTTCTGTAGAGGTTGTGTGTGAGTTCCCTGATGTCTTTCAGGAGATTCCTGGTATCCCTCCTCGTCGTGAGGTAGAGTTTCGGATTGACCTGGTTCCTGGTACTGCACCTATATCTAAATCAGCGTACAGGCTTGTTCCTAAGCAATTGGAAGAGATGAAAGTACAGCTTGATGAGTTGCTTCATAAGGGGTTTATTCGGCCGAGCAATTCACCTTGGGGAGCTCCAGCAATATTTGTATCCAAGAAGGATGGATAATTGAGGATGTGCATAGATTATCGAGATCTGAATAAAGTGACCATCAAGAATAAGTATCCATTGCCGCGAATTGATGATCTATTGGATCAGTTGAGGGGAGCCGTAGTGTTTTCACAGTTAGATTTGCAATCTGGGTATCATCAGATGAGAGTTGAGGAACATTCCGTTCCAATTACCGCTTTTCGGACCCGTTATGGCTTGTATGAGTTTTCAATCATGCCATTTGGATTGACAAATGCACCAGCTTTCTTCATGGATTTGATGAATAGATTGTTCAGTCCGTACTTGGACAAGTTTGTGGTAATCTTCATTGATGATATCTTAGCGTACTCAAGGAGTTTAGAGGAGCACAGAGAGCACCTTCGCATTGTTTTGCAGACACTTAGAGAAAATCAGTTGTATGCGAAGTTCAGTAAGTGTCATTTCTGGGAGCCTGAAGTTCAATTTCTTGGGCATGTCATTTCTAGTGGGGGGTATTGCAGTGGATCCCGAGAAAGTCGAAGCAGTGAAGTCTTGGAGACGACCGAGTAGTGTGATGGAGATTCGTAGTTTTCTGGATTTGGCTGGTTATTACCGACGGTTTATCGAGAAATTTTCTCTGATTGCGGGACCACTCACTCAGTTAACTAGGAAGAATGTTCCTTTTGTATGGTCAGAAAAGTGTGAAGAAACGTTTGAAACTTTGAAGCTTCGGTTGACTTCAGCACCAGTGTTGACTATTCTGACACATGGTAGCCGACTGGTGGTATTTACTGATGCTTGCGGTACAGGATTGGGTGGAGTGTTGATGCAAGGCAAGAAAGTTGTAGCCTATGCGTCTCGACAGTTGAAACCCCACGAACGGAGATATCCGACACATGATTTAGAGTTGACAGCCGTAGTCTTTGCTTTGAAGATCTTGAGACATTATCTGTATGGTGAGAGGTTCGAGTTGTTCACAGATCACAAGAGTTTGAAATACATATTCACTCAGAGGGAGTTGAATATGAGGCAACAACGATGGGTTGATTTTCTTAGCAGCTATGACTTCAAGATACAATGTCAGCCTGGTAGGGCCAATGTGGTTGCAGATGCCTTGAGTAGGCGACATGCAAGGATGACAACCATGATGATTCAGGAGTACCGAACACTTGAGACATTGGTTTCATTTGCAGTTCAGCCTACTTTCAGTACAGAAGGCAGTATGATAGCGGGTTTAGCAGTTTATCCGCCGTTGATCAGTAGAGTGGTGGAGAGACAGACCTCTGATCCAGTGATTACGAGGCAGATAGCAGATTTGGTAGTGGACACATTGGATGAGTGCCCTACCGATTGGTCAGTGGGTTCTGATGGAGGGTTGCGGTTTCGTGGGCGACTTTGTGTTCCGTCTGATGAGGAGTTCCATCTGAACAGTAAGCCTATGCAAACTTACCATTTGAAATGCAGAAATTCTAAGTGTCGAGGAAATGAGCGAGGAAACGAGCGAGGGAAGTGAGGTGGCGGGGGTGGGAGCCGTTCATCCCGCTCGAGATGCGTGCGTTGACTTTTCGCACGCGAATCCCGAGCGGGATAAACGGCTCCCACCCCCGCCACCTCACTCCCCTCGCCCATTTCCTCGCTGTGTAGCCTCTCTCTTTGAAATGTCCACTGACCATCCACTAGGGGTGGGCAAGAATCTCGGTCCTGACCCGATCGTTCCGAACCGGTACAGTCTCGATCCGGTTCAAACCGAGACCAACTGGTTTATACAAATTTCATCCCGGTCCCAAACTGGTTCAAAACAGGATGGGAATGGTTCTTCAAATTCAGCCTCGAGTCAGTTCGGACCGTCCCGTTACTATAGCAAATGTGCTTATGGGCTTTATTTTTCAAACCCAAACCAACTAGAGTTTTTTTTTTCTGCACCTATCTTATCAGCATCAACAATTATGATCACAAAACTCTGTCCAACATTAAATAATGTTTCTCTTCCTTCCTAGCAGTAAAAAGAAAAATCTTTTATAAATTAAAACCTACCAAACTGTGCAAAAAAATAATTACAGCACCTCTTTCACTTCAACAGTTGAAGAGGCACAAATAAAGCCTTTAATGACAAATCAGCTCAACTCGTTCGTCGCAACAAGCCGAATCGGCAAGCGATTCAAACTCACTGAGCGGAACTCAACCTTCACAACCGAGCTCTGCGCCGACACTGCCACTTTCCTCACCATGGCCTACATCCTCGCCGTCAACGCCAGCATCCCCACCGATTTCGACGGCCCCTGCTCCGTCGCAGACTGCATCCCTCTGTGTTCAAACCCCACAGTATCTTATCTCACTCAACCAATCGCCCCCACGAGAGCTTATGGGGTGATTGGGATCTGATCTTGCTGATCTGTACATTGAAACAAACCATGATGATCAGAAAGACCATGCTGATTGAATCATACCCAAAATGGGAAATTGCAACTGCAACAAGAAACTGTACATATCAAGCAAAAGGGGCAAGCAAAAAGGAGGGGTTTTTAGGCAAGATGGATTCAAGTTCACAGCAAAACCCTCAAGTCTAACGCACACGAAGATCTCTGTTTCACAATTCGAGGAAAGCAGTTGCTGGGTTTCACTCTCGATTCATGAAAAAGAACCCAACTTGTAAAGAGAGGAAACATGTGTGAAAGATCTCTGTGTGGAAATTGTAAAGAGAGAAGAAGAAGAAAAGGTGGATGGAAATTGTAAAGAGAGAAAGAAATAGGTGTGAAGGATCTTTGTATGTCTCTAGTTAAAAAACTGAAATCAAATGAACTCAAACTAGTCTGGGACCAAACGGGTCAGCCACAAAAAATTCTCTAACTCGGACTATTTCGATCCCATTTCACTGGACCGGGACAAGTCCAATCTCAGCCCGTTTCGGACCGTGCCCACCCCTACCGTCCACATTACCGAATTGAAGACGAGAAACTGCCTCGTACACGTGTAGGTCAAATGTCAAGTTTACAGGTGATGAATTCTAGTATCATCTCAAATCGCGATAGCTGCTATGTTAGCTCCCCTCTACCCTCGATTCACCTGCTTGGATGCTGGTGCCGCTGAAGAATAAAAGCATATTAATCTAAATGTACAAAATGGAATAATGAATAAATATAAAAACATACATTTGTCCTACCAAACTTGGTAGTTAAGCTCCGCATGTTGAAAATCAGTACTGCTAGGCCACTAGTTCGCTAGGTAATGTTCAAACTCTTCAACCTCCTAGGGTTTCACCTTTTCATTGATAATATGGGATGCAATGAGGTTCTGACACAACTTGTGTACACATGATCTAATTCAACACTTCTCCCCCAAATACCATGCTCGTATTCTTGGTAAAAAAATCTAGAACAAGACAAACTAACTGCGATCCCACATTGTTGTACATGAGATGTTCCACGGTACTCAATATCATCTCCAATGTCTTAGCCCATGGCCACCAAACAATGGTATCAACTGTTTTTATCTCCAAAGAATGCCTACCATTATATACATTATCCGCAACTTCATGATATTGATGTGCTCAATTATCTTCAATGTACCATTGCATTATAGGCACAACACGAAGACCATGGGGTTTCAAAACCAGATTGCACGTACGCATGTACTCGTATCACCAATACTGTACACAAAAAAGAAATAGATAAAAATATCAACTTACTAAATGAATTAATAAAATTTGTTTACTAAATAAAATTAATAAAATAAAAAATGCCATACCTACAATAGTATCATGCATCCACAAATGCTAGATTTTGAACTTGATGTATCATCAATTCCCTTGTAAAAGTGAGCTAGGATCCCACTACCCCAATCAATCCGAAAAGGCAGAAATGGTGCCATCTTTGCCAATCAAATGAAATGATTGTTGTTGTTAAAAAGTGTAGTCCCTAAGACATTGAAACCAGGAAGTATGTCCCCATGAATTGGGGACTAGGAAGTCAAGTCACATCCCCGCTCTTAATTGGGTCTATAAACACTCTTCGAAAGTACACATTAGAAATGTTTTGCCCATTGATTTCATCACTAGTCACTCCAGGAAAGAATCTTTTTACATGGTAATTTATCCAATTCTACATCCTCATCAAATGGAATGGGCTCTCGGCTTCCAATTGGAATTTCAGTGATATAGAGAAGTCTAAAGAGGTACAAGACATTTCTCCAACTAAAAAATTGAAAAGTATGAGTATTACACAACCACCTCTCGTGCCTATGAACCATACTATCAAGGAAATTACCAGTAGGGGTAGACAAAGCTATTTGTTTAACCCTATGAAATCCCTTTAGTGAAATATTTATTTCCACCATTTGGAGACAATAGCAACCCACAATGAAACTTATAATTCAGAACATCCTGAATAAAATTTATTAATACATAAAGGTTAAATTAAATTACTAATAATATCATGCTTATATTTATACTTATTACAGTATCATGCTTAATATCATGTTAATTAACTTAAATTGAAAATAAATTAAAATGTCATTTTGGTCTAAACTTTCTTGTGTGAAGTCTATTTTATACTTATTATAATATCATGCTTAACATCATGTTATATTTACACTTGCTCAAATCCATGTGGTGGAGGAGTTACTTTTTCCAATTCGATTGCAGCGTCTTCCTCTTCGAGTGCCTTATCCATTGCGACATCTTCCTCTACATGGTCCATTGGTGGTAGAGGGGGTGCATATGATGGCCCTTCTCCGCCATCACCTCAGGATCCGCACTGAGACCTCCCTAATCTTCGCATTTTAACCATAAAAAAAAAAACTTCTGATTTTGAGAGGGGTAAAAAAATGGGTGACATGAGGGTGAAAATGGGGTTTAGAGGACTGCCAAAGTCTTTTTTTCGATGGTTCCCGCGCATGGGAAGAAGATAAGGAAGGGAGGGAGTTTGTGGGCTTTTTAGTCTAAAGCCCATGCTGCTTTCCAAAAGCCAGACAACTTTTGACAAGTCGCCCGCCTGTTTTTTTTAATCCATTTTTTGCACTTTGTGGTTGGTCATTTTGCATGGATAGGAATAAGGGTGGATAAGTTTTATCCCTATCCATCCTCTACCATTGGATATGGTCTTAGCCTTACACCCTAGCGGAGGCTTGAATTATTCAAAATCAATTTTGCAATAAAATTCTTAAATTCAGTACACGGAGAAGAAACATAAATGAATCAATGGTGACATTTGAGAGGAAACATTAAATCTTATTGAGGCAAAACTAAGAATCAATGGTGACCTTAGAGCAATTAACTTTGGATTGTTACCTCTCCAAGAAAAATAAATCAGTAAATAAATAAACAACATTTAACTAGTAAATTGATGGATGAACAATATGGGAGATAAAAGACATCTTAGGTTGTGTTTGTTGGATGAAATCTTATTCCATCGATATCCATAACGGGATCACCTACATTTAAGCTAAATTGAGGTAACACTCATTAGCCGCCACTAGATTTTGTAATCAATGGTAGGAATGAAAATATCATGAACATAAGAATCCCACTCCTTACTCCCCCCAAAACATGTGATCTCATATTAATGAAATTTCTATTCCTACCATTGATCACAAAATCTAGTGGTAGATGATGAATGTTACCTCAATTTAGCTTAAATGTGGGTGATCCCCTCGTGGATTCTCAAGAATAAGATTCCATACAACCAAACACGCCCTTAGGAGAAGTGGAAATAAAGAAAGGGGAAGAAAAAGAAAGAGGTTATTGGTCTTTGGCCCCCATTACTTACAGAATAAATCACGTTGGGTGCAAGAAATAAGGGTAATTATGGTGTAATCCTCTTTGGTGGAAACTGTTCAATCACCTATGTTGACTAATCAAGAGGTTTCTTAGGACAAAAATATCCTTCACTTTAATATCATGTGTGAAGCATGTGCAAAGCCCTCCCAAAACATCATTAAAACATCAAAAAGCCAAAGTGTATGATAATATTCATCTGATCCAGTGAATATTGGGTCTTCTTATTAGACAAGTATGCTTCAATCTCTTTGAAAATCCATCTACCGCCACATTGACTTGCTCAACTGGTAGACTTGTGATGAATGATGTCAAAATAGAGTTAAAAAATCTGCAAGCTTTTCTTACTGTAGTCCCATGAATCAGAGAGCAAAACTCACTCTGATGAGAGCTCCAATCTTGAAACTACAATCCACAACTAGGGTAGAGTTTGAAACCCCACAATAGAGTGGAGTTTAGTTAAGACAAGCTTAAACTCAAATTTCTGCTAGTGACACTCTTTATCGGATAATGAGACAATACATTTTTTATAGTTACTTCTTCACTCAATGGAAAATAGGAGATGTCAATATAAAGATGAGATGAAGTGGTTGAAAGCTTAGTCACGACTCTCTAATAGAAACACATCAATACAAATCTTGCTTCAACCTTTTTTCTCTTTTTAATTTTCCTACAGAACCTTTGAAACCATGAAAAAGTGGTATGTTAGCCTGTGTAAAACCTTGTCACATTTAAAATGGTCAGTTGACTGGCATGACTAGTCAAACCAACCCTAGTCGAGTAGACTTTGCAGGAATTCAATTGTACTTCGTGTTTCGACTTAAGCTTCAATTATCATGGCTTTGATTCAGTCTTCATGAGTTGACTTTAATTTTTCTCGACTTTTGTCTTTTTAACCTTTGACTGCATTCTTCATGAGTTTCATGGTCCTTGAATGATTGTTCCAAGTTTGTGACTAATTTCCCAAACTCTCGATATATGTTTTATAATTACACAATATATTTTTACCGTAAAAGTTTTGTACACAATTCACAAATACATTTACATATTGGATGATATATCTAGGATGAATCTGAAAAAGTCTCCATCTTCCCCAAGTTATCTCCTCATTATCACAACCAATTGTTACAAACCACCACTACAAACCTCTCCCTCAAAACACCATCGTCATCATCAAAATAATGCACCTTCTTTTTCAGTCCATTTTCTCCCTTTTCCCGTGACACCATTATCGTCCCTACCCTCCTCCTTTTGTACAAAAAACACCTCCTTCCACCTCCCCCCCCCAACCATCTATGATCTCCATTAGTACAACAACTCTCATCCCTTTATACAAATTCTTAAAAAAAAAAAACGGATTTGAGAGAACAAAGACTAAGAAGGAGTTGGATTTGTTTGCACTAAAGAAGAATACCATTAGAGGATGTGCATATACCTTGCATATGTCATTTAAGGGCATCACGACGGTTTCAATCCAAAATGAGTCTTAAACTGTAATTACCATAAAGCTTGGGAAACAACGATTTACCTTATAACTAGTGGGGGCAAAATCCAAATAACTCCCAAAAAAGTAAGTTCAAGGGAAGGAAGAGAGGGGATGGGGAAGTAGAAGAGGGTAAGATAAACAATCACCGACTACTGAGGTTTGAGGATTGACTCGCCCACCCCAAATGCCGTCGGTAGAGTTCAAACCCTAGACTTGTGATATCACCCGCCACAAGCCTACCTGTGGGAGCCAAAAATAATCCTTGGCCCTACAGGATAAGAAAGCCCAAATATTTGGGTTGTTCCTGAGAAACCCAAAAAATTACCCATGAAAGTCACAAAAAGAGAAAGCCAAAGTTTGGGCCCAATGCAACACAAGTCTGGGCCTAGTACAGCTCAGCAGAATACTCTTTTCTCAGCAGAGGAATAGTGTTCAGCGCTGACCACCATGCTTAGCTGAGTAGACAAGCTTGCAAGAGAGGTGTCACCAAACAGGAAGTTACAACCGCCAACGGGAGGTTACAACTATCTACGGAAGTTACAACTACCTAAGAGAAGTTACAACCGCCTTCAAGCAAATGACTCGCTCATATGCCACGTGTCACACTAATCTACTACGTGTCTTACTCATCTGCCACGCGCCTTACTCATCAGCCATGTGTCTTACTCATCAGCCACGTGTCTCACTCATCAGTCAACAGTTAATTCTTTCAGCCTCTATAAATAGTCAAACACAAAGCCTTCTGGAGGTAACATTTTCTCGACTTACAATTCTCTCTTCAAATATAGAGATATAAACATTTTTCTAAAGACATTGTTCTAATTTTGGCATCGGAGTCGCCGTGGCAGGCGCCACACCGGTGTCAAGAATTAATTTTTATCTTATGCATATTACTCTACACGGTCAGCACGTGATTCTATCTTATGCAAATTGCTCCGCGTGATCAACACGTGATCTGACGAAAATTTGCATCCACAAATTGGTGTTTTCAATGAGAGCTTGAATCAAACTCATTGCATGCTCTCTTCCATTCACAAAAAAAAAAAAAAAAAAATCATTCAGTTTCAATTTCATCATTCACAAACACTTTTATTTTCAATTCCATACAATGGTGGGAACTCGAAAACAATCTAGCAAAAATAATATTACAAGGTATTTTGCTCGTACTAGGCTGCCATCGTCATCACGGGTTCAGCCGTTACCGGTCAAACATCCACTGATAGTGGGTCTGCCACCGTCTGTTGACCACCAATCGCAACCTTTTGCCACAAGCCAAAAGGGGATGACACAACAAGAAAATCTTGCAGGTCAGATCGCCAATCTGACCAAAATATTGGAAGAACAAACCCAAGTGATAGAGCGATTAGTGAGCGAACAACCAAGGTAGACGACACATCGCCATCTACCAGCAGATCATGCGCATAGAAATGGAAGTAGTCATCCATCAAAGGGATACAATCCCTCCAGAAGCATTCATTCGAGATTAGGGCCACGAGTAAATGTGCACTCTAGGCTCGAACCTCAAATGAGAGTCTTCTCAAGGTTGGGCTCCCAAGCAATTGTGCACTCAAGCCTAGGACCGCAGACTACACCCAATATAAGTGGTCGGCGCAGAAGACATAATCCCGATGGATGCCAACAATGCAAGGGACCATATCTAGATCACTACACTGATTTGTCCCACGTCACACATTCAGAGGCTCATCAAATCAAGAGGAGCCTTTAGGTGAATCCTATTGAGACTCTACCTCACTCACATGTAGGTAAGTCGCAATCAAATTCAGAATATGAGGAATTATCTACCCAGATAATCAAAATCGAAATCACCATACGGTCGATCAACGGGATACACACAAGCCCTTGGGAGCAGATGATGTGGCACGAATGGTCAAAGAGAAATTGATGAATTTACAAGTTATGAGAAATCCAGATGATACTCTGCGCAGAGAAGTGGCATTGGTAAACACTTCACCTTTTACAAATGACATTGAAGGGGATCCTCCACCAGCAAAGTTTACCATACCAACCTTTACTCCTTTCAAAGGAGATTATGATCCTGAGAAACACTTGAAGCATTTTCGAAGTCTCATGACTCTACACAAAAATGACGATCCACTTATGTGCAAAATATTTGCAATGACTTTACAAGGAGTGGCCCAAGATTTGTTTCACACTTTGACCCCTCGATCGATCAACAATTTTGGAGAATTCTCCCTTACTTTCACAAAAGAGTAAAAAAAACATGCTGACTGCCTCTTCAACATAAAGAAAAAGTCAAATGAATCTCTTCGAGACTTCATCAAAAGATTTAAGGCAGAAAGGGCGAGCATAAATGGGTGTAATGACCAAATTGCATCATTAGCTTTCAAGAAGAGTCTGCCTGCAGATCACACATTGTATGGAAAATTGACCATGAAACGGGGCAAAACTCTTACCGAAATCTTCGCCATGGCAGAACGCTATGCATTGTGGGATGACGAAAAAAATAGTGCTAAGGCATCAGATATACCTGAGAAAGATAGTCAACCTGCACAAACAAATGTAGATCAAAAGAGGATCAAGAAAAGGGTGACAAACGTAGAACACGCTCCCCATCAAGAAACTCCTCAGCTAGTAGAACATACATAGAATTCACTTTTCCGATTAATCAAACTCTTCGACACAGAAAAAATTGATGATTGTGGCAACCAACCATTTCACAAAGAAGATTGAAGTTGAGGCGTCTTAGATTTTTCATTTTGAACTTCTTAGAAAAAAAAATGAAATGTACATGTAAGAAAAACTTGGTTGTATTTTATCTTTTTGAAAAGAGACTCCTCATCTGGTAGAACATACACAGTGTTCTCCGTTTCGATCAATCAAATTCTCCACAAGAAGAATCAACCTTGGCCGAAGAGACCGCCATCAATGAAAGAAGATTTGCAAAGAAAAGATCTGAACAAATATTTACATATACCATAGCAGATGATACATTATTTTGCTTTTTAGCAAAGAACACACCTTCCTCAGTTGAAATAGGGAAATATGAGAATTCGTTCTACATGTCATACAACAGAAGACATTCATAAATACAAATATTTATATGCACCTCAGTAGAGGATGGCACTCTACGTGAGTATGTAATTCAATGCATAAAAACATCTTACTCAAGACTACTTAAATTCGTTTAAGTTTAGTCAAGTAATTAGTAGACCACACAAGCAAAATGCCTCAATAGAGGATCACACCTCAGTAGAGGATGACACTCTCAATGAGTGGGTAATTCAATGTTTATAAACATCTTACTCAAGACTGCTCAAATCCGTTTAAGTTTAGTCAAGTGGTCAGTAGACCACACAAGCAAAATGCTTCATTAGAGGATGGAACTATCAGTGAGTGGGTAATTCAATGCATAAAAGCATCTTACTCGAGACTACTTAAATCCATTTTAAGTTTAGTCAAGTGATAAGCAGACCACACAAACCAAATGCCTCAGTAGAGGATCACACCTCAATAGAGGATGTCACTCTCCGTGAGTGGGTAATTCAATTAATCAATCACTGAGCATAGAAGCATCTTACTCTGGACTACTTAAATCTCTTTAAGTTTGGTCAGATGGTCAGCAAATCACACAATATTTTCATGCAATTTCTAAGATAAATAGATTCAAACCCATGATTAATTTTCTCAAGTTATGCTTAAATTCCGACTTTAGCATATTGGAAACTCATGAAAGAGGTCAATCAAACTTTTGTGCCCTTAATGCAAATATTTATAAGTTAGCAGACAAACAAACATACACAAAGTTTGGGGATCATAAAAGCAAAGACCACTACTTGACATGAAGTCACCATCAACTCTAAAAGAAATTCAAAGTCTTACTATTAGAGCAACAACTTTGGATCGATTCTTGAGTAAATCAGCAAACAAATCCAGGAGATGACCTATTCATCTACTTGGCAGTTTCAACTATAGTAGTTATGTCAGTTCTCATCATCAAAGAATTGGGGGCACAACTTCCTCTTGGATGCTTGTCAAAAACATATGAAATGAGTGATAGAGTTGAGCCAATAAGACTTGATCTATTGGCTGAGGACAAATTTAAAGGCTCAAGCTTTAGCAGAATTCATTCCCTCCTCAACCTGGGAAACAAAGTCAGCTAGCAAATCAGTGTCGCGTCCCTCAACAAAATTGATCGACCGATGACAACTATAAAGGCTCAAGCCTTAGCAAATTTCATAGTAGAATTCACTCCCTTCTTAACCGGGGAAACAAAGTTAGCTAGCAGATCATGGTCGTATCCTTCAATAAATGAAGACTCTTCAACTCATGCTGAAACAGTGGTAGGTCAACCTAAAGATATGGGACATTTATAGGTGGATGGGTCGTCAAATCACCAGGATGCCAGAGCATGATTTGTTTTATTCACCAAAGGATGATCCTCTATTTGGACAAAGTCCAAGAGCCCGTGAAATGACTATGTATGAGTCGTCCGGTAGATCATGTCATCTGCAGCAAAAGCCTCTACATGCAGATCATTTTGTCTTCAGCAGACTACATTTCAACAACAGTAGAAGCCTCTACATGCAGATCATTTACTTATATCAATAGAGACAGATAAGTCAGCAAGATCAGAGGCATTCTACTTCTATTTTTGGCGGAGCTCATCAGTGAAAATACATCTCCCCTGCTTTTAAGTAAGAAGGGAAAGAAAAACGGTTAGCTCAAAAACAAAATAGATGTGGGGCATTTGTGTGAACCAAAAATAATCTTTGGCCCAACAGGATAAGAAAGTCCAAAGATTTGGGTTGTTCCCGATAAATCCGAAAATTTATCTATGAAAGTCACAAAAAGAAAAAGTCCAAGTTTGGGCCCAATGCAGCACAAGTCTGGGCCTAGTACAGCTCAGCAGAATACTCTTTTCTCAGCAGAGGAGTAGTGTTCAGCGCTGACCACCATGTTTAGCTGAATACACAAGCTTGCAAGAAAGGTGTCGCCAAACAGAAAGTTACAATCGCCAACGGGAGGTTACAACTATCTACGAAAGTTACAACTACCTGAGAGAAGTTACAACCGCTTTCAAGCAGATGACTCGCTCATATGCCACGTGTCTCACTAATATGCTACGTGTCTTATTCATCAGCCACGTGTCTTACTCATTAGCCACGTGTCTCACTCATCAGCCACCAGTTAATTCTTTCAGCCTCTATAAATAGTCAAACGCAAAGCCTT
The DNA here is from genome assembly GCA_963556465.1 of Berberis vulgaris. Classification (NCBI taxonomy): domain Eukaryota; kingdom Viridiplantae; phylum Streptophyta; class Magnoliopsida; order Ranunculales; family Berberidaceae; genus Berberis; species Berberis vulgaris. Next base: position 60,189,954 of record OY747135.1, read on the forward strand.
CTGGAGGTAACACTTTCCTGACTTACAATTCTCTCTTCAAATATAGAGATATAAACATTTTTCTAAAGACATTGTTCTAACTTTGGCATTGGAGTCTCCGTGGCAGGCACCACATCAAGAAATAATTTTTATTTTATGCAGATTACTCTACACGGTCAGCACATGATTTTATCTTATGCAGATTGTTCCGCGTGATCAACACATGATCTGACGAAAATTTGCATCCACACTACCAGTTGAGCTAGTACCCCCATTAGCCGCTCACAATAACTTGTCATTGATTATTTTAGTCATTAACAACAATAATTTGGAATTTTATTTCCCATTCTTAGGTGGAAATTTGAAGTCTTGGTTAGCAGACAGAGACAACTTACCCAAAAAATTTCATTTCTGTCCACGTATCTCTTGAGACACTGATTATACACCATCATTATAATGAAAGAAGTATCGAATATATCTAAACAAAAATAATCATGTCCACTGTGAGTTTATCATAATTGGTGGTGGTTCTGATAAAACTTGCTAACTTTCTCCAATTGTATATTTTGTGGACTTTTTAAGGTGTATAATTTGATTAATTAAAGAATAGCACATTGTGTTAAGATGTAACAAGCAATCACCATAGCTTGTTATAACAGCGCAACTAATGCTTACTTTTTATATATTTGTTCTCTTCTTTTGCACTAAAAGAGAGAACTCCAACTTATTAAAAAAGCTTCATCTTTTCAAATAAAAGAAAAGGAGATGCTTCTTTCTGTATTTTTCATAGAAAAAAAAAGCAAATAATATAATGAGGTTACTTTAAGTGTAAAATTAATCTAATATGATTCCTTAATAAAAGTACTTCCCATATCCATTACTTTAATAGCCCACAACTTTTTCTTTAGTTAAGGCAACAATATGTTATCAAATCCTTACAAGATGACTTTCAACTAGACAAAAACACTACTATAATAAGTAAACAACTTCAAGGATCAAACCACATAATCACCCCTCAACATTGCTCCATTGAAAATTCCGCTTTTGGAGTTTTATGCATTGTTTTTAAAATAAGCAAATGGGAAGATAATTATAGGGGTTTTCTCCTATGCAATGTTTATCTCTAAGTGCTAATGACATGACAGCTCAACGGTTAGAGCTTGGCGGATGGTACCACTAGGTCATGGGTTCAAACCCAGCTTGCGACATCTTTATGGGTTCTGGGATCCTATAAAAACCCTGCTTGCCTTTCAAAAAAAAAAAAAATGTTTATCTCTAAGTACATGATGTTTCTTTGTGTTTGCAAAGGCGTTTCATCACTAAGTCCAGGATGTTTCTAAGCACGGGATGTTTTTTTGTGTTTAGCCAAATATGTGATGGCTCAGTGGCGGATGATATTATTAGGTCACAGAGTCGAATCCAGCCGGCAGCATCTGGGGTGGGAAGGGTTAAGGGATAAAAAAAAAAAAAAAAATTCATTGAAAAATCATTGTATTACTAACGGATTCCTATCTATGGCTAATCATGACTTTTGGTTGTGTCGCTTGTTATCCAACGGTGGAGATGTGATTATGGCTAAATTATGATGTGCATTATTATATCTATAACAAAGTCATATGATAATTTGGATTATAAAAGGCATAAGAAGATAAAAGTGACTTCTAAATGAAAAAGCTCTTTGTCCTTCTTTATGGCTTTATGCTTCCACCTTCTTCTTTCTCATTACTTTATTAAGCAAAGACATCTAAAAAAAGAGATCCACGTTTGGAACCCAACATGTAACTTGATGATTATTACTAACGAATTCCTATCTATGGCTAATCATGACTTTTGGTTGTGTCTTGGCTTCTTCTCACGTGGACTAAAAGCCCCATTCCTAGCTTTTGCAATGGGGCCCAGCCCATTTTTTCTTTTTCCTTTGCTATAATACAACGTAAAGAGCTTTTGTTTCTAGGCGGCCATCAAGCGATCCACGTTGAACTCGGTCTGAGTTCGACGTGACTCAGCCAACCACCTGAGTCATAGAGTATGTACTAGGGGTGGGCACAGGACGGGATGGGATGAGATCGACTCATCCCTATCTAATCTCATTCATTCGGGATTGGGACGGGATGGGATAGATCTCATTCCGACCTCATCCCATCTCAAACAGGATCAGGACGGACAGGATGAGTACGTACTAAATAGTTCTCCAATAAAAAATAACAAAAAGAGGTTCACCTTACATTACTCACATACCAATAATATCAAATTTATATACATATAACTTACATCATAAATAATAATAGATATTAAATAAATAAATATTAAACTTTTTTTGGAAGAAAAATAAATATTAAATTTCATTTATAATCAATGATTCAATTCATTTACATTTCATATAGAATTTCATCTTACATTGATTTAATTTCAACACATCCTAAACTTAAATTTATAAGAGTATTTTGATTAAAATTAATAATAATAATAATAATAATAATAATAATTATTATTATTATTAAATAAATAAATTCGGGACGGGACGGGACGGGATAGGCGAGATTGAAAATCTTCATCCCGATCCCATCTCATTCCATATCGGGACGGGACGGGATCGGGATAAGTTTGATCAATCCCAAAATAACCCAAAAAAATCGGGACGGGTTCAGGATCGCGGGATGGGATGCCCACCCCTATTATGCACTGAAATAGTTAAGATTTTCCATGTATTTTATAAAGGAAAAGGGAAGAAAATGGCTCATGTAAATGACGAATTCCGAAAGCATCAGTGTACAATGATAGAAACATCGGACTAGTCTACGAAAAAATTAACGAAACAAAAAGTACAATGCTCAAAAAATTAGCACAATCTGACTAACCCCAAAGCTTGATAGAGTTAGGCGTAAAAAATTTCTCAGAATTTACTCTCTACACATCGTAGATAGTGGGAGTCATCAATAGGGGTGGGCAAACGGGTCGAGGATCCGCGGGTTCAAACCGAACATGACCGTTTTGCTCTAAACGGTCCGAATTTTAAGTTTATATTTTTAGATACGATCCGAATTCGTTATAAAACGGTCCGAGTCCGGTTTCTATTATTTAAAAAGAAACGATCCGGGTTGGACCCGTTTCAAATCACTTAAACCTAAATAGGAACTTCCCCATCTTGATCTACTGTTTCGTTGTCTGCTCTTCTCTTCCCCTCTCTTCTTTGTAGTTTGTAGCCATATCCTCTCTATCTCTTCTCTACTTGTTTGATTCCCCATCTCGATCGATACTAACTTACTAAGTTGTCGATCTGTAGAAGAAGAAGAAGAAGTATCTCATACTAGTTGATTTTGATCTGTAGAAGAAGAAGAAGTATCTCTCGCTAGTTGATTGAGATCTGTAGAAGAATAAGAAGAATGATCTGTAGAGGGCTCTTGTGATCTCAAATTGAGACCTCTTCCTCCACCAGGTTCGTCGATCATCCTCCTTATTTTTTCGTCGTCTACTCCTATATCTGTCAATAGCTAACGAGTTTTTTTATTTTATATGTTTAGAGAGCTTAGATAAGGTTTTCCAGATCTCAATCAACTATTACTTGTTTCGCATCGAGTAGAATCCAGATCAGTTGAAGAGTGCTAGAGAATACATCAACACCTTCTCAAGATCACGTTCTGTCGCCCCATTCTAGTAAGTCAACTCTTCAATCTCTCATTTCTTACATATTACTTCACTGAAACTATAGTGATTCTGCATCTTCAACATTGTTTTTTCTCTTTTCTGCCATTGTTCTACAATGGGGTTTCTTTATTCAGTTCATGTAGGTCTCTAAACTTGAAAGAGTTGATTAATTGTGAAGGTTTCACTCTGAATTGAGATGGGTTTTTGGTTTATTAGTTTTTGGTAATGAATAGATGATTTTTTTTTCCAGCTCAAATGGTTGTTTCATATTGTGTGGAGATGGTGTTCTTATTTGATTTGTGTTTGGTTTTCACATAATAGTATGTAGTAGAATCTCTAATATCGAATTTAGACATGTTTTAGACTTTCAGTTCATCTATTCTCTTCAAGTCTTCATAGTTAATAACTATATTAAGTAGTTTGAAGAATGAAATTGCATATAATAGATGGTGTTCTTATTTGAGTTGTGTTTGGTTTTTATGCTCTCTTTAGTATAGCTAGCTACCATCATCATTTCATCAAACAATAATCTCCTTGGATTCCTTACAAAGCATACTAAAACTTCAATTCTTGTCTAGTCTATCTTTTGCCCTTCATTAGTTTAATATGACATTTCCAAGATCTCTTATTAAATGCCCATACATGCATCTAGAATGTCATTCATGGTGTTTATTTTTACTTATGTTTTGTAGGCAATTTTTGTTTAATGCAAGAGCAAAGTAAGTAACCATGTCTCAAAGTACTACCCCCAATGAAATTACTAAAGTAGCAACATCTTCTACTGCTACATCACCTTCTCCTGTACAAACAGAAGAATCCATGTCTCATCCCAAGTTCGTCCCCTCAAGAAAAAGAAAAACACCAAATGCTCAAAAAACTACACAATCTAGATCTTGGGTTTGGGATCACATCACTAAATTTACTGTGAAAAAAACACGTGAAGTTGTAACTGAAGGAAAGAGTACGATGGTAGAGGTAGATGTACTCAAGGCGAAGTGCAATTATTGTGCTCAAGTGTTTGCATGTGATACCAATGGTGTAACGACCCGCTCCCACATGACACCATATTGTCCGCTTTGGGCTACCAACCGGCCCGCACGGCTTTAAAACGCGTGTTGTCATGTAGAGCGACCTCGCACACTTAAAGCACATCCCCCTCCCGCACCCAGGCGATAAGGGACTATGATTCCCCTTGTAGCTCGTCCAACCCTTCTTGGCCTATTGGGCCTGTTGGGCCTGTTGGGCCCTCTACCCTCACCCTCACCTCAGGTCCGCCCACTTAGGGTCTCACAGTCCACCCCCCTTAAGGCCAAACGTCCTCGTTGGCCACACAGGCACCCACAACGTCCACGTCGCCAGAGGCCCCACCAACACCGTGACATACTTCCGGCTGGGTCAGGCTCTGATACCAACTGTAACGACCCGCTCCCACATGACACCATATTGTCCGCTTTGGGCTACCAACCGGCCCGCACGGCTTTAAAACGCGTGTTGTCATGTAGAGCGACCTCGCACACTTAAAACACATCCCCCTCCCGCACCCAGGCGATATGGGACTATGATTCCCCTTGTAGCTCGTCCAACCCTTATTGGCCTATTGGGCCTGTTGGGCCCTCTACCCTCACCCTCACCCTCACCTCAGGTCCGCCCACTTAGGGTCTCACAGTCCACCCCCCTTAAGGCCAAACGTCCTCGTTGGCCACACAGGCACCCACAACGTCCACGTCGCCAGAGGGCCCACCAACACCGTGGCATACTTCCGGCTGGGTCAGGCTCTGATACCAACTGTAACGACCCGCTCCGCACAGTAAGATATTGTCCGCTTTGGGCCCAACTGGCCCGCACGACTTTAAAAGGCCTCTTACTATGGGGATCCAACCTCGCACATATATAGCACATAAGCATCCCGCACCCAGGCGATGTGGGACTATGATCCCCCTTGGTAGCTAGCCCAACCCCTCTTGGGATCCACGGGCCTGTTGGGCCTATTGGGCTCCAACCCTCACCCTCACCCTCCCCCTCAGGTCCGCCCACACAAGGGTCTCACAGTCCACCCCCCTTAAGGCCCAACGTCCTCGTTGGCCACACAGGCACAACATCCACGTTGCCCGAGGGCCCACCTCCACGTGGCACACTTTCGGCTGGGTCAGGCTCTGATACCAACTGTAACGACCCGCTCCCACATGACACCATACTGTCCGCTCTGGGCTACCAACCGGCCTGCACGGCTTTAAAACGCATGTTGTCATGTAGAGCGACCTCGCACACTTAAAGCACATCCCCCTCCCGCACCCAGGCGATATGGGACTATGATTCCCCTTGTAGCTCGTCCAACCCTTCTTGGCCTATTGGGCCTATTGGGCCCTCTACCCTCACCCTCACCTCAGGTCCGCCCACTTAGGGTCTCACAGTCCACCCCCCTTAAAGCCAAACGTCCTCGTTGGCCACACAGGCACCCACAACGTCCACGTCGCCAGAGGGCCCACCAACCCGCACCCAGGCGATGTGGGACTATGATCCCCCTTGGTAGCTAGCCCAACCCCTCTTGGAATCCACGGGCCTATTGGGCTCCAACCCTCACCCTCACCCTCCCCCTCAGGTCCGCCCACACAAGGGTCTCACAGTCCACCCCCCTTAAGGCCCAACGTCCTCGTTGGCCACAGAGGCACAACGTCCACGTTGCCCGAGGGCCCACCTCCACGTGGCACACTTTCGGCTGGGTCAGGCTCTAATACCAACTGTAACGACCCGCTCCCACATGACACCATATTGTCCGCTTTGGGCTACCAACCAGCCCGCACGGCTTTAAAACGCGTGTTGTCATGTAGAGCGATCTCGCACACTTAAAGCACATCCCCTTTCCACACCCAGGCGATATGGGACTATGATCCCCCTTGTAGCTCGTCCAACCCCTCTTGGCCTATTGGGCCTGTTGGGCCCTCTACCCTCATCCTCACCCTCACCTCAGGTCTGCCCACTTAGGGTCTCACAATCCACCCCCCTTAAGGCCAAACGTCCTCGTTGGCCACACAGGCACCCACAACGTCCACGTCGCCAGAGGGCCCACCAACACGTGGCATACTTCCGGCTGGGTCAGGCTTTGATACCAACTGTAACGACCCGCTCCCACATGACACCATATTGTCCGCTTTGGGCTACCAACCGGCCCGCACGGCTTTAAAACGCGTGTTGTCATGTAGAGCGACCTCGCACACTTAAAGCACATCCCCTTTCCGCACCCAGGCGATATGGGACTGTGATCCCCCTTGTAGCTCGTCCAACCCCTCTTGGCCTATTGGGCCTGTTGGGCCCTCTACCCTCACCCTCACCTCAGGTCCGCCCACTTAGGGTCTCACAAATGGCGGTGACACTAGTACTTTTGGTAAACACATCACCAATGTATGCAAAAAGTATAAACCAAACGTGGATTTCAAGCGGAAGGTTATTGGTATAATTAGTGATCGTAGCAGCATGCTAGTTGCTAGGGGATTTAGCCAAGAAGAAAGTTTGAAAGCTATTATTGAATTCCTAGTGATTGATGCACAATCTTTTAATGCTATTGAGAATGAAGGTTTTAGGCGGATGATGAGTGTTATACAACCTAGACTACATGTTCCATCTCGAAGAACTGCTGTGAGGGAGTTGTTACAAAGTTATCATGACATGAAAAAAGATTTAAAGGGCAATTGAGCAAGCATAGGGTCAGCTTGACTACTGATACATGGATAAGTATCCAAAATGTGAACTACATGGTGCTAACAACTCATTTTGTGGATGATGACTGGAATATGCACAAAATAATCCTACACTTTTGTATCATTCCTAACCATCAAGGTAAACAAATAGGGAGGTTGATAGAGCATTGTTTGGTAGCGTGGAAGATTGAAAAGGTGATGTGTATTTCAGTTGACAGTGCATCGACTAATAAGGTGGCACTTTAGTATGTACTTGCTAAAATGAAGATGAAGTCTAATTGTTCACTTATTTTGGGGGGTAAATATGTGCATGTGAGGTGTCTAGCTCACATTATCAACCTGGTAGTGAAAGAGGGGTTGAAAAAATTGGATAAAAGCGTGACATCAATTAGAAATGCTATGAAGTTTGTCAAATCAAGCCCTCAAATGTTAGCTTATTTCAAGGAAATTGTTGAAAATGAGTTTTTAACTGACAAAAGTTGTCTTGTTATGGATGTGCCTACTAGGTGGAATAGTACAATATTTGATGCTAGAATCTAGTTTGAAATATAAAAAGGTATTTGATAGGATGAGTGTAGAAGATGACAATGCGTACTTAGGTTATTTCATAGAAGATGAGGAGTTGGATGATGATGAAGAAGTAGATCCAAAAAGAAAGGTTAAAGGAAGGGTTGGGTCACCTTGTGAAAAAGATTGGAAAAGTGTTGAGGTGTTTGTGAATCTTTTCAAAGTCTTCTACCAAGTGATTGTGAATATGAGTGCTAGCAAGCATCCGACGTCCCAAACAGTTGTCCATGATGTGATTGTTGTGGAAGCAAAGATTGGTAAAAAAAAATTGTCCGAGTATATGCAATTTGGAGGTGTTGTGGAGAATGTGTTAAGTGATATGGCGGCGAGCATGAAAAAATAATATAATAAGTATTTTGGTTCAATTGGGTCATTGAACCAAATATTTGTTGTTGCCCTTATCCTAGATCCAAGGTTCAAACTGAGACATTTGTGTAAAAAGAAATTGGGGTATAAAGAAAAGGATATTGAAGAAAAAAGTAAGGAAATTAGGGCATTAATGAAGGATTTGTGTGATGAATATGCTCAACAAGTCGTCGGTTCCCAAAAACAACATAAGGGTTTAAAACAGGTAATCAAAAATTCAAAACTTTTTTCAAACGTTGTTTCATTATTATAAAGTTTATTGGTTATTTCAATTCACACTTTAATTTAATCAAAATTTCTCTTTCTTTTGGTTCTTAGCATTCTCAATCAAGTGTTGATAGTAACTCTGCATATGGAAAACAAGGAAGTGTAGGACCACCAACCGAAAGTTCTTCTATTCTTGATGAGATGATGGATGATTGGGAGAAAGAGCTGGAAGATACGGAGGATATTGTGCTTTCACATGAGGTGGAAAAGTATCTCATGGATCCATTAGAGAAAGCTAACAAGATTGAGATGTTTGAAATTTTGAGATAGTGGAAGCTGAATGGGAACAAGTACCTCACACTTGCATTGCTAGCAAAAGATGTATTGTCTATTCAAGTGTCAACAGTTGCTAGTAAGAGTGTTTTTAGCGCTGGAGGCCGATTGATCGATTCCCTTAAATCATTTCTCACTTCGAACTCTATGGAGGCATTGATATGCTTCCAAAATTGGATAAAAAGTGATGACATCAACAACCTTGAGTACGAAGCAAATGCAGAGGAAATTGAGTTCTATACAGAGTGTGAGAATGGTAATATTTGTGTTTTTTGTAGTTTGATTTTTTATTATGGTTATTAACATATTCATTATTTGATAGTGTTTCTATTAATTATGTTGTTTGTTTTTCTTAGACTTTGCAAAGTTGAAAATCACAACAGCCACGGGCAAAGAAAGTGATGCAAACTCAAGTGGTCGTACTCAAATTTCTCAATCAACATCAAAGGGAAAGGCAAAGGTTGCCAATACAGGTTTGGTGATAGCTTAATTTGAGTGGCTAGCTTAGCTCTTTATGTTTTCAATGTAATAGATATTGGATACAATTTGAATTTGTAATATATATTGGATACTTGGATTTGAATTTATAGCTTGGATTTGGATTTGGATTTTGATACAATTATGTTGTTTGTTTTTATTGAAGAACAATATTTAGATTTGGATTTTTCAAGTGTTTTCAATGTAAAAAAATTTGCTTCTTGCTGCTACTTGCTTGCAGCTTGCACGAAGACCACTTGTATGTTATGTAGTGCATCAAATGAATCTATACAAGCATAAGCGATCATTACCAGTGATGGATGTAGCAAGAAAATTTAGTGACATTTTGAACATGAATAGTCTTCCTAGCCTATTAGTAGGGCTGGTATGAATCTCCATTATTTTGAACAATACAAATGTTTCTGGCACGAGGATGCAAATTAGCTATGGACATCAATGCTTGGTGGAGCCCTAGCTAATTCCAAAATCTGGGAGATTATCCTTCTTGCGAGTATTTACAGATGCTTCTGATCTTTCTATTACAGATGTAGAACTTCTGCTAGAAGCAGAGAACAACAGGTTGCCCCCTGAGAACCATGACCTAGCATGAAACAACTATTTAATATATTTGTATAATCGAAAGGTTTTGATCATATTTCATTTCATTTTTCACAAAGCAATGTAGTGGTTCCACTACATTTTCAGCCAATAAAATATTTTTTGGGGTAGTGTTCTAGTTGGACAAGGAAATAGGATAAAATGCATGGACAAAATATGCTCGCATGATTAAATTCGACTTGGGCTACAAGAAGTTTGATCTGTTTGGAACTGTAGGAACCAGACCGTTCCAAACGGTTCGAGTTAGGTTCGGTCCTAATGTTCAAATTTAAGAAATTCAAACCAGACCGGATCCGTTAAATTTAGATGGTCTGAGTTAGGTTCCTCAAAATTTGGAACACCATGCCCACCCCTAATCACCAATTTGTTCCACATCACATTCCCTATGGCATAGTAAATTCTTACATTCCATTGATTCCCTTTATTTATTATTTTTGTTATTTTCTTGTACTAATAATTATTTTTGCTTTGATTCTAAAGTGAACACGATTCAGCTGTATGACCAGATCTTATAAGTGATCAGATTGTCAACAGGGTGAAATTTTCCAGCTCCCAAACAAATTTACTTGGGCAATGATGCTTGTGGCGCTTTATTCCTTACAGGTACCATCTAGATCTCTAGACAAAAGTGCACATGATCTCGACTCTTGATCTAAACTAATAATTGACAAAATACAACTTGCAATTATTAATCATAAATTATTGCTTATTTGAGTCAACTCACAATCACGAGTTAACTCAACTCAATGGCTTTCCAACAAAGTCCAATTTTCAAGTCGACCAAGAGTATGATTATATAAAGAAAGAATTCATTCCTTCCTCTCTGTCCATCAATCATAAAATAAAACTTATGTAGACAAACAAAACAAAACAAACGACTCTGTCTCTCCAAGAAACAAGTATCTATCTCTAAAAGCAGCAATCAATCCCTGATGGACGAAATCCGGAGCAACCAAGGACCTCCTTCAGGATTCAAGCTATTCGGCACAACAATCCCATTAAAGATCAATAAAGTCAAGGAGGAAGAAGAAGGCGAAACATCCACAAAAAGACCAGACAAAACTGTTCCATGTCCAAGATGTAAGAGCATGGAGACCAAATTCTGTTACTTTAACAACTACAACGTCAACCAACCTCGCCACTTCTGCAAGGGGTGCCAGAGGTACTGGACAGCAGGTGGTACCCTCAGAAACGTACCAGTGGGGGCAGGTCGGCGGAAGACTAAACCATCATGTCAACGGGCAAACGGGTCACTAGGTGAGTGTATGTTTGATGCCTCTGGGGTGATGGAATTCGGGTTTCAGAGAGTGGTGGAGAAGTGGAATGTAAATGATCCTAGAGATGATTTCCGGCATGTTTTGCAGGCTAATAAGAGGCAGTGCACAGGCCCAGCTGGTCAAATATGTTGACTTTGATTTTTCTTTTTCTTTTTTTTCTACTGTTCTAAACTGAAATATATCAAGTGTTGTATACTATATACAGGCTTCTATTATTTGTCTTTCGTTCTTAGATGGCAGTAATAATATATTAGACCTGAAGTTGTGCAGAAGGCCTGTTATATATTCTCTACACGGAGAAGTTGATCATCAGTAGTTGAAGCCCTGATATATATTCTTTATCATGTTTAATTTGCTAATTATCACTTAACTTCTTAGAACTATCAAAATACCCCTAATAGTTTTGATATTTCACCAAATTATGGTATCTTTTTTTTAGCTATGGACTCTATGATGAATTTGATTATTAGGCATTTTCAGTAATTCAGATCCAAATGGTTTAAAATTTCAAAGATCTATGAATTATAACTATTCAGGATTTAGAATCTAATCATGACTATACAGATGGAGACACCAATTTCATATAGCATATATATATATATATCGATATTGTACGATCATGATAAGAACTGGGCAAGTAAGATAATCTTACAAGTGGGGGTTATGTGATGGATGTTAAGGGATAAATTAGGGGCCCATAGAAATCTGGATCACTAAGTTTGGCAAGTCATTCTTATACCCCACAAATTCTATCCAAGTCAACTATGAAAACCTCAACATGATAACAACGAGTTGATTACTTATAAGTTTTATTAAGCTCAAAGGAACCAATCTCCACTAGCAACTCTGATACGCTATATGAAACATAAATGACATTACCCAAATCATAAACAGAAACCTCTGCAGTTTCAATAACATACAAACTAAGATACTTTCTAAGGTTGGCAGTGAGTTGCTCACCCTCTTAACTTTTGCTGTGTCTGGCTCTACAGGCTCTGAAACATCAATGGAGAATCATCAGTAACATGACAAACATTTTAATAAAACAAAATCTATACAAAGCAACAGAGTTCAGGTGCTGCAATTTTAATGACTTTGTACTCTTTTTTTTTCTTAGAAATCAACTCCACTTAGGGCAGAGCTTTTATTGAAAACTAAAGAAATAAAATAAACAACTTAGGGGGGATTTCGAGCCTTACCCATGACAAAAGCGACTAACTTTTCTGATGCATTTAATATGCAATGAGTTGAACTTAAACTTCTACTTTCTCCTCAACTTCAGTAAAGGGCCTCAAAGCCTCCTCGATCACTTGGAAAAAAGTGGCGATCTTGTAGGTAAAAAAGCCTACGAGCATCGGAATAAGACATAGGTGCATAACTCCATATTCTGGCACCAGGATCCTGCACTCAAAACAGTATTAGGAATGAGAATATAGCACATAGATCACTAAAAATAATAAGATCATCTACTAAAACAAATATACCAAATATAAGTTAAAAGTGGTACTTCAAATTCTAACATACACTGCCATAGAACCTAAGTCCAGCAGGGTATCATCATACATTTGACCTTGGTAATTTAAAAAATAAAAATATTAAAACTCTCAGAAAAATCAACAAAAATCAGTGGAAACAATGTACTTACTCATTCCATCGGTTATAGATCATAACTAGAGCCACGGGTACTGATAGTCTTGGCTGTGCAGCGGCTCCCCTGCAACCAACTTTGTTAGTAGACCTTTCGTAGGGATCCAAATTCAAAATCTGCATATTTCTCAGTACTGCATAGATTATTTTTCTTTATCAATAAACGAATAGAAAATTTATCTTCTCGGATGTGGATATTGGATGGAGATGACCCATTTTTTTTTATAAGAATGGTAGTGATCTGAAAGAGTTTTGACATATTTAATCCAAGGATGAATGCATGATATGATGATACTTCACAGAGCAGAAACTCGAGAACATTGAAAGAGTAAGGAGTAAACACCAGAAGGGAAGCAAGCTTCTGATTTTTAAAGGTGCAAGCTTTCCAGAATAGTTAAAAAATCAAAAACTTTGGGCTGAGGAATATCTTTTTTTTTATTTTTAGTTTTTCCGCTTTATTTATCACAATGAAAGACCGAGGAACTAGAATAAAGGAAAAACTACAGATATCTCTAGTGCTGTATATACAGAGGCTTTTATTGGTCTTCAATCCATTTCGTTCTTAGATGGCAGTAATATATAGACCTGGAGTTGTACAGAAGGCCTGTTATATATTCTCTACGCGGAGAAGTTGATCAGTAGTTGAAGCCTCATATTTATTAATCATGTTTAATTTGCTAATTATCACTTAACTTCTTAGACTATCAAAATAGCCCTAATAGTTTTGACATTCCTTAGCATCAGGGATGCCTCTTCGAAAAATTTAAGTCTTATGACCTATGATCCATTCAAATCTAGGGGTTAGGTAGAAATATGTCCATGACATATGGTTTGGTCTTGAATTAGCTTTGATGGGGAGTTTCCCTAGTATAGACAATCATGAAACTGACCGTTTTAGTAAACGATGTAGTGAAGGGTAGCAACATTGACCGCATCAATAGGCAAATAAAAAACCTAAAGAAAGGATGTTTTGGTACTTCCCTACAAATTATTTTCACCAAATTATGGTATCGTTTTTTAGCTATGCACTCTATGATGAATTTGATTATTAGGCATTTTTAGTAATTCATATCCAAATGGTTTCAAAGATCTATGAATTATAACTACTAAGGATTTTTGGAATCTAATCATATGATTATACAGATGGAGGCACAAATTTCATATAGCATATATATCGATGTTGTATGATCATGTTAAGGGAAAAATTGAGGGTACATAGAAATCTGGATCACTAAGTTAGCCAAGTCATTCTTGTACCCCACAAATTTTATCCAAGTCAACTACGAAAACCTCAACACGGTAACAATGAGGTTGATGACTATAAATTTTATTAAACTCAAAGGAACCAGTTTCCCCTAGCAAGTTTGATACGCTATGTGAAACATAAATGACAATATTGACTTGGCCAACCGAAATCATAAATAGAAACCTCTGCAGTTTCAACAATATACAAACTAAGATACTTTCTAAGGTTGGCAGTGAGTTGCTCACCCTCTTAACTTTTGCTGTGTCTGGCTCTACAGGCTTTGGTAAAGTGGTGATTGTGCTCTGAAACATCAATCGAGAATCATCAGTAACATGACAACATTTTAATAAAACAAAATCTGTATAAAGCAGCAGAGTTCAGGTTCTGCAATTTTAATGACTTTGTACTCTTTTTTTTTCTTAGAAATCAACTCCACTTAGGGCAGAGCTTTTATTGAAAACTAAAGAAATAAAATAAACAACTTAGGGGGGATTTCGAGCCTTACCCATGACAAAAGCGACTAACTTTTCTGATGCATTTAATATGCAATGAGTTGAACTTAAACTTCTACTTTCTCCTCAACTTCAGTAAAGGGCCTCAAAGCCTCCTCGATTGCTTGGAAAAAAGTAGCAATCTTGTAAGTAAAAAAGCCTACGAGCATCGGAATAAGATAAAGGTGCATAACTCCATATTCTGGCACCAGGATCCTGCACTCAAAACAGTATTAGGAATGAAAACATAGTACATAGATCACTAAAAATATTAAGATCATTTACTAAAACAAATATAAGTTAAAGTGGTACTTCAAATTCACATACGCTGCTATAGAACCTAAGTCCAGCAGGGTATCATCATACGTTGACCTCGGCAATTTAAAAAAAAAAAAAAAAAAAAAAAAACCTCTCAGAAAAATAAGTAGAAACAATGTACTTACCCATTCCATCGGTTATAGATCATAACGAGAGCCACAGGTACCAATAGTCTTGGCTGTGCGGAGGCTCCCCTGCAACCAACTTTTTTAGTATACCTTTCGCAGGGATCCAAAATTCAAAATCTGCATATTTCTCAGTACTGCATAGAATATTTTTCTTTATCAATAAACGAACAGAAAATTTATCTTCTCAGATGTGGATGTTGGATGGAGATGACCCATTTTGTCTTCTAAGAAAATTTATCTTCTCACAATGAAAGACAGAGGAGCTAGAATAAAGGAGAAACTACAGATAAAAATGGCGAGACAGAACAGATGTCATTTCCACCAGGAGAAACCATAAAAAAATAAAATGAAAAACTGAAACATTTCCCACTTAGTCTGTGTTCGACTCTCAGGTAAAGTTTTTCAACATATTCCTAAAATTTTCACTAAGATCGCACATGAAAATCTACATAAAAGCTATTGAATATACAAATACTGGTTTTTATTTTATTGACCAATCATACCTTGATTTTGACTCATCCATAAGAACACTTTTCTCATACAAATGAGAAAACAAGGTATGAGTATGCTCACGAGTCATTTTTGCATATAACTTCCATGTAGTGAACGTTTAAGGCCTTTCTCATGAAAAATTTCTTGTGCAACCCAACACAGCCTTGATCTAAATGAAAACTGGACAAAGGAATAAGTACCTAGTACATAACTATATTATCTAACAAACACATGGTTACATTTATAAGCATTATCCACTAACAGCCAACTTGAATATTGCAGTATGCACACACATTCTCATATAGTTTGTCAAATGATTCAGAAACATGATGTATATACAGAACTGACAGACTATAGACCAGTAATTCTTGGTTTTAGTTCAAATGTTTATGTCATTTGTAAAAGACTGTAAATGAATTGAAGGTATTGGATAATGTACTTGAACACTCCTCTAGCTCCATCAACCATAGAATCCACACTGTTTCCAAGCATGCGTACATACACCAAAGATCCAAACAGACCTGCACCAAAGCTGAATATAGAATGCAAAAATAAATATCAAAGTAAATTAGTTAATTGAATTCACAATCAAGGAGTTAGTTTTAGCAAAAGTGTAGACTATAGAATGTTCCAATGTGGGATACGGTATACATTTGCCCTTCTAAAAAAAAACCTTAGACCTCCCTTGTCAACCATAGTTAATTTCAATATATGATAGTATATGGGTGACAAAAAATAAAGAAGAGATGGAGAAAAAGTAACCAAAATAGAGATGAGTCAGAGGAGTGGTAAGTAACTTCAAAACAATCATTTGTAAAGAGTTCAACCCCTATAAAATTGATGTCTTCTGCCAAAAATTAGTGAATGGCACGGGGGCAGTAGATATAGCTGCTCTAAGATACACATAAAGTTGCACTGAAATCACTTTTGTAGCAGGACTAATTTGAGATCGTAACTATCTTTTTCTTCACAATGAGTTCGGAACGAGGATATTGAATCATCTGGTAAATGTACGTAATGTTGATTTGCAGTCGTGCAGTACAATTAAAAATTTACTTTGGTCATGGGTTACCTTGACAAGTAAGAATTCGCAAGTAGGTATGTTCTGAACCATATTCCTTTAATTTCTTGTTGGGAGATGTGGCTTGAAAGACATTCCAAAAGTTTGACGAGAAACTACACAATGCCGTATAAATTATGTGGCCCGACAAAATTTCCATCCAGAAGCTCCATGTTACAAGACCAAAAAAGTTAGACACCAATGATATTTGTGGCGTGATTGAGCTGGAAAAGTTGGCTATTACATATGTTCATTCGAGGTTTAGAATTCGTTTGTTGGAAAATGTTACACACATGATTTAAAGTTTTCTCTAGTGCCAATAACCTAGTGTCAGCAAAACCAAATTCCCTTGTTTCCATTTTTGTCGATGGGGCATATCTGTATCTTACGATACACTAATACGCTATCTAAGCAATTACATATCGATGTGTATAAGCCAGATCGATATGTATCACAATGACACAGGGACTCTAAAACCCTGTTTTAAGGCTAAACTAACAAACTGGAGAGAGCTTAGAGTGTTTTCGAAGAGAGAGAGATAGAAATTCTCAAAATAAGTGGAAAATAAGAAAACAAAAATGGAAATAAAGAAAGAAAAGAATAGAAATGATTCAGATAAAGACGCGCATAGGGATGGCTTCTTACGAATTGATACTTGATAACGCATAGATATATTTTTTACATTTTTATGAAGTTATTAGTATTTAATAACATTTAGTATATGGTAGCCTGAATTCTCTATGCTCTGAATTTTATTTTGGGTGTCTAAAGCCATATATAGGATTTCCTTGGGCACAAATGAGAATGAATGGATGGAAGATAAACAATAGCTTACTTGTATATGAAAGAGGGAAAGAGAGAGAGAGAGTGGCTTTATTTGGACATCTTTGTTTGAATTAGTTTTATTTATATTTTTATATGCTTAAATATATATTATTCAAGGAAGCAAAAACTCTTCGAAAAACTTGTGGCACTTGTGTCCGACACTGTTACTCGCCCAACATGCCTCTGACACGCACACGTAGTCAACGGGTCTTTCACACGTCTAAATCTAAACTGGATCTTAGTTAGGACACATACAAGACTTGATAACCAACTTTATTTTAGGTTTTATCTTTAAGTGAGTGCAAATAGGGGTGGGCATCCCATCCTGCGATCCCGTCCCGGCCCGGCCCCATCTCGTCCCGTCCTTCCTTTCCTAATTTATTTGGGTCCTTCTGGGATTGATCAAACCAATCCCGATCCCATCCCATTTTAGATCGGGACGGGATGGGATCAGGATGGAGATTTTCAATCCCGCCCATCCTGTCCCGTCCCGAACTTATTTATTTAATATTTATTATTATTAGTTTTAATCATAACTCTTCTACATGAAAGTTTAGGATATATTGAAATTAAATCAAAACATTTTAATTTGGTACTTTTTGTTTGAATAGAAACTTTAGTTTGGATATTGTAAGTAAAATAGAACCCTTGAAAATTTATGTTTTTTACATTTTAGATTGGTTATATGACAATTATTTTTGTAAAAATAAAGGCAAATGATTATTTGGGTTAGTTTTACACTATGAATTATGTAGTTGGAGATTAGGTACATGTTCATCTCGTCTCGTCCCGAACCCGTTTGGGATGGGACGAGATCGGGATGAGGTATATCCCGTCCCGATCCTGAACGAACAGGATGGGATAAGGATGAAGTCCATCACGTCCCATCCCGTACCGCGCCCACCCCTAAGTGCAAATGATGGAAAGTATGAACTAATTTAATTTAGTTGTTGGGAATAGCCTAAGTAAGCTCATTAGAATAACTAGATATTAGGGCTCCAATAGAGTGTAGGGTTAAGTTTAGTACAAATAGGACCTATAGGCCATTGCTTGTAATTGGTTGATTTGATTTGATGAATATGAATTGAGTTTTTTATTTATCTTTATTTTCTTAGGTTAGATTGTTAGTTGTTTATTTTAGATCTAGATTAACTAGTGAAATTATAGCTTAAATCACCTGGTATTAACTGAAATGATTTTAAATTGGTTTGATTGATTGTCTGAAGAAGATAAGATTGAAGAGAAGTTGAGAAAAGAAAAAATAAGGAAAAGAGTTTGATTGAAGAAGAAGATATAAATAGATCAGATCTATTGGAACCCTTATCAGATCTACCACCACCACCGGAGCCACCGTTGTCACAACCTAGGTCAGATTTACTGGACATAAACAACCCCACAGCCACTTACCTGTTTCAGATCGTGTTGAGTAGGGGTGGGCACGGAATGGGATGGACCTCATCCATATCCCATCCCAAATAGATTTGGGATGAGACGGGATGGGATGAGCATGTACTAAATAGTCCTCCAATAAAGAATAACAAAAGAATTTCATCTCACATTACTCACACACCAATAATGCCAAATTTATGTACATATAACTTTCATCATAACAGTATTAAATGTCATAAGATTTCTGCAGTTACCTTACAATAGAATTAAGTTTGTCAAGTGAATGATGGTAGATGGAAGCGGCACCTCCATAGATCCATCTTGTATATTTATGTAAGAGTTGAAATATCATTCATACAAGATACAATTTTTTAGCAATGTTTTCAAATTGTCTTAATATAAGTTCAAAAATGAAAAACACAGCTCATTTACTAAATCTCCAACTACATAACTCATATTACAAAACTAACACAAACCATCATTTGCCTTTATTTTCTACAAGAATAATTGTCGTATAATCAATCTAAAATGTGAAAAAACATAAATTTTCATGGGTTCTATTTGAACTAAACTATCCAAATTAAAGTTTCTATCTAAACAAAGAATACCAAATCAAACAAGTACTTACTACCAAACAATAGATGTTTTTTTATTTAATTTCAACACATCCTAAACTTTTCTTTAGAAAGTAATTTGATTAAAATAATAATAATAATAAATATTAAATAAATAATTCAGGACGGGATGGGCGGGATTGAAAATCTGCATCTCAATCTCAATCTCATCCCACTCTAGATCGGAAGGGGACGGGATCACTGCATGGGATGCCCACCCCTAGTGTTGAGAAAGAAAAAACTTTGTTTTAGAAATTAGAATTTTTTTATATTTATTATGATTCCCCTAAATTATCCAGTAATTTCAAAAAACACCCCTAATTTTTCCATACACCTCTTTCGTACTTCCTGAAATTTCAGAATCCTCCCTGTTCCAGAACAAACAAATATGTACACCCTAGAATTAGGAGCATTCTAATAGTGAAAAAAGAAAGATGAGTCACCCATATTATTATTCGCACCCATACCAATATCACAATAGCCCAAGCCCAAACCCATACCACACGATGTCTTATAGTGATTGTCCCAATTTTAATATCCTACACCACAAGCCACCTATGTCCACTAACCTGAACAGATTTCCCCTATACCACCTACATCCTTACTAACCAATGATATACACCCTACTACCGATCCCTATGCCACTAGTTGACCAAGAGGAGTTTGGGAGAAAATTAGAAGACCGGATGGTCAACCGCCTTGATGCATTTTTCGATGCTCGAAGAGAACAAGAAGAAAGGACGGGCGAGAAGTACTAAAAGATGAAAGCAATCTTTGATATGTCACCTATTTTTGGACAAGGAAAAGATGCTCCTACAGAGACAGAAGTAGATAAAGTGAGTGACGATGTTTACATTGACCCTTATCGGGAGTCATTTGAGAAAGCTACTGAGAAGTTGTGCGTTCAGCAGATTGTTGATATTCAGACTGTGTTTCTTATTTGGGCCCATTCCATTTACCATAGCGAGTTGTTACCAAGTTCATGGATGGTATTTGGACTATTTTGACAAATGTTGGATGACTGATGTGATTGCTTTAGATCGGGCAAGTGTTTGTTGTGGCAATGTTTGAAGTCGTCTACTTCGTGTGCACTTCACATTCTGTTTTGTAACCAGTTGCTTGTGTTTGTCAGACTTCTTTGACTTTAAGCTCGAGGACAAGCTTCTTCAACCCGGGGAGGATGATTGAAAGTAAGGACTACTTCAATTTATTTAATTTAGTTTAGTTGTTGGTCGGGCCCAAGTAAGCCCTTTAAAATAAGTGGAGATTAGAGCTCCGATAAAATCTAGGGGTAGGTTTAGTATAAATAGGGCCTCTAGCCCATTACTTGTAATTGGTTGATTTGATGAATAATTTATCTTTATTTTTTGAGGTTTAGATTGTTAGTTGTTTATTTTAGATCTCGTTAATTAGTTAATTACTTTAATTACAGATTACATCAGCAAATAACCCCCTAATTTGAGGATTGTTTAAGACTCTTTCAATTGTGATTGAAGACAAATAGGAAACGAAAAGCCACTATAGCAAAGAGGTAGTCTATGTCTATGCTTCTCCTTCTTAATATTTGTTTTTTCTTTCTACTTTTTTTTTTTTTTTGAAACAGAATCATCCTCTCTACTTTTGAACTTCTTGTTCTCTATTTCTTTTTTCATCTTTATGTTTTTTTTTCTACTTGCAACAGAGACAACATTATTTTTGATTCATTTTCATCTTCATACTTCCTTTTTATTCTTTTCTATTTAAATTATTTTTTTATCGGATTATTGTTTATGTTCATATGATTTATTAAAAAAAAGTTATCTTGTGTCATAGAGTCGTAGTTTTCTGAAAAAATTGACGAGTTTGAGTGTCGTGTCCATGTCCGACACATTGCATATATCTATGTCCGTGCATCCTTGATACTATATTTTTTAATGTTTATGTATCTTGTTACACTATATCTTGTATATCTTGTTACACTATTTTTTATGCAGTTTTCTCAAATTTATAGTTTGCTAGTACTAGTTAAACCCTTTGCCTAAAGAAAATGAAACTCGTGAAATTGGTATCAACTCAACCCTCCACGTGCGTAGAAAGCATTAGGAAGAATCGAATTAGAAGCTCCGCGTGCAAATTTATTTGAATTTTTATAGAAACTTTACAGCTTTTCTCAACCAAATACCTAGAAAGAACATTAAAAAAATGTTGTAAAGCATGTGTTTCGACCCTGAAAGACCTTTATAATACTTTTGACAAACTAAAAATATAATGATATCAAATGAAACAAAAATAAAAATACAAGGGGTAAAAAAAGACACTGCATACATAGCATGGACATAGACTAGTATGTGTAGAGGATTTTAGAAGAGTGAGTCCAAACAGACTTGAATCACATATGATATGATTTGAATTTTTATTTAACTGATGAACACAAATGTGGAACTATGAAATCTGGATATGCCTTTTTGTCATTCTCGTCTCTGCAATTCAGTATCTGTTAAGTGCCAAAAATTTGAGCTTCAACGTAAAAAAGATTGCAGGAAATATGCAAATTATTTAAATACAGACATCAAGCAAACTCACCTAGCTGCAATTTCGCAAGAGTAAGAAACATAAGCTGATATCACACCAATACCACCTGTGCCCAAAGTGAGAGGCTTCATCTTCTTCTTTAACTGCCCGACAGAAGCGTGTGAAACATCCAATCATTCTTCTTTGCAAAAATACATGAAGTAATGCAAAACTACCAAAGTCAAATGAATACACTTGGACGTTTACCTTAAAATATTGTTCCCTCGCCTGAGCTGCCAGTACTGTTGGGTCCCCTTTTGTTCTCTTTGATTCGCGTAGCATGACATCCTACAGTTAGAAGCAAACAAGATTGAATCATTGTATTGATGGAGTTTTTAAAGATCTAGAGGGGGTGGTGACAAGAAAAAAAAGAAGCAACGAGTCCTCCCTAAAGACTATATGTCATGTGGTGTAGGGAACACTAAACAATCAACAAGAAATCTAGTCATCAAGTAGGTTTTCATACAGGAACCCTACAATATATCCTCAATACTTTATTTTCAAAAAAGAAACAATACACCTGTACCCCACTAAGTTTCCTCAAATTCCTTATTTGTCGTAACAATGATCCGAATTAAACATGAAAATAATGATTTTTTTATCAATAAACAATTGCATTGCAATAAAAGATGAAATCATTACAATTGAGTGAGAAGCTCAGAGAAAAAGTAAAACAACTAGCAGCGACTAAAGATTGAAAAAAATATATATATGATCTGCTATCTCCTACAAGGATGTTTTCCCAGTTGAGAAGAAACTCTGAGGTGTTGGTGTTTTCAGCCATATTCCAGGCTCAACCATTGAATAATAATAGTCCCGATCATGGACAGATCGATCCATTGGTGCAGTTCATTCCCTGGTTGGCAAAGCATACTTGAGTCATTGGCAATAGTTATCCATACTCTCCTAGTGAAGGGGCTCTGAGAGACAGTCGATTTATAGTTTCATTGTATGTCTGACAAAGGGTGCAGCAGTTGGTGGTTATCAGAGCTCTTCTTGATAAGTAGTCCAAAGTTAGGATTCTCCCGAAGAATTTTTTCCAATAAAGGTGCATTGTAAAGACTAATTAATGGAACTCTTATTTTTCCTAGGTCAATTTGTGGATGCTGTTTGTTACTAGGCTATCTCAATCTTTTTTTTTTATGCTTGGCCTCTCTTCTCTCAGTAAAGTTTATTTTATACAAGAAAAATATCCTAAAACCAGAGATAAGATATAATGTTAAAGATATAAACAAGATTGATAAATCCACGCATATGTGCACATGGATCCCGAAGCAAAAATCCTTTTAGAAGTTGTTAGAAGATACCAATCTAACCGAGCAGCAATCGGTAATATTAGATGGATTCCTTGCATTGTTACACTAATTGGAAATATCACAACTTTGAATTAAGAAAAAGCATAAAAGTCTCCTTGCAGACACTTGCAAATATACATAAATAAGCAGACTTTTGGGCTTAGGTCCCTGACCCTGAAAAAAAGTTTGATTAGAAAAAACCAAACTCAATGACTCATTACTCGAAAGTCCAAATTATTAACCACTATTTATTTATTCTTGGACCACACCAATCACATTGGTTTGATAGATAAATGATTCCAATTCTTTCCCTTTTCACTCATATTACCCTTTTTTAAGGGTTTCACACACGGTGTGACATGTTTGCACGTGATTGACATGTCACACCGTTTTGTAACCCTTTAGAAAAGTATCAACATGATTTACAAACGAAAACCATTTTAATCGTATAAATCTATCAAATGATACCATTGGTGTGGCCCAATACCAAATAAAGTATCTCTTTCTTTTAAAATTTATGAGGCCCAATTCTCTTAAAAATGGATTTTAGAGTAATGGTCAATTGGGTTGTGTTTTTGGCTAATGAATCTTGACATGCTAGGACTTGGTTCACAATCTTCAATAATTAAATAACTGCACTGATTTACACTGCTCCCGGATGCGGCTTTAGCTGCCCTATCCCACTTATCTTGCTCGCGGCGAGTTGGGGCCAATTTCCATTTAGGAGACGGAGTACCAGTGCTCTGAAGATAATTTTCACACCACTATGTACATGAACAACCATCATAATCAAGTAAAAGATAACTCAAATTCTGAAATAAATGAATAACCATACTTGCTTAGCAAAAAAGCCTCTCCTTGCAGCTTCAAGTTGCCGTTCTAACACATGCTTTGAAGGTGATGCAAGATCTTTGGACAAATCAACTTCCATACTACATTCAAGATACAGATGAGCACAAGAAAATCCTAAACTAGTGCAGAGAGTAATAGTTCCACAATCAGAAGCTCAACTAACCTGTTAAGGGACAAAGCTCTGTTTAGGCTTAGAAACCCCGAATTTTCCTCCTGTTAAATGAATCGAAGGATTTGGAAAACAGATTCTCAAAATAAAATACTCAAAAGCTTTGTCATGGAAAATGTTCAAACAAGAAGATAGGCAGGAAACATGGCTTCTAGAACTAACCAAGGTTAAACTGTACAGGACCAAAGGCAAAACTTCATTTTGCTTCCTTCTCAGCAACAAAATTATATTTTTTCAAAACCAAGCTCAAAACGACAGACATCACACACCATGAATGAACACCATGTTGGTGCCCCATGTAATGAGCAAAAGAAGAATAAACAACAAAATGAAGAAGTCATTTCTGAGGAAGTTGAGGTTTATGCAAAAATAATATGTGGATATATATATTGCCAATGGCATGACAGCTCAACGGTTAGAGTTTGGTGGATGGTACCACTAGGTCATGGGTTCAAACCCAGCTTGCGGCATCTTTATGGGTTCTGGGATCCTATAAAAACCCTGTTTGCCTTGCAAAAAAAAAATGTGGATATTGCACTTGTGGGTATACACTCAGTTTTGTAGGAGACACCAAAACTTGATTTTGGGCCAACCCAATTCTCAAATTTATGTCGATGGCAACACAAAGAGGCAATACATTGGAAAGGTTTAATTACTTTTCTTTTGAACGTTTGGCCGAGAAATGCCAAGTATAATGACCTACTGACATTTAGTCTATAAGTGTAGAGAATGCAAGGTAATCAAACCATCGACTTGGAAAGAAAGAAAAACCTTTAGAAGAAAGATAAAGAGTTGCAAGATTGTTTGAGCTAGATAAGCATTTGAATGGACACGAAATTTACCAGTTCAATGGAACATTGAAATCATTTTTATTTGATGCCATACCCAATTATCAAACATGATAAACTTGCGTAACTTATTAATGATATTGTGCTCATTAATTCCTTCACTATACAAATGGATAACTAACTCATTTCTTCTTTAACATTCATTTCCAACATTAGTTCAAAAAATTTCCGAGCGACAGCCAATAATAACTGAAATTAACAAAAGGGTACCCAACATTTCACAGACAGAATTACAAATATTGTACCTTGGTGGAAGAGGATGATTCAATGGAAGCAGCATCGTCTTGGTTGGAACAACTTGTTCATACGAGTCATGAAGTCTCTGTTCCAAATAAAATCATCAGAAGTGATGGGATCTTCTTTGTCACCACCCCAGTACTTACGAAGATTAGTGGTGGTGGGTGGACCTCCGTAGTCTCCAAGAGCTACACCTGTCGACCATTTCTGAGGCTTCTTGCTGGGGAGAATCGCTTTTGTTGGAAGGGGAACGGAAGGAGGAGGTGTGGGTGTTGTTGAATCTTGTGAAAGAGGTGTGGATGCGCACTTCACTGACATTTAGCTGAGAATCGCCATTGTTGAAGGGATTGATTGGTTTTCATTCGATTGGAGACAAGTGATAGAAGAAGAAGAAAAGGAAAATATCAAAGGAAGTGAAGTGTGTGTGTGTGTGTTAAACTCTATTATATATTGAATGATCTTCTTACATTACTGTATATAAACCTATAGAATGCATATAAATGACTGTCAAAACAGAATGACAGCTATGCAATGTTAATCTAACAAACTAGCTAACTGAATTCCGAAAATTCTAGGTTGCACTGGTTTTTTACCTGGGATTTAGCCTGGATGGTGCTAGGCACGTGCACCATCCACGCATGCCAGTCACGTGCCTTTAAAGTGGACAAAAAAAAAAAAAAACCAGAAACCAATCGAGCATTTGTTCTTCAACAGAGAAACCATAAACCCTAGATCCAATTTCTAGATCCAATCGGCTTAGAAACCCTAGATCCAATCGGCTCGCAAGTAAACGGGTACACGACTGCGAGATCATCTTGCGACCAATCGGCTTCAGCGAGATCATCCTGCGACAACGAGATACTGCGACACCTCAAAACCAGAAATTACACCCTGCTTCGGGTGATTACACTCTGCCTACTGCTTCGGGTTAGGAATCTTCGCAAGCGAGGTATAATGAAATTTTTTTTGTGTTGAAGACATCGTTTTCTGTTTAGTTTAGTTTTGGAATTTGGGTTTTGTTTAGTTTCTATGTTTGGGATTGTTAAGTGAATTTTCGATCTGAGTTTTAGTTTTCTTCCTCATCTGGTGATTGTACATTTCTTGTCTTGAAATTGCACTGTAAGAAACCCATTCACGATTGAAATTGCACTGAAATTAGCATGAAACAGTGTTGAGGACAACCTCAGCATGATTACTTTCTTTTGTTTTTCTGTAAATGGTAACTGAAACAATGTTGAGGACAACCTCATTTGCTATTTCAAATTTGTTAGCAATATGAGGTCAACCTCAATTTCTGAATGCTATTTCAATTTTCTAGGTTGAACACATTTCTATTTCTAAGTTTTCTGTAAAATTCAGTGTTATGGAAAATTCAGTTTTCTAAGTTTTGAACACATTGAACACATCACTTTCAGAAATTGGTATATTTGGATTGTGATTGTGATTGGTTTATATGGACATTCAAAAAGTTGAGTGGTTTATTTGGATTGTGATTATTTGTTGTAGTGTTGTTGTAAAGTTTTGATTTTGGTTTAGAGCCAACTAACATCTGTTACTTTGCCAACGCAGGAATGGCATACATAGCTTATGTTGTTTATCGTGGGCATGTTCCTGGCATTTATGTTACTTGGTCAAGTTGCGCACTACAAGTAAACGGGTACACGGATGTTATCTACAAGGGTTTCAATTCAATTGAAGAAGCGGTTGAAGATTATGAAATGTGGAAGGAGCAGGAGGCGAGAAGAGAAAGAGAACAAGCGTCGAGAAGAGAGCACCAATCAAGAACAAGAACAAGGGAGTCAAGAACAAACGACATTGAAGAGGTGGTGGACCAACCCAATAATGCTCCCGAGGGTCGTCGCAATCAAGCTCATGAAAATCAAGTCAACGATACTTGGGCTTTTACTAAGGACCTAATCAACAGTATATTAGTAGTAGTTTTATTAATTCTTGTACTTTTGTTTTTTAAGATCTTGGATAGTATGTGAGATGTAAATGAATCTGTTTTGGATGGTAAATGAATTTTAAGATCTTGGATGATATATTATTCTGTTTTGTTATTTCTATGGTGTGTTGCTATTGTATGTTGTTTCTATCTCAATGTTGCTTATGTTGTTGCATAAAAAAACAGTGTTGCTATGTTTCTATGGTGGTGTTATGGTGTTGAAAAATCAGAGAAACAGATATGGTGTTGAAATGATCTTGCAAGTTCCTGCAAGTTCATTCTATGTTCTTATGTGGTGCTATGTTCTTATGTTGAAACAGATATGGTGTTATGTTCTTATGTTGAAAAATCAGGAAATGTTGCTTATGAATTTACTGCAGTGTTGCTATGATCTTGAAACAGATATGGATTTACTGCAGTGTTGCTATGATCTTGAAACAGATATGGTGCTATGGAAATGTTGCTTATGTTGTTGAAATGATCAGAGAAAGCAGTGGTTGCTATGTTCCTGCAGTTGAAATGATCAGAAAAAACAGAGACAGAACTGAGAAAAATTCTGATAAAAAATTCTGACACTATTTCCTGATAAAATCCTGCAAGTTGCTTATGTTGTTAAAATTCTGATAAGAAATTGATCAGATTTGCTATGGTGTTGAAAAATTCTTACACTATTTCCTGATAAAAACACTGAGATTTCTGATAACATTTTCTGATGAAATTTCTGATAAAAATTTCTGATGAAATTTCTGATGAAATTTTATGCTGAAAAAACAGAGATACTGGACAGATGAAGATTAGCATGAACAGTGGAAAAAATTTCTGAAAAAATACTGATAAAAACACTGAGATACTAAAATTTTCTGAAAAAACACTGATAAAAACACTGAGATACTAAAATTTTCTGAAAAAAACACTGATAAAAACACTGATCAATTTCTGATAAATGCCTGAAAATTTGTTTGAACACTGATAAATGCTTGAAAATTAGCATGAACACTGAAACACTGATGAAAATGCCTGAAATTTATCATGAACATTACTAAATTTCTGACAGTAAACACTGACAGTAAATTTCTGAAAATTGATGAAGATGCTTTCTAAGAGTTTACACTGGAAAAACTGAAAAACACTGGAAATTACATACCAAATTATACGAGTTTACACCCTGAAAAACTGAAATTACACCCTGAAAACCCGACATTACACCCTGAAACACTGAAAATTACATGAAACTCATGACTTGCAACAATGAAACTGCATGAACTGGATCCTCAACGCTTCCATATGTCTGACACTATGTTTGAATGATCTCTTTCAGGGTTGGAGAATTCATTTGCAATATCTGTACAATCTCTGTACGACTCCATGTCGTTGCTAGAAGTTGGTCGCTGCAAAAATAAATGATTAAGGCTTACAATCTTTATGTGGTTGTTAAAATGATCATAAGCAGGTAAATTATGTACCTGTGTTATAAGTGAGTAAACCTGACCAAGTCCACTAGGTTGTGAATAATATGACCCCATACTTTCACCCTTCAAAACGACAAACACGTTAATCATAGTGAACAATCATAGCGGGGCAAATCAAAAGTGAATAATCTTTGTACTAAAGACAAACCTGCGTAGCTGAAAGATGTGTCATAAATTGTGAACTTTCAAATCCAACTTGGGTAGAACCCTACAAATGACATGTCAAATTAAAAATATATTATCTTGAATTGAAAAAATATAGCATTTCAAAATCAAAAGGAGAGAAAGAAATGGAGAAAAATACCTTTGTGTTGTGTTCTTCTTGGATTGGATTGGATTGGATTGATTACAGAAACAGATCTAACAGATCTAGGGTTTTGTTGAAGAAGGTTTGCTAGAGAAATTTTCTTCTCTGTCGATTTGGGTTCTTTTTTTTTTTTTTTTTTTTTTTGCTCACCTTTAATCCCACGTGCCTGGCATGCGTGGATGGTGCACGTGCCTAGCACCATCCAGGCTAAATCCCAGGTAAAACACCAGTGCAACCTAGTCCGACTCAACTGAATATCTAACTGATTGACTTTGTATGCTTAACATTTCCCCGCAAACTAAGTGTAGAACCATTAACAACACTTAGTTTGTCACGTAGTAGTAAAAATCTAGATGTGCCAAGAGCTTTTGTAAGAATATCAGCCACTTGATCCTTTGCAGATATATGAAAAACATTGATTAGCTTTCTAGCAACCTTTTCACGCACAAAATAAATGTCTAGCTCAATATGTTTGGTCCTAGCATGGAGAACTGGATTTGCACTAAGCTGAACAACACTCATGTTATCACACCAGATAGTAGGAGGTGCACTGCCAATTCTTAACTCAGAAAACAATGACTGTAGCCATGAAAATTCAGCTGTGACTGAAGCTAAACTTCTGTACTCAGCTTCAGTGCTACTCCTAGAAACCGTACTTTGTTTCTTTGAGGACCAGGAGATGAGATTTGACCCTAAATACACACAGTATCCTGAAGTGGAACGTCGGTCTATAGGATCAGATGCTCAATCAGCATCACAATACCCAGTGAACTTGAGAGAAGGAGTAGGAACTATCATCATCATCATCATCATCAAAGCCCATTCCCGAGATTTTCGGGGTCGGCTACATGGATTTTGGTTCTCCAAGCAATGCGATCTTCCCACATTTCCTCGCCTAATCCAAGCTCAATGATATCTTCATTCACCGTCTTCATCCAAGTTTTCAACGGTCGTCCCCTCCGCCTACACCCTCCATTAACTTGCCAATCTAAACAGTTTCTAATTGGTGCCGTGCTTGGTCTCCTCCGCACATGACCAAACCAAGTTAAACGTCTTTCTCTAATTTTTTCCTCTATGGGCGCTATACCTAAGTATCTCCTAATTCTTTCATTTCTAATTTTATCCTTACGAGTTTTACCACACATCCACCTTAACATACGCATTTCTGCTACTGCCATCCTATGTGTATGTTGTCCCGTAGTAGCCCAACATTCTGAACCGTATAGCATGGCTGGTCGAACAATTGTCTTATAGCATTTCCCTTTTAGCCTTGCAGGCATCCTTCTATCGCATAATACTCCTGACGCCATTCTCCATTTCAACCAACCAGCTTTAATCCTATGGTCTACATCTTCTCCAATAGCCCCATTCTTTTGAATTATAGATCCTAGATATCGAAAAACATCACACTCTGGGACCTCGACACCTTCGATCTCAATTGCATTACTTCTCCCTCTTGGTTCACACCCAAAGTTGCACACTAGATACTCCGTCTTCGAACGACTAATTCTAAATGCTGATGTAGCCTTCAGGTACCTTAAGATCCTTTTTACTACTTGCCAATGAGACTCAAGTGGGTTTTGCATGAACTGACATACCCTATTAACAGAGTATGCAATGTCAGGTCTAGTTATGGTGACATATTGTAAGGATCCAACAATGCTCGTATACAGTTGAATGTCTTGAACTGGATCACTTCCTGTGTCTATCAGTTTCTCTCCACCACACATAGGGGTAGACAACCCATTTGCAAATTGCATTTTAGCCCTACATAGAAGGTCCTGAATGTACTTGGATTGTGACAGAAACATTCCATTTGATGTGTGTGTAACTTGAATGCCAAGAAAGTAATGAACCAATCCCAATTCTTTCAAGGAAAACTGAGTATTCAGTTGAGATATCAATTGTGAAATGTCTGACTTGCTTGATCCAGTAACTAAGATGTCATCAACATACAACAAGATGAATATAGGAGATGGTGAGTGTCTGATGAACAGAGAAGAATCTGACTTTGTTGCAGTAAACCCAAACTGAAGTAGAGTGTGTCTAAGCTTGTCAAACCATGCTCTAGGTGCCTGTTTGAGGCCATAAATTGCTTTTGAAAGCTTGCAAACAGCATTTGGACGACTTGGATCTACAAATCCAGGGGGTTGCATCATATATACTTCTTCTTGTAAATCCTCATTTAGGAATGCATTGTTAACATCCAATTGAAAAACTGACCAAGAGTGAGTGACAGCAACAGAGAGGATGACTCTGACTGTGGATGGTTTAACCACAGGACTGAAGGTTTCTTCATAATCAAATCCAGCAACTTGTTGGAAACCCCTAGCTACTAGTCTAGCTTTATACTTTTGAATTGTGCCATCTGAATTTTCTTTTACCTTGAAGAGCCATTTACATCCAACTATACTCCTATGTTGTGGAAAATCCACCAAAGTCCAAGTGTTATTGCGTAGAAGAGCCAGATATTCATCTTGCATAGCCGAAATCCAATGAGGTGTAGTCAAAGCATCATTCAGACTAGATGGTTCTGCTGAGGCCATGTAGACCTTAGGCTTGTATATACCAGATTTAGACCTAGTCACCATCTGATGTACAGGATGAATTGTAGTAGGAACAACTGGAAGCTGACTAGAGACCACTGGACTTGAAGAAGCAGAGTGAGGTAATGAAAGATGACTGGGTTGAGTAGGAAAAGAAACCAATGGACTAGTGAATGACTGACTATTATCATGCAACACAAGCCTAGGAGACAGAGGACTTTGCAGTATTGGAGCAGTATGACTTTGCAGTATTGGAGCAGTATGCTTTGCAGCTTTGACAGTGGATGACTCAGATAATGGTATGGAAGCAGATGCAGAACCAGGAAAAAGAGTATCAGGTTTGAAAGAAGTAGGATTTAATGTTTGAAAAGGAAATGAATTCTCATTGAAAACCACATCTCTAGAGATGTAGATACGACCAGTAGGTGACCTACATTTGTACCCCTTGTGTTGTATACTGTAACCAAGAAATGTACACTCTACTGACCTATATTGGAGCTTATGTTTGTTATAAGGTCGGATATTTGGATAACAAGAACACCCAAATACCTTAAGAGTTTTGTAATCAGGTACTTTGTGATACAAGAATTCAAAAGGAGAGATACCATTTAGAATAGAAGATGGCACTCTGTTAATAAGATATACTGAGGTTCTAACTGCTTCATCCCAAAATTTTAAAGGAAGAGAAGAATGGGCAAGAAGTGTAAGAGCAGATTCTGTGATATGTCTGTGTTTCCTCTCAGCAACACCATTTTGTTGGTGAGTTGTTGGACAAGCTAACCTATGAAGAACACCATTTTGTTCTAAAAAAATTTGAGAAGGATCTGTATTCACCACCCCAGTCTGACTGAATGCACTTAATAGGAAGACCAAACTCTAACTCTACCTGTGACTTAAACTTGAGAAAAGTAGGGAATGCATCTGACTTATTTTGCAAAAGATATACCCAAGTAAATCTACTATATGCATCAATGAAATGTATGTAGTATTTGTAACCAGAAGAGGACACAGTTGAGGCAGGACCCACAAGTCTGTATGTATGAGTTCTAATGGAGAATTGTACACTGTTGATGAACTAGAGAATGGAAATTTATGAATCCTTCCTAAACAACAAAAAGAACAAAAGACAGGTTCATTGTTGTTTGAAACAGGAATATTACATTGACTAAGAATTTTGTGAACTAATGTCAATGTTGGGTGGCCCAATCGAGCATGCCATAGTGACACTGGTGAAGATACCTTTGTACAGACTGTCTGAACTGGATTGTTTGTTGATATTGTATGAAGTGACTTGCTTGGAATGACTGGTTCAACAAGATGAGAAGATGGAAAGACATATAGCCCATTGCTAAGTGTTCCTTCCAAAAGAATCTGTTTTGTGACCTGATCTTTCACAAAACAGACATTTGAATGAAATTCAAAGAAAACATGGTTATCGTTTGCAAATTTGGACACACTTAGTAGATTCTTGGTTAGTTTTGGTAAGACAGTTTTCTGGAAGTATTGAATGAGTGTAATGTAGACTCACCTATGTTCTGAATTTGCAGCCTAGATCCATCCCCAATGAAGAGGTGTTCATTGCCAAGATATGGAGAAGAAGAGGTCATGTTTTGTGGGAAAGGAGTGCAATGATTTGTTGCACCGGAGTCTGGATACCATCTCTGATCAGGTGTAGTAGATGATGAAGGAACCATTTTCATCTGAGATTCAGAATTTGTTGCCCAATGCGATTCAGTAGGTTGAGTGGATGTTGAAAAAGCATTTCTGGATGCTATGTTTGCTTGCAAACTTGCTTGCTGAGAAGCCAAGTTTGCTTGCTGAGAAGCCAAGTTTGTTGTTTGCTGAGATGCAGTGCTTGTACTCCATGGATTTGGAAGGTTATCATCAAATTTGTTATAGCATTTGAAAGCTAGATGACCTATCTTTCCACAGATTTGACACTGAGGTCGATTGCTTTGATGACCAGGGAATCTTGAGCCTCTACCAGATCCAGATCTGCCACTTCTAAATGAGAAGGAGTTTGATGGAGATCTGAACTGAGCTCTCCATGTATGTGGATTTGAAGCAAAAGACCTAGGTGACGGCTTGTAATTACTGTGTGCAATATTTGCATAACTAGATGCATCAAGATCTTTTACATGTCTCTCAATTCTTGTTTCTTGAGCCAGTAGAAGTGCTTCAATCTCTGCAACACTATATGAATCTGATCTAGATGTAACTGACACTATGAATGTATCATAGGACTGAGGTAATCCATCAAAAATGGCACTAATGTGGTCTTTAGAAGATAGTGAATGACCGACTGAAGCCAACTGATCAATGATGTTCTTGATCTTTAGTAAGAACTCATTGATGTTCATACCTCATTTCTTGAGGTTCTGAAGTTGTGTTCTAAATTGTGAAATCTTTGCTATGGTTTGAGAATTGAAGAAAACCTCAAGTATATTCCAGATATGTGCAGAAGATTCACAACCTACTATCCTTGTTAGTAATGATTCAGTCATGGATGAGAGAAGCCATGAAAAGAGGAGCTGATCCTGCTGTTCCCAACTGATGAAATCTGGATTGACATTACTATGAACTTGATCTTCTTCTGACAGAAATCTTGGCGGAGATGAGTCTTTTTCAATGAATCTTTGCAACTTGTGACCTTTGATTGTTGCTAATACTTGTTGTTTCCACAACAAGTAATTGTTCTCAGTCAGTTTGACAGACAATACATGAGTGAACATGACTGGTTTCCATTCTGTAGTTGTAGAATTGCTGATAGTTGCAGCATTTGAAGAAGTTGAATCAGCCATTATTGCTGATTGAGAAGATGAGAAGAAAATGAGTAAAGAACAAGAAAAGAAGATGAAGCACAATGAGTATGCTCTGATACCATGTTAAACTCTAAGACATATTATGTAATCAGAATTTCTATCTTTTCATATATTGAATGATCTTCTTACATTGCTTTATATAGACCTATAGAATACATAAATGACTGTCAAAACAGAATGACAGCTATGCAATGTTAATCTAACAAACTAGCTAACTGAATATCTAACTGACTGACTTTGTATGCTTAACAGTGTGGAAATGAGTCTGCCATCCATCCCTTTCGTTTTCACTGCTCAATTTTTGTCTGCGCGAGCCTCGAGTTATAAATCTCGTTTCCCAAATTCTAGAGAGCCAGGCCCCTGTTTTATACCTGAAATGCAACAAATGAAGGTCACTGTTAATAACACCCACCAGACTATGTTTGATTGCATCCATATCCAAAGAAGTAGGCCCGTTTTTGGAGGTGGCTGACCCTATTTCCCTCAAGGGTGTTGTTGTTGCTTTGTAACACCATCAGTTCCTCTCAGTTACACTTCCACCCAAAAAAATTGTACTAAGTGAGACCACCAATAAAAGGAGAAATTCCCAATTTTTTTATAGACTATCGAGGGCGAGAAGAGCTTCCAATCTCGTAGCCATCTCTCTCTCACAATCTCGCTAGTGACAAGTGAATATTTGGCATTTCTCCCCGTTCCTTCGACTTCTCACTTCTCGATTTTTCTTCCCCAACACGACATTTTCATTTTCATCTCTTTTGGGTTAGGGTTTACTTGTAAATGGAAGATTTTAGTGGTAATGAAGATGATGGACGTGGTGGTGAACAATTTAGTAAGTTTATAGGTGGCAATAAAGAAGATCTTCTATTTGGAAATGAAGAAGGCTAACTCTACCTGAGGTGATAATATTATACTAAATTTATTGTGTTTAAGTTAGCATGTTTATATTACGTTGCATGGTTATTTATTGTTGTTGTTGTGGTCATAAATCAATCTTTTTCTTTTTCTATACATTTGAAACCACATTTTTGTTTTAGGGTTAGTTTCTTAGATTTGGAGATGTATGTTTCTAGTTTTTGTTTGTAGCATATACTCATGGATGTTGTGGTTATAAACCATTTTTTTTTCTTAATATTTGAACCCACATTGCTTACATTTAGTCTCATGTGTAGCGTATACTCATTAGATTTGCTTGAAGTAATTGTTAGTCCATTATTTACATTTAGGTTCCATTTTGATTGATTTGTGTGCAGACTCTTCTCCTGGATGTCATAAACTTCGACATGTCGATGGATAAAGTGGATAACATCAAATTTCTTAGAGTGTATTTGGAAGAGACAAACCTTTTAGAGGTAATGACTAAATACATTTTATCGTCGTTGCCTACAATTTTTTTTTATTTATTTATAATTTGGTTGATTTAATTATATAGAAGGATATAGATGGAGATGGAGATCTGTCATATGAGAAAAATGATATGGCAAATGTCGAAGAAAACAATGAGGCAAATGATGAGACAAATGGATAGGCAAATGCGATGCCTACCGTTAAGGAATGAGCATGGGCGGAAGTAGTCAGCGTAGACGAAAGATTGGATTTGGTTGTGAGAGAGAAGGAAAGTGCAAAAGAAATCCAAACTGCAAGCATCCGATGGGTAGTGCCAAAACTCGTTCAACGGATACAAAAAAGTAAGGTAGTCAAAGCGTGAAGCAAAAGCGATACGATTTGCCATGGCTTGACTTTAAGCAAAAAGTGAAGCACAAAGCGATGGCTTTACGCATGTAAAACGACCCTTAAAAAGATTTTAATATTATATAAAAAAATGTAAATATATGCATTTTGCTTGTATCTAAGATTCTAAATGTATGCATTCTACTTTTCTACTAGATTTAGAGGTGTTAGCTCAAGTCAATGTAAGTGTTCATATTGTTTCCTATGTTATGATGTTTGTTACCATTCACTGCAACACCATACTTCCAACCAATGCCTTCCCGAGAACTACTCTCCCTTATCCCAAGTTTTCTTCCATAATCAATCACCTTAAGTAAACAAAAATTAATATCATTATTAATGTATAGATTATTAATGCATAGATAATCAATATATAGATGTGGGTTCCTTCTTCGGGGTCATGACGGTGGAAATTTCGGTGAAGCTCTGTTGAAGGTAAAAAGATTCGTACCTCAAACAAGATCTCAAACTCCTGCTTTGTTGAAGATCTATGATTCAGTCGTGAAGCTCTAAAGAGAGAATGAGAAAGAGAAAAAATGTATGAGAAGAAGAAGAAAGACAAAAACACAAAACAAAACAAAACAAAACAAAACAAAACAAAACAAAACAAAACAAAACAAAACCATTTTGTTTAATGAAGCCATGGCTTTGGTGGCTTCACACTTCAACAAAAAAAAATGCTATAAGCAGTGGCTTTTGTGGCCTCATGGTAGTGACCTGAATTTGACCAAGGCAAGTGAGATGCCATGGCTAGGCTTGGATTTTGGCTTTATGCGGTGGCTTTAGATGGCTTTGACTACACTGCCAATTCAAATTGAAAGGGTTGCCACAAGGCGGTGATAAATAGAAGTTACTAGTAGTTTGTGAGACCTATAATTATCTTCGTTCAAAATCTCTTGTTAATCATTCATACGCGAGAAGAATATTGAAAGATGAGGTTGATATGGTGGCAAGTATGTCTAAGGTAGGTTTGAAGCCTTGCCATATTTTGAATATTGTGAAATAATATTTCAAGAACTATATGTCTTATTTGAAAATTGTCTACAATGTAATCTAGAAGCTAAAAACACTTCAACTACAACGGAGAACGTCATTGCAACATACCATGTATCTATTGTAGGAAAATGGTCACATTCAGCAGCACAACCTAAACGATGAGATGATTGTGACAAACATTTTCTGGGCGCATCTCGCCTCAATTAAATTAGCCAACTGTTTTCCTACTATGATGCTCATGGATTGTACTTACAAAACAAATCGATATCGGATCCCACTTTTTGAAATCGTGGGTGATGATACACCAAACCGTCTTCTGATCAGTGTCGTACAAGTGTCATGATAATCTCGTCAAACAGAACAAAGTAGGCCATATTGCATGCTCAATCCAGTGAGGCCCAGACAGCAGTAAGCCCACTATTGGTAGATTCCAGCATGTTGGACCCGAATTGCAATGTGCTACTAAGCCCACACATCACACGGTAAAAGCCCAATACTCGTAAGCCCTGAAAAGTCAAAAGCAAGCCCTGATAAGGCAAGTATTTGGGGGATATCGACCCAAGATAAGCAGCCAGCAATACATTGGTTCCAACTAGAAAACAAATACTAAAGTATAAGTCGGGCAAGGAAACCCTTTTGCATAGACAACACTCAGAAAGGGAAACATCTCCTGTAGATTTAGGAGCACGAGTCGTATAAGGAAACTATCCCACATGGACAGCTCCCAAACAGGAAAAGATCTCCAACAAGATCTATTTCCCTAAACTACACCACCAAAGGCCTAGCCGAGCAAAGACTCTTACACTATAAAAGGGAGATAAGGTCGATGAACTTAAGGTACACTACATAATCCCAATTTACAGCTTTAAGCATCTCCTAAGCCTTATCTAACTTAAGCATCAGAATGTCATCGGCCGCCACATAGTGGTCCTTGGCTCACGTGTGCTACTTGTGCAGGTATAGACAAGTAGCGAAGAGGAGAATAGGAATTGACTACATCAGTTTGGCGCTGTCCGTAGGGAACGAAAAAGTTCTTCAAAAAAGGAGTAGCACCGCCCTTCACAGATAACCAAAAAGATGGTGACAACAAGGTCTCACAACAATGGAAATGATGTGAAACCCTCGAACGCTCAAACTAGCAGAGTGTCGCTCGTTCCGGCTCCACCACGGCCACGAAAAGAACCTTCTTAGACCCTGCACCGGTGGCAGCCACGGCAAACCCAAGGGTGAATCTACTGTCAACTCAAATACAACAAATCTTGCGAATGGTGAAGATGCACAAATCCATGAAATGGAAGTCGGATGAGACACTGAGGGCATACGTCGCATGCTTCATTGACGAGTTAACTATCGTCAACGGTTGTAGCGACACAACAGTCGTCGCAACCTTCACCAAAGGTATGAGGAATGGAAAGTTCTATAATTTCCTTACTTTGGACCCCTCTTCAAATATGCAGACATGCCGAAGGAAACACGAAATTACATCGTTTTAGATTAGAAGCTGACTGCCAAGAAAATGCGGAAATCGAGAAGAAACCCTCTGTCCCCAGGGAAAAGAAAAAGGAAAACAGTGAAGAGCACGACAATGAAATGTGTCTTCTGTATGGAGTAAACTCGGAAACTGAACAATCCAACCGGTCCCAAAAAGGTTGTTCCACGAATTGCCGACCAAGTCAGCGTACAAGGAACAACGGATGCAGCACATTCACTTTCAGAGCTCGATCCTGCCCCTAACTTTCACAAACTGCGACCTCTAGGGCGTCTACACTCCGCATAACGATGCCTTGGTGATATCGGTCTCCATAGCAAACTGGAAAGTGACGAGGGCTTTAGTAGACACTGGAAGTTGTACAAATGTGTTGTTTCTGAACACTTTCCACAACTTGCAACTGAAGGAAGAAAATCTAAGCCCCTCGACAAATCCCCTGGTCGAACTAAGCGAGAAGTACTTCCCTATGGGGAGGATCAAATTAATAGTAGTGGCATGAGATCCACGACTCCAGAAAATAATCCTTCAAGTGTTCATGGTGGTCGATGCGCCATCCACCAACAACATCGTCCTGGGGATACCCTGGCTTCACCAGATGGAGGAGGCGGTCTCCACTTTACACTAGTGCATCAAATACCCTATCAATCAGACAATAAGCACAATATGATGAAATCAGTCAGCCGCTAGAGACTACCACTACCAGTACTGAAGTGGCTCGGCAGCTGTTAACTACAGATTGAGACCACAACTAATGCGCCCCTAAGTTCGGGTTCAGAGTTGACCAAGGACTCTCCCCCCCACCCCCCAAACGAGGAGGCCCCTATCAACCCGAAGGGAAAACTCAACGTTGGTCAACCCAAAGAGGAACCGGTGACTGTGTATCTGGATAACCCTAGTGACAACAAAGCCATCCAAATAGGTTCCCGCCTAAGCAAAGAATTTGTGGAACAGTTGATAGCACTGTTGCGAAAGAATCAAGACGTCTTCGCTTGGACGATGTGGGACATGATGGGAATAGACCCCTCCATAATCACCCATCGACTGACTGTAGGCCAAGAATCGAAAACCAGTTAGACAGAAGAAAATGTTTGTGGCCCCCGAGATGAACCATATCATAAATGAAGAAGTGCAGAGGCTGTGTAACGACCCGATCCGCACAGTAAGATATTGTCCGCTTTGGGCCCAACCGGCCCGCACGGCTTTAAAAGGCCTCTACTATGGGGATCCAACCTCGCACATATATAGCACATCACCATCCCACACCCAGGCTATGTGGGACTATGTCCCCCTTTGTAGCTCGTCCAACCTCTCTCGGGTCTATTGGGCCTGTTGGGCTCCAACCCTCACCCTCACCCTCAGGTCCGCCCACTCTAGGGTCTCACAGTCCACCCCCCTTAAGGCCCAACGTCCTCGTTGGCCACACAGGCACAACGTTCATGTTGCCCGAGGGCCCACTTCCACGTGGCACACTTCCGGCTGGATCAGGCTCTGATACCATTTTGTAACGACCCGATCCGCACAGTAAGATATTGTCCGCTTTGGGCCCAACCGGCCCGCATGGCTTTAAAAGGCCTCTACTATGGGGATCCAACCTCGCACATATATAGCACATCACCATCCCACACCCAAGCGATGTGGGACTATGTCCCCCTTTGTAGCTCGTCCAACCTCTCTCGGGCCTATTGGGCCTGTTGGGCTCCAACCCTCACCCTCACCCTCAGGTCCGCCCACTCTAGGGTCTCACAGTGGCCTCTTTCAGAGTATGCACAGCGGACACTGGGCCCCTCTCTGGCCCTACTCATCCAGATATTGTCCTCTTTCGTTTTCTGAGAATTGTTTGTGTGATAATGTGGTTGGTGGTATGTCACGTGCCATTTGTAAGAAATCTCCCGGTCTGTTGGGATTTTTCTTATGAGCGGGGCGTGACAGTAAATTTGGTATCAGAGCCATATTGTTCACGTTAGGCAGAAATGCTTAACAATTCCTCGGATGGGGTGTGGGTAGAGGAGTAAGATCTTTTGTTTGACTTGTGATTGATTAGAGTGTGTCTGTTTGTTTGTTTTTTTAGAGAGAGGATGTCGCGTCGAACAAGGAATATAGATGATATATCTGGTACATCTGGAGGTGAAGTCCCAAGGAGCTATAATCTGGACCACGATGCGATTACCACATTGATACAAGGTTTGAGGCAGGGTAGTTCCCAAGATGATCCGTTTGCTCGTCGAAATAAGGCCTTCTCTGGACTTGGAGGTGAGAGGTTTAATGGGAATGGGGGAGCCATAGCAGCAGACCGTTGGCTCCGTAAGATAGAGGTGATATTGGAACGGATGAGTATTACGTCAGAGCAGCGCAGTGAATTGGCAGCTCACCAGTTTGATGGAGATGCACTCAATTGGTGGGATTCTGTGGTCAGACTCGTGATGTAGCTGGTATGACTTGGGAAACTTTTGTTGTGTTGTTTGAACGGCAGTTCATTCCTGCAGCGGCAAAAACACAGTTAGTTGATCGATTCATTAAGTTGCAGCAAGGTCAACGAACTGTAGCTGAGTATGTGACTGAGTTTAATCAACTTAGTCGGTATGCGCCGTATCTGGTAGATACCCTAGAGAAGAAAAACCTGAAGTTCTTGGATGGGTTAAATCCTTTCTTGAAGAGACAATTAATATTGATGATTGATGAACCTTTTGAGGAACTGTATAACGCGACCTTAAGACAGGAAGAGGTGGAGATAGAGTGTAAAAGGGTTATAGACGAAAATCGCAAGAAAGGTCGCCAAGGAGAGGTTCAAGGTCAACAAAGGCAGCCAGGCAGGGGAGGACCAATGAAAGGAGGTAATCAGAGAAGAGATGGACATAGGCAGCAGGGGGTATCGACTCGAGGAGATCAGATTGCAGTAAAGCGGGTTTGTTATATTTGTGATCAGGAAGGACACATAGCTAGAAATTGTCCTAGGAGCAACGATAAGCCACGAAACCAGCAAGGGCAGAGTGGTCAGAAGAATCAGGGCCCCGTGTGTTATGAGTGTGGTCAGCAGGGGCACATTTCTCGATATTGTACGCGGCCGCAGCGGGTTGCTCCACGCGGTAGTGGTGGCGGGAGAGGTCAGCATGCTACCACCTCAGGGCTGTCGGTTCGTTTAGCTGCTATTCCCGGTCAGGCAAATGTAGAGGGTATGTTTTATTATTATTATTCTTATAACGTTATCCTTGCTTACGCATGTTTTACAGTTTATGATATTCAAATATAGGAATCCATGATAGTTTGAACATGATTGGCTTAATTTTACATTTTGTGCATATTAGGGTATGTGATGTCCTCTCGATTGCGGTTGCGGGTTCTTTTCGATACTGGTGCTTCTAGATCCTTTATTTCTAAGCAATTGGTAGAGAGAGAGCATTTAGTAGTTGTGCCATTGCAACAGTCGTTAAGAGTTCAGTCTCCTTTGGGTGGATCAGTTATACTTCGTGAATGTTGCCCTCAGTTCGAGTTTTCTATCTGTGATCGTGTCTTTCAGTTTGATTTTATTGTGTTGGGTTTTGAAGGTTTCACTTGATTTTAGGGATGGATTGGTTGTCCAGTTACCCGGTGATTTTAGACTGTGTAAGTAGGACGGCGACCCTTACGTTTCCTGGTGTATCTCCTTGTGTTTTGAGATGTGAGTCGAGCTCTGATTCAGTGATGTCGAGTTTCCTTGGTTCTGTTGAGACACCTAAACTTGACATTAGTGATGTTGAGGTGGTTCGATATTTTTCCGATGTTTTCCATGAGGTTTCTAGTCTTCCTCCTCGTCGAGAAGTAGAGTTTAAGATAGACCTTATCCTGGGTACCGCACCGATATCGAAACCCGCTTATCGTCTTGCCCCTAAACAATTGGAAGAAATGAAGGTGCAGCTAGAGGATTTATTACGTAAGGGGTAAGTTATTGTGAATTTAAATGGATGTGATTGTTTATTTGAGGTTCTCATCTATATTGGAGGAATATCATTAATTCTTTTGAGGTGTGTATGATTCTTAGGTTTATTCGACCGAGTAATTCTTGTTGGGGCGCACTTGCTGTATTTGTGTCAAAAAGGGATGGATCATTGAGGATGTGCATTGACTATCGGGAATTAAATAAGGTCACCATCAAGAATAAGTATCCACTTCCACGCATTGATGATTTGTTGGATCAGTTGAGAGGTGCTGTAGTATTTTCAAAACTTGATCTTCAGTCTGGGTACCATCAGATGAGGGTTGAAGAGCAGAGTATTCCGTTGACTGCTTTCAGAACCCGGTATGGATTGTATGAGTATCCAGTGATGCCTTTTGGTTTGACAAATGCTCCAGCTTTCTTTATGGACTTAATGAATCGGGTCTTCCACCCGTACTTGGATCAGTTTGTCATAGTGTTTATTGATGATATTTTAGTATATTCGAGGAGTCATGAGGAGCATAAGGAACACCTTCGCATTGTATTGCAGACATTGAGAGACCACCAGTTATACGCAAAGTTTAGTAAATGTCATTTTTGGGAATCAGAGGTTCGATTTCTAGGGCATGTGATTTCTAGCCGTGGATCCTGAGAAAGTCGAGGCAGTTAAGTCTTGGAAGAGACCAACTACTGTGTCAGAGATTCGTAGTTTTCTTGGTCTAGCTGGGTATTATCGTCGATTTATTGAGAAATTTTCGATTATTGCCGCACCTATGACAACTTTGACTAGGAAGAATATTCCTTTCCTGTGGACGGATGAATGTGAGCAGGCTTTTGAAACATTGAACTTGAAGTTGACATCAGCGCCAGTGTTGACAATTCCTGTTTCTGGTGTGAAGTTAGTAGTTTATACAGATGCTTGTGGTACTGGTTTAGGGTGTGTTTTGATGCAAGAAAGTAAAGTGGTTTCGTATGCTTCTCGCCAATTGAAACCCCATGAGAGGAGATACCCCACCCATGACTTAGAGTTGGCGGGAGTGGTTTTTGCATTGAAGATTTGGAGGCATTATCTATATGGTGAGAAATTTGAGTTGTATACGGATCACAAAAGCTTAAAATATCTTTTCTCCCAGAAGGAACTAAACATGAGGCAACAGAGATGGGTTGAATTTTTAAGTAGTTATGATTTTGAGATTCAATATAGACCTGGGAAGGCGAATGTGGTTGCGGATGCTTTGAGTAGACGACGTGTGGGCATAGCTTCTTTGATGATTCAGGAGTATCGAGTATTAGAAGTGTTCGCTTCTTATGATGTTCAGCCTATTTCTGCGTCGAAAGGTGTAATTATGGCTAGTTTGTTGATTCAACCATCTTTGATTAGTAGAGTGTTGCAGGGTCAAGTTTCTGATGCAACCTTACGTAAAAGAATAGAGGATTTGGTGATAGACTCAGTTGATGTTTGTCCTTCGGATTGGTCTGTTGGTTCCGATGGTGGATTGAGGTTTAAGGGTAGATTGTGTGTACCAGCTGATGATGATTTGCGTAAGGAGATACTAGTAGAGGCACATCATTCTCGTTTCACCATTCATCCTGGTGGAACAAAGATGTACCGTGATCTTCGCCGCACGTTTTGGTGGCCGGGGATGAAACGAGATGTAGGAGTCTTTGTATCTCGCTGTTTGACTTGTCAGCAGGTCAAAGCTGAACATCAGAAACCTTCTGGTTTGTTACAACCTTTAGAGATTCCGACGTGGAAATGGGAGTATATTACGATGGATTTTATAGATGGACTTCCACGGTCGAGACGAGGGAACGAGTCGATTTGGGTTATTGTTGATCGGTTGACTAAGAGTGCTCATTTCATTCCAGTTAGTATTCATCGGACTGCAGATAGTTTGGCCCGTTTATTTATTCGAGAGGTAGTTAGATTGCATGGAGCCCCTGTATCGATTGTCTCAGATAGAGATTCTTTGTTCACTGCTCAGTTTTGGCGAAGTCTTCAGCAAGCTTTGGGTACTCGTTTAGACATGAGCACCGCTTACCATCCGCAGACAGATGGCCAGTCAGAGAGAGTTAACCAAATAGTCGAGGACATGCTTAGGGCATGTATTTTGGATTTTGGTGGAAGTTGGGAAGATCATTTACCGTTATGTGAGTTTGCCTATAATAATAGCTATCAAGTGAGTATCGGTATGGCACCATATGAAGCATTGTACGGTAGACCTTGTAGATCTCCTATGTGTTGG
Source organism: Berberis vulgaris (assembly GCA_963556465.1). Taxonomy (NCBI): domain Eukaryota; kingdom Viridiplantae; phylum Streptophyta; class Magnoliopsida; order Ranunculales; family Berberidaceae; genus Berberis; species Berberis vulgaris. The sequence goes on from OY747135.1 coordinate 60,234,737, forward strand.
GCTGAAGTTGGTGATTCTGCAGTTATAGGTCCCGATATCATCAGAGACACTACTGAAAAGATAGATTTGATACGACGACGATTGAAGACAGCTCAAAGTCGTCAGAAAAGTTACGCAGATCGTAGGCGCACAAATCTGGAGTTTGCAGTAGGTGATAGAGTTTTCTTGAGAGTTTCCCTCATGCGAGGTGTTATCAGGTTTAGGGGAAGAGGGAAATTAGCTCCGAGATATATTGGGCCTTTTGAGGTTGTTGAGAGAGTCGGTCCAGTGGCGTACCGACTTGTTTTGCCACCAGCTATGTCTGGGATTCATGATGTCTTCCATGTATCAATGCTTCGGAAATGTTCAGTAGATCCGACCCAGATTATAGAGCCGGATGATGTTGAGGTGTTAGAGGATTTGTCTTATCCCGTGCAACCAATATCTATTGTTGATAGAGATGAAAAACGATTGCGACGGAAGACTGTAAGACTGGTGAAAGTACAGTGGAGTGACCAGGAGGGCGATGTGACATGGGAATTGGAGGATCGTATTCGGCAGTTACATCCGTATCTATTCTCGTAGCCTTCTGTCTTTTTCTTAGTTTAATCTCGAGGACGAGATTCCTTTTGAGGTGTGTATTATGTGACAACTGTTTTTTTTTCTTTGTACCACCGCGGTAGTATTTAGAATTTGGTGGTGGCATATAGCCATTTTCCCTTCTATAAGACTATGCAATTTTTTTGGTTTTCTCTGTTTTTCTTTTCTCTATTTAGCATCAGAGCTTAGGAGGTGTTGGTCAACTAAGTCTTAGAGAGCTTGAGAGGAAGGATCCCTTAAAGAGTTGCTTGATCTTGATGCATGTTGGGGAGGAGGAGTCCTATGCTTTGAGGAGTGCAATCCCTGTGGTTGGTGAGTAGATCTAACCTTTCTTGAATGATTTAACCCCTTTGATTGCATGTTTAATCTTTCTTGGTATAAATTTGGGGGATTTGCTATTATGGATTAAGATGAGTAACCTAGTGTCTTTCCGTAATAGTAGTTTTTGATTCGGTCAGTGTTTTTGTTTTTGATTGCTTCCAGTTGAAAGATGAAGGTGAGAGCTTTCTATAGGTAGCTTATATGTAAAATTTGGATAAGTATTGAAGAAGTTATAGGTATTTGAAGTTGGTGTGTTGAACTGTGATTTGCTGAAATTTTAAGTCCGACTTTAAACCGTGATGAACAGGGGGTAAAGATCTGGTTTTGTTTTCGGTTATTGAAAGCATTTAGGTATAAATTTCACATGTTTAACAAGTTTAAGGTAAGGGCTTTTCAATGGTATAAAGTTTTAAGGGTTTGGTTGAATAATGCGACTTTTGTGTGTGATTGAAGTTGCTATGTTACTGAAACTTTCTGAGAAAAAAATCTGCTCTGAGGTTGAAGACGATGACATCATGCTGACGTCATCTATTTGACCTGATTTTGACCCAACTTTGACTGATCATAGAATTTGATTTATAACTCTGTTTTTATCACCGTTTTCACCGTTGTGACCACCGTGATAACATTAAATTTTAGAATAAATTTATTTCACATTTTACAATATTTTAATTTTGGCAATAATGTGCCTCGAGATGCGTGTTTCAAGTAGATGTGTATTATTGAATATTGTGCATCATATATGTGATTGTGATATTTAGAATTTAGTTCCTCTAATGGAATTATGGAACGATGCTACTTGATTAGTGTTGAGAATCTTGAGTTTGACATGAATACCCTACTCCGGCGTTTGAAATGTACAGAGTGGTACATTGTGGCCATAGATGCCTTGGTTTCTAATATTTGTGTAATCCGTACATAGTGAGTGGTACGGTGACTGTCTCCAAAAGGGGAAAAGTAAGCCACTATACAAGTTATGACTCGCGTGATATAGTGGAGTGTTCCTGAGGAGCAGTGTCTGATTTCCAAAAGGGGAAAACTAAGCCACTGTACGAGTCATGACTCGCGTGATACAGTGGAGTGTTCCTGAGGGGTCAGAGAAAGAGTGTGAACTTATTTCTCTTCCAGCGCGCAGTTTTAAATTGTGATTTGGCCCGTGTGTCCAGTCTTTTGAGGTGAAGTATGCATTTTAGAGACGGCACCCCGTTTGAAATGTATACATACTCAAAGTGGGTATTGGTACACGTGTGGAGGTGTGTCGGGGTGAGACACATTCGGCACATGGAGAGGTGCGATAGGGTATTCATGGTCTAAGATGTTTTTGTTGATAATCTGATTTGTGCATATGACTAGTTAACCATATGGTTGGTGCAGTAGGTATAAGTTGTAGCATGTGATGTAAGGTAAATGTGGATATATATTGAAATGTGGATTATCATTTGTGTTATTTGTAGTTGACTTTTTTATCTGCTCATTCCAGCTTTAGGCTGACCCATTTTGCTTTGTTTTGTGGCAAATGGGTGTACTCTTATTGGAGTGCAGGCGTTGGAAGCGACTTTGTGGATCAGGCCGGGCGGAACTAGATTGGCTAGCGAACACAATTCTGGTTAAAAAGAAAAAGGAAAAGTGGAGAATGTGTAGATTACACCGACTTAAACAAGGCGTGCACAAAGGACAGTTTTCCGCTTCCCCGCATCGTTCAAATTATAGATGACGCGTTCTGACACGACCTCCTAAGTTTCATGGACGCCTACTCCGAGTATTAACCAGATATAGACACACCCTCCGAATCAAGAGAAAACGTCTTTCATAACCGAAAGAGGGATATATTGCCATCGAGTGATGCCATTCAGCCTCAAGAACGCGGTTACAACATACCAACGGCTAGTGAAACGGATGTTTGAAAACTAAATTGAAAGGAACATGGAGGTCTACATAAACGACATGTTGGTCAAGAGCCTCCACAACCCATATCACATATCTGATCTTGCCGAAGCATTCAGCCAACTCTGCAAGTATCAGATGAAGCTCAACCCACAAAAATGCACGTTTAGGGTTGAGTCGGGCAAGTTCCTAGGTTACATAGTGAATTAGAGAGGAATAAAAGCATATTCAAAGCAAATTGAGGCTCTTTTCAATTTGAAGTCTCCGACCTCTATCAGGGAAGTTCAGAGCCTGACCAGGAGGGTGGCAACACTTAATAAGTTTATCTCCAATTCATCAGACAAGTGCCTCCCTTTCTTCAAGATTCTTAGAGGAAGCAAGGCCTTCAACTGGTACGAAGAGTGTGAGCAGACCTTCCAGAACCTAAAGTCATACATGGGAAGTACCGAGCTACTCTCGAAACCAACCCCGGGAAAGACATTTTATTTGTATCTAGCCGTCTCGGATCAAGTCGTCAGTTCAGCTTTTATACAGAATGATAAGGGGGTATGGAGACCAGTGTACTACGTCAGCAAAACTTTCATGGAAGTTGAAACAAACTATCCGGATCTAGAGAAGCTAGTTTTGGCGTTAGTCATCTCTTCCAGGAAGCTGCAACCCTACTTTCAGGCCTACTCTATCACAGTTCTGACCAAACACCCACTTCGCAGATTGCTGCACAAGCCGAAATTATCTAGAATGATGGTTAAATGGTTGGTGAAATTGGGGCAATTTGACATCAACTACCCTCCAAGAATGGCCATCAAAGCCCAAACATTAGAAGACTTCATCGCCGAATTACCGGTGGTGGGGAACAGAAGCCAGATAGCTTAGAGCAGAGATCAGACGAACAAGGTTGGATCCTACACTGTGACGGGTCATTCACACTGAAGGAAGCGGTGTCGGTATCACACTCCCCTCTTGGGGTCGCTTCATCTTGGAAAAGGCGGTCAAGTTCGATTTCTCGGCCTCATACAATAAGGCAGAATATGAGGCCCTCTTGTTTGGCATGAAACTAGAAAAAATAATCGAGGTAATTGTACTAACCGCTTATGGTAAGTCACGTCAGATAGTCAACCAGATTAAAGGGGAGTTAACAGGAAAGACCCAAGGATGATAGCCTACCGCGAGAAGGTCAATAACGCAGCAGACCAATTCATAAGATTTGAACTCCTGCAGTGTCCACGATATGACAACGAAGGAGTTGACACACTGGCCAAGCAAGCCTCAGCCACTACAGAGACCGCTAATGGGCTAATCGAATTCTAAGAACAGTAAAGTCTGGAGGAGGGGGAGATCAATGAGCTTTACGCAATTGAAGCGAAATCAAGCTAGATAAATCTCATAATTGAATACATAAAAAATGGGGCCCTCCCGGCAAAAAAGTCAGAGGCCAGAAAGCTGAAAAATAGGGCAGTGCGGTACACCCTCATGAATGACAAGCTCTACAGAAGGTCAACCATGGGTCCCATGCTCAGATGCCTAACCTCCTCGGAGGCAAACTACGTCCTTAGAGAAATCCATGATGGCATCTGCAAGAATCACCCAGGCGGAAGGACCTTGACCCTGACTTTGGAGTACTATTGGCCACAAATGCAGCAGAATGCGAAAGACATCGTCTGCAAGTGCGATAAGTGCCAGAGGTTCGCATCGTATACTCACAAGCCCGCTCAACCCTTGACTCCGATGAACAGCCCATGGTCGTTTGAGCAGTGGGGAATGGACATAGTTGGACCGCTCCCGGCCTCAACCAATAAGAAGTTTCTCCTTCTAGCAGTTGATTACTTCACTAAATGGGTCAAAGTTGAGCCCCTATCCAAGATAGGACATGATCAAATTGAGAAATTCATATGGACGTCCATCGTCTGCAGGTTCGGTATGCCAAGGACACTAGTCAACAATAACGGAACCCAATTTGAAGGCAGCAGGGTCGAAAAGCTAAGCAAAAACCTCAACATCGGCCACCACTTCTCCTTGCCAGGGCATTTGCAAGCCAATGGCCAGGCGGAAGTCACCAATAGGACAATCTTGATAGCACTCAAAAGGAAACTCGTCGCGGCAAAAGGAAAATGGGTCTCAACACTACCAGGGATACTCTGGGCGTATCGGACCATCAAAAGGATACCCAATGGAGAAACACCTTTCGCTTGGCCTACGGGTCAGAAGTAATGGTCCCAATGGAACTTGGAATACCAACTTTTCGGACAGAGGAATTCAGACCAGAAGACAACGATGAAGCTTTGCACGTCAGTTTAGATCTCCTTGAGGAAATCAGAAATTAGGCCTCTACCAGAATAGTCGCCTACCAACAAAAGATGGCATAGTACAACAATAAAGTCAGGCCACAAGAATTCAAAGTGGAAGACTAAGTACTCAAAAAGTCTCAGCAGAGCACTAAAGAACTGGGTGTAGGAAAGTTGAACCCAAATTAGGAAAGTGACCGAGGTCAACATGCCAGAGACATATTGGTTGGAAGACGTGGACGGTAGAAGCCTTATGCGGCTATGGAATGTAGAACACCTTAAAAAGTATTATCAATAAAAGACATTTGCTTCTTCTAAAATTCCACTACTACCAATCACTTAATTCCCACCCACTCAGTGAATTAGATAAGCCAAGACATCAAAGTCAGGCTTATCATACTCGACCGGTGCTTAGTCAGCTTTGGCTAGCAGCGATGGCCTCTAATTCTCTTTAACGCCCAGTTCATTAAATAGGTGTCAACGGTTTAGAGAGTGGTAGCTTGGTCAGCATTGTAATGCCTGATCGAGTCAGCTCGCCAGGGATCGTTGTCTGAATATGGATAACGATCACTGAACCCAACCAAAGCTTAGTCGGTAACGCGATGATGATAGCTTTCCGTCTGCTCGAAGCCCAATCGACGAATAACAGATTACAGCGACCTAGAAAGTGGGAGCTTAGTCAGCATTGTCGATGCTTGATAAAGACGGCTTGCCAGGGATCATTGTCCAACTATAGATGATGATCGCCAAACCTATTGCTCGAAGCCTAGTTCGAATAAAACGGGCGACGACGACCTAGAAAGTGGTAGCTAGTCAGTGCTCATGTAGCCTGATGAAAACAGCTTGCCAAGGATCATTGTCCAACTATAAACAACGATCGTCGAACTTATTACTCGAAGCCTAGTCCGATTAGAATGAGCAACGATGGCTTAGAAAGTGGGAGCTTAGTCAGTGCTCATGTAGCCTGGTGAAGACGGCTTGCAAGGGATCATTGTCCAACTATAAATAATTATCGTCAAACCTTTTCACTCAAAGCCTAGTCTGAATAAAACGGGCAACAACGGCCTAGAAAGTGGCAGCTTAGTCAGTGCTCATTTAGCTTGGTGAATACGGCTTGTCAGGGATCATTGTCCTTCCGCGGACAATGGTCGCCGAACCTTATCGCTTTAACACCTTGTCTACGAATATTAGACGGCAATATGTTAGAAAATGGGAGCATGGTCAGCACTAATACAGCCTGACATATGCTCACACGGATCATAGTCTCTCGCTAGCAATGATCGACACAACTGACCAATACCTAGTTAGTTTTGATTGCTGACGAAATATCAATACCAAAGCTATGGCCCAGTACTTAAGAAAGTCAAAATGGGTCGAAGAAAGAGAAGTGCAAACACGTCATAATCTAGCATGCAAACAACATACTAGCGTAACGGCACGATAACACAAATTAGCTATGGAAGGTGCGGGTAAAAAAGCTACTTGATAAACTTTCTTTAAGTCATACTTTAAAAGTTACAATTGTTTTGGAGAGCTTGTTCTAGGGGCCGAAGAGCCACTTACATCGAACTGCGGGAGATAAAACAACATTGTCTGAAGCTGGTCTTGAGTTGTCGGACGAAGATGCAGGATCAGAGACTTTTGCCTCATCAATCTTCCAGAAAGCAGCCTTCCTGTATCGATCAAAGTCAAACTCCACATGGGGATTCTCTTTTTTAATCAGTCCAAGCAGTTCTAGCCTACCACGGGTGATATTAGGAGATTCTGAAGTTACATGCTGAGCCTTGGACTCCACTAAACTTGCCTCCAACTTCGATAGTCTGTGTGAGAGTGAAGCCACACGAGGTTCTTCTTCCACCAATCGCTCTCTCAGTGGACTCAACTCAGCCAGCGCGTCTGCAGCCCGAACCTCAGCTTCATGAATTCGGCGTCGCCCGCCGGCTAGCTCGAATTCAAACTCAAGGCACAAATCAGCCAACTCATGAGACTACACCTCGCCCGACAACCACTTCAGCTGCTCACTTAAGAGGTCTAACCTATAGAGCGCGTCCAAGTACGACCTACAAAGCTCCACAAAAAGTCTCCTTCAAAGCATGAACTGTACTACGACCGTCAGGGTGTAGATTACCCTTAACAAACAACGTCAAGGAACCTCTGGGAGACACCAGCTCCACATCTAAAGCCTTCTCAATTGGAAGATTAGTCTGACGCTCAGCATCAGGCTCCAGGGGCGGGAAAAAAGATTTGTTTCCCAGGGCAACATGCTCAACGGGCCGAAGATCATCAGGGGCGGCATTGACCTTGTTGGCATCATGCTCCAGTGGCAAGAAAAAAGATATGTTTCTCAGGGCAACATGCTCAACGGGTCGAAGATCATCAGGGGCAGCATTGACCTTGTCGACATCTGTCGACTCTGAACCATTTCTTTCCAGTACAACTAAAGAAGCAAGAGTTCTAGACAGACACTCCACTCCCTAGAAGCCATCTCTTTAGCAGACTGATTGGGCCCTGACTCCGCAACCGTCACTTCCTGCTCTAGCAGGATCAGTTTAGAAGAAGAACCAGATTTGCTGCTAGCTCATTTTCTCCTGAGACGCCCGATGAGCGGCATGGTCGCCTCCAACTCAACCTGCTTCGAAGGGCTTGCTAGAACGGCCACCACCAGTTTCCCTCGGCGACGACCTAGGCATAGCAGGCCTGCGTGGAAGTATCTGAACTGCCCGCTTTGCACGATGTTGTCTGCAACTATGACCTCCTCAACAACAATCGAAGGAAGCTCATTAAACGCCTTCCTCACTGATTCCTTCTCCTCAGCAAGAGTTGGAGACACAAATTTACCTGCACAAAATAGCAAGACAACATGTCAGATTTTGCGAAGGCACATAGAAGTAAAAAATGAGGAGGGCCATTAAGCTCACTGAAATCTAATTTGAAGTGTCTAACAAGCAACCACCCGGTCCACCCGTCCACCTTGAAGTACCGGGGAATTAAAAGAAGCCAGAAAGCAATACTTTTGCCAAAACTTGAAGTCATCAGACGGGGAGCCCAAGCACTTCGAAGTACTCAACCAACATACTCCAAGAGCATTTAGCCGAGAAGAAGTCAGCAAGTGGAGTATTCGCGGAGTTAACATGAGGTCAGCATCCTTGGCCCTGATAAGGACAACAATCAAGGTCATGAATCCGTTATGCACCATTTGAGCAAGGGAAATACGAAGGTGCACCAGGAAGTGCCAAATATCCTCCAAAACTGGAAAGCGAAGCTTAGCCTGGAACATACTTTTGTGCAAGGCAATGAACCCTTGGGGGTCGTCAACGGACTATGAGTACCACTCAACGGGGTAACCTCCAAGTCTTCAGGAATCTGATAGTCCTCACGAAGCTTATCCAAATTGGACCCCTTCTGTTCTCAATAAAAAATATGGTAGGCATAGAACATATTTCATCCAGAGGTAAGTTCAACGTTTACCGCCATGAAGAGAAAGTCTTAACTTTTAAAAATATTTGCAGCAAAAAACACAGAGAAAGGAAAACAGAAAGGATGTAGAAGAGATACAAAAGTAAATAAACTCCCTCTCGCAAAAGTGGTTGCTTATATAAGCAACAAACAGTCACGCCCTCTTTCCTTACTGAATGGTTACGAACTCATTTAATGATGTGTGTCGCTCGAGACAACGTTTCGGGTTCAATCACCACAACTGTACATATGTTATCAAAGCGACTTAGTAGACCGATATGATGGCCCACTAACTCGGGGGGAGCAACTGATGATACACCAAAACATCCTCTAATTAGTGTCATACACATGTCATGATAATCTCGTCAAACATAACAAACTATGCCCGATTGCATGCTCAATCCAGCGACGCCCAGATAGCAGTAAGCCCATTATTGGCAGATTCTAGCATGTTGGACCCGAATTGCAATGTGCCACTAAGCCCACACGTCACACGGTCAAGGCCAATACTCGTAGGCTTTGAAAAGGCAATAGCAAGCCTTGATAAGGCAAGTATCTAGGGAATATCGACCCAAGACATACAGGCCAGCAGTACATCGATTCCAACTAGGAAACAAATACTAGAGTATAAGTCAGGCAAGGAAACTTCCTTGCATGGACAAAACTCAGAAAGGGAAACCTCTCTCCCATATCTAGGAGCACGAGCCGTGTAGGGAAACTATCCCACATGGACAGCTCTCAACTAGGAAAGGATCTCTAGCAAGATTTCTTTCCCTAAACTACACCACCAAATGCCTAGCTGAACAAGGACTCCTACACTATAAAAGGGAGATAAGGTCGATGAACTTAAGGTACGCTACAAAATCTCAATTTACAGCTTTAAGCCTCTCCTAAGCCTTATCTAACTTAAGCATCGGAGTGTTATCGACCGCCACACGGTGGTCCTTGGCTCACGTGGGCTACCTGTGCAGGTCTAGGTAAGCAGCGAGGAAGGATAGCAAGAATCGACTACATCAGTGGGTGTTGTGTCAACCGGGAAAACCTTTAATGTTGGGTGTTGTTTCACATCTTCAGAGAATGAGGATGCCTATACTCGGGTGCTAGAAAAGTTAGTTTTGGTATTTGAGCCGAACAACTTACCAATAGTGTTTGTTACAGACAGAGAATTGGTTTTGATAAATGCAATTGAACGAGTGTTTCCACAAGCTAAGAGAGTGTTGTGTACTTGGCATATCATGAAAAAAATGGAGAAGGGGTGCAAGAAATATATTGAGGATAATGAATGTTAGTATAAGTTCTTAGATTCGTTACATCAAGTACAAAGGAGAGTTGGGCGTATAGGATTGTGGAGTCCAACCGTAAATGGTCTTTTTTATTCAAGGTCTTGAAATACTTGAAGACGATTTGGTATAGCAAATGGAGTACTTTGTTAGTGCATGGACAGATGTGTTCAAGCATTTTGGGCAGTGGACCACCGACCTTGTGGAGAGTGCCCATACAAAGTTGAATAAGGAATTGAAGAACTCACAAAGCACCTTCCTAAATGTGTGGACCAATATGCATGATATGATCTAAGGCCAAGTAACAGACATTGATTTGTCGTTTCATCAGAGTATGTCCAAGGTTCGACATGAGCATAACTTCAAGTTCGTTACAAAAATCCATGATTTGATTGCGCAGAAGGCTCTTGATGAGTTGGTCCTAGAATTTAAGGGAAGCAAATGGGTGGACGATGATTTTTTTCAAGTGTGGATGTGTGCTAAGAATGACTCATGGGTTGCCTTGTACTTGGGAAATGATGGATTATATTGAAGTGGGATGGAGACAACTTCCATTGAAAGCTCTTGACAGGCACTAGGCACAGAGCCGATCCCAAAAGATAATAACGATGTTAATATTGACCCTGGGCGGGCCCCTACTAAAGAAGCATTCTTCCAATCCACTCCTGATCAGCAAATGGTGTTCAAGATGAAGATTTTAGAGTTGGCTCATTCGAATATTAGTGCAATAAAGAAGTCATTGTGTCCTATAGTGGGGAAGGGGAAGCCTGCTTAGAAGAAGAAGAAGAAGAAGATGTCAAGACATGAGAGGTCAATAAAAGGACCCATCCGGTCATGAATATACCAAGACCTAAGAAAAGATGAAAACTTGTCGTCAGTAGTTCTAAGGCTAAGCTTAACAAGGCTAAAGATAAACTTTTCAAGGAGATTCCGAGTTGGATTCGAGTATTTGTTGATGATATTGAAAATGTGTTTGCCAACGGGAATTGTGGATTCCAAGCCATAGCCAAGTTCCTAGACTACGACCTGGATAATGGTTGGAAGAGGGCAATGGTTGAGTTATTGGAGGAGCTCAAAACTAACAAGGAATTTTGGCTATACACGTGGCATGATTATGGTTTGAAGATTGTGAAGGATGCATTGACACCTCCAGAAGGTGCGATATGCATAAAGAAAAAAATTGGATGATTTCACCTAATTTTCTAGAACTCGCATCGAATCGGTACCGAAAAATGTTTATGTTATGGAAGCCAACCACTGAGTTGTTTTTAATATTTTGGGGTACTAGACCCTTTGAACGGGCTAAGGGTATCTTCTTTGGGGCTCTTTCCCAATGAGAATTTTATATTGTTGCATATGGTACTAACACCATCAATGCCATTGAATGTTGATACTTGGCCTAGTCACCGCTTTCCACAGGCAATAGAATGGGTGAAGCCCTTTCAAAGCCAACTTAACATCGGTCGTGGTTTGGTGTCCAATAGTTGAATTCAAATAAGTTGGAGAAGCCGACTCTGATCATTGATATTATTGAGTAACGTACGATTGCATATTTTCTTTACATTTTGATACTGACATGTTGACCTATACACATTAGTTAATGTCGATACAAAAAGAAGTCTTTAGTTTGGTAACATAGGATGACCACGCTGTTAGAGAAGTCGCTACTTTTATATTTACTGATGACTTGCAAGCTTGTGATCATATAATGTCATTAATATATTATATTTTTTCAAACAATATGTTGTCATGCGCTGAATTTATACTTTGGACACTTACAATGCATATGAAAATCGCATGGCAAACTTAATACGAAGACATTTTAAAACTATTACAAAAAACCCACAAAAATTCATATATGAAACAAGGATTTTTGCAAGTTTTAGGTCAACCTCACAGACTTTCAAGCGAGATTCCTAGCAAACTTTACAAGCAACCCTGTGAGAATCCATTAAAAACTTGCAACAAGCATGGCGACTTGGACAAAAATTGGAAATAAAAAAATTCAATTTAAGAAATCCTGCAAAATTTTATAAGAATCTCAGTGACAATTCTGCAATATCTTAAAGCAATCTCGCCAGACCGTCTGCGAGTTTCCTCACTAATTTCACTGTTACTTGGGCGAGATTCAACTCATGTTGGTTATTTTTATTTTTTTATCAAATTGGGTGGATTTATAAGGCTACTATTGTTTTTCCTCAACTTTTTTGAGTTTTCCTTAATCATATGAGCCAGAAAGTTTTAATACACATGAGCCAAAGAAAAAGTTAGGGCTGAAAACCGAACCGACTTTGGTCGGTTTTAAAATTTTCAAACCGAAACCGAACCGACCATTAACAAAACTGATCTGAAACCAAACCGATTTTAATTTATGCAAACTGTAACCGAACCGACTAAAATCGAACCAAAACCGAAATAAAACGAACCGACCGACTATTTTAAACATATTGTATTATTTATATATAAAATATATATTATTTATTATATATATTCGGTCGGTTCGGTTTGGTCGGTTAAAATCACATAAAAACCGAAAATCGAACCTACCACTTCGGTTTTGAATTTTTTTAAATCGAAACTGATCTGAACGAATCAATTCGTTTAGATTGGTTCGGCCGGTTTAATCGGTTTGATCAGTTTTTTGTTCAGCCCTAGAAAAAGTTAAGGGAAAACAATACTAGCCTTATAAATTGCTCAAACTCCAAAATAGCCCCCCAATCTAAAAAAAAAAACAAAAAACAAACAAACAAACAAACAGAGGCTAAATCTCACCCAAGCAGCTGTGAGAAAAGTGATAAATCAAAATTTTGATTTTTGGATGGAAGAACTACAATTAAATGGCTAAATATACCATTTTTAACCTATTAAAGGGTGATTTTGGTAGGTTACACTGAATTTTAACATCTCAAACTAAAAAAAAAATAAAAAAAAATTTGGCTTTTGAAACCATGGAAAAAGTCCAACAGATCCACGTGATCAAGTCATGCTCAAAACATTTAAAGGATTTCTATTTTAGTACTATAATATCCTAATTGGTTAAAATAATTCAAGTGGTAAGTATTCCTGCATGTCATGCAGGTGACCCGGGCTTAGTCCCCAGCAACGACGCCAAAAATTTGGTTGTATTTTAGTCCTTTTGCAAGTGTACAAGGTCGAATCTGTAGAAACAAGAGCAAAGATGAGTCAATCGACGAAGACTTGATTGAATGTGAATTTAAGAAATAAATAAATTAAAATCTTAAATCTAGATGAACAATATCACTTAATGATTGAATGATGAAAACAAAAGAGTTTAATTTAAATAAAGGAAACAATAATCAAACAAATAACACCGGTCAAAATCAATCAATCATGAATTGAACTGAAATAAATTCGAAAGCAAAAACCCTAGAAATCGATGTTCAAACAAACCTTTCAATTGCTTGTGTAGGAAAAGACTGGCTTGCGTGTGGCTAAACCCATTAGAAAGAGATTCGGAGAGAATTGTTTGAGAGAAATCAAAACAAAGCAATGGAGGAGATAAGAGAGACATAGAGGTTTTTAAAGATCTACTTACTTGAACTTGAAGTTGAAGCTGTTTGAGGGAATCAAGGGCTTCATCTAATATCGACGCCTTATCCGTCTGCCACAAACATCAAATTACTATCACTCATTCAAAGATCCAAGCCAAACAACGCCAGAATCATGAATTAATGACTTACCTTGTTTGAGTTCGGGATGAGATTTTGCAAAGCCATCATTTTCTCATTGATATTGTTCCTCCTTCTCTGCCCAAAATTTCAAATTAACATATTAACACCTCTACAACTTCAAAAAATTCAAGAAAAAAATAACTTCAAAATCAAGCAAATCTCTTCCTTTTCTGTGTTCGTGTTAGGGCTGAACAAAAAACCGATCAAACCGATTAAACTGACCGAACCGATTGATTCGATTTAAATTCGGTTCGGATCGGTTTCGGTTTTAAAAAATTCAAAACCGAAGTTGTCGGTTCGGTTTTCAGTTTCTATGTGATTTTAACCGACCAAACTGAACCGACCGAATATATATAATAAATAATATATATTTTATATATAAATAATACAATATGTTTAGAATAGTCGGTCAGTTCGATTTTGGTTCGATTTTAGTCAGTTCGGTTTGGTTACGGTTTGCATAAATTAGAATCGGTTCGGTTTCGGATCGATTTTGTTAATGATCGGTTCGATTTCGGTTTGAAAATTTTAAAACCGACCTAAGTCGGTTCAGTTCACGGTTTAGGTGAAAAACCGAACCGTCAGTTCGATTTTCAGCCCTAGTTCGTGTTTGGGTTTTGGGTTTTGGGTTTTGTGTTGTCTGCTACGTAGAGGAGTATGAAACCGAGAAGCTGAGATTGAGAGATCAGGGTTAGGGTTTTTTTTTGCTTTTAAAGGGTCAGAGGTATTTATGTACTTAAATGGATATCTATAGGGCGAATATGGCCAAATCCATATCCGCCCCAAATATTTGATGGATGTTGTTTAGATATTCGTTTTCGCCCCGAAATCCATTTAGGCACATCCAAAACTGTCCCAATCAGGGCGGGCGGGGCGGATATCCTTGAAAATCCGCCCCACTGTCATCCCTAACTTTGATACGTGTTAACTTTAATCTCCATCTTGGATAACTCAAAATAATAATGTTATGACATTAGTATTTCAGAAGATATTTCAGTTACAACACCACATTAAAATTTTGATTTCCTTCATTTTAAAAAGAATGAATTATAAATGTTATATATCTCTTGTAAGCACATAAAATCAAAGTTTAGTTTAAGTATTTCATCTCAAACTTGAGTATATATAACTAAACAATTGATATACTACATAACATGTCAAGATTATAACAAAACAATGTTTAATTAAATGAAATTAAACCATTATTCATTAAACATCATAAGAGATGAAGATCTCTAGAATCTAACACATAACAAGGCTAGGGTTCATCTACAACCATAGCAAACCATAGCAATTATCTACCTGTGCATTGAAAAGAAGTAGTATATAACTTTTATTTAATCAAATTAACTTACATAGATAGGAAGGTTTCCCATTCCATTGCTCCAAAAGCTACAATTTCCTTCTCCCCGATTGTGTGGCTAAGAGGTGAAACAATGCCCCAATTTAAACTATTTTACAAGAGTGGTACAAGAGGATGAAAAAAAAATCAAAATCTCTGAAAAAATTTTCAACAAAGATCCAGTCTTCATTCCCTTTGTGTAGATATCTTTGGCTCTAGATTGCAAGTATCTTAATTCATTGAATTCATTTGTGTGCTTGTCTTGCAAGACTTTTCATTGTTTATCCCTCAATAAAAATATTGGAGATATGAAAATGTGGCAGTAGAGGAAAAGCCAAATATTGGATATGAGCATTTATAAAGCATGATTTGGATTCAGGAATCATTGGATTATGAGAATATGAGAAAAAAATCAAAATTTTGATTTTATATGAGATTTGGGTTATGGATCAAGTGAATTGGGTAGTGGGTTTGGCATGAATGCCCATATGAGTTTACACATTTGCAGCAACTACCTCTCTAAAATGTTTTGTACCCTACACCAGTGTATCTTGTTTGAAGTTCCGATATTCCTCTTTTATATCTTACAATAACGAAAAAAAATAAAATCAATTAGGGCATGTTTGGTTACAAGGAAAATAGACCTGAAAATTGAAACCATTTCCATGAATTCGATTATGAGGCCTCTCCTCGGACTTGGATTCCCATGAGTAGTGGGAAAATAGTCTTACGAAGAATCGATTTTCTGTTTGTAAATGGACAACCACACTGCAAAAACCTGCATAGCAAGGGAAATTGAATAATGGATTCCATTTCCCAAGGAAAATGGCTAACCAAATACACCCTTAGTCAATTTAGTGCAAATGATCTAGACACCACAAATATAAATTTAGGGGTTTCGTAGTCACAAGATTGTGTTTTTCAACTTGCCACATTCCATATTATGATTTTATACAAAATCATCTTTATCTTAAAAACATAACTATGCAACTTTATCAAGTGGAACACAAATTTGTGTATAAATGTTAATTTTTGCAAATAATAATGCAATAAATGCCCATAAAATAGTACCATCAAATGTCAACATTCAGCATTTATCATATCCCATTGAACATTCCTAAATAGTTCAAACAAACAAAGAAAAAAAAATCAGATTTTACTCATTTATGAAAATTTTAAACATCCTGCAAAATTTCATAAAAACACGCAGTGATGCCTGTGGAGTTTTAAAGGAATGCTGCAAGATTGTCTTCGAAATTATCACTTTTCTCGCTACTGTCTGGGCAAGATTTAGTCCCTATTGTGTTTTTTGTTTTAATTGGGTGGTTTTTTTGGTGTTTAAGCAACTTAGGGATGTTATATAATATATTATAAGGCACTATTATTTTCCCTTTTTTTTAGTTTTCCTTATAATAAATTATAATCTTAGAATACATTGCATAACATCTCTACATTGCTCACACTCCTCCCCCAATTTGGGTAAAAAAACAATAGGGGCGAAGTCGCCCCAGTAGCAGCAAAATTAGTGAGGTTCGTGTCTGGCGAGATTGCTTTATTATTTCACAGCACTCCCTGCAAGATTCTTGTGAAATTTCGCAGGATGTGTTAAATTGAAAAAAAAAAAAAAAAAACACTTCCACCATTTATACTTCTAGTTCTTTCATGTCAGAATTTGGTTCTAAGTTTTTTGCGACCAGCACCTATTTCATCATTTTCTCCAGCACCATCACCCCTTCCACCACCGCCACCTCTTCTACTAGTTCTTCCACCTCCTCTTCTTCCATTACCACCCCATCCACCATCAGCAACTTCACCACTTCTTCCACCACCCCTTGTATCACCTTGTGTCATGAGAGCATTAAAATCACCTATAATTAACCATCTATTATTCAGAGAATTACCACATGCATGAAAAGATTCCAAGAAAAAATTGACAAATTAGGGCTGGGATCACCATAACAAAAAGTAATACTCCAAGGCAAGTAATAGTGATATTCAGAGATATTTATTTGTACCTTCCACATTTAACTGAATTCCCTCCCTCCAAAAGAGGGCGAGCCCACTTGAGAAGCCTGTAGAATCCACAAACACGCCATTAGAAAACTTCAGCTTTTTCCTGATTCCATCCATGTACATCCCATAGGCTTTGATCTCCATCAAAAAGCATATATCAGGGTTATGCTTCTTGATGAGGTCCATAATTGTTGAATTTGTAGAGGGGGGTACCCATGCCCCTGCAATTCCGAGAGAGAATCATTGCAACGATGGTGGCTTTTCTGAGCAAGCCACCATTCCAAACACTAAAATATTGCACACTTACACCAATGTTGTCATTTTGTTCTGATCCAGTCATATCTGCCACTTCAGTATTGTTTACCTCGTTCACATCATTTGGGTGAGACAATATTGTTCTGATCCAGTACTGTTTACCTCGTTCACATCATTTGGGTGAGACAATATTGCAGGTCTTGAAGAAACCATCTCAATATGAGGCAAAGAGAAACTACTCAGCTAATGATCCTAGTGAAGCAACTTAACACTATAGAAAGAAAAAAAAGTCTTGGTTTCAACTATGATGAGAACTATAAGCCTAGTCATCATTGTAAAAGAACATTAATAATTATCTTGTGTTTGCGGGACTATGACAATGATGTGCGTATAGAATCCGACCAAGAAATTGCAAATTTCGTCCCTTAAGGGTCTCGTCTTCAAGGAGGATGAGTTGATATATAGTTCCATTTACAATTGATTTGTATGTTGTATGGATTATTGCTTGATCGAATCAAGTAGTTGGGTTTAGGAGTTCATGAGTCAATCCTCTACTTGTTTTTAATTATAGAGATATTTAGGAGCTCCGAAGTTGTCTTCCTTGTCTTCTATTATTCATATTTCCTAATACTTAGCAGTTGTGATTAACTTTTGTTATTGTGAAATTAATTTGTAACTAATAAAATGGTATGCAAGTTAAAAATATTCAATTGGGGGACAAAATAAAAGATATGCACAAAAATAGCCACACGCGAAAAAATGAAAGTAAACGATGCATATTGCTACTAATGATAACGAACAAACCATAACTTAGCTCTACTTTTTTCTTACACAATACTTCAGGCATTACTTCTATGCCTTCAATGATAAATCCTCGCTTCAGATTAGACTGCACATTTATAATGTTAACTCCATCGTCTCCATAGTTGTACAAATTACCCACTTCAATGTCCGTCCACTCATTACTTCTAATTAACATTTTAGGGTTACGAATCACAAAGGAGCGTTACTTCTTGAAACTTGGTAGCCAGTTTTCCAACTTTGTGCCCATGTTGTCATGTGTTCCAAATTGCGAGTAAAGCAATTTAGAACCATTTCAAAAATGTAAAATGAAAATTGGTTATTTAAAATAGGTAACTTATTTACATACAAATTTGAAATTTTTTTCCACCAACGAAATATAGCAACAAATTAAAACCTTACGTGAAAAGCATGTTGGAGTTTGTATGCAAATAACCAACATTAAGGAGAAAAAATGTATCTTTTGCACCTGAAGAGAAAAGATGTGTCTTTTGATTTAAGAAATGATGTGTCTAATCAACACACCTTTTTGTTCTCTATATATTGAAGAGAAAAACAAGTTCTTCAAACACATTAATTTTTCTAGAGCTATGCATTCTTCTTCACTTTTGAGAGAAATTGCATTTGGTAAATTCGCCAGAGCCAACACCCTTGTACTACGGTGTTGGTGTTGGTGTTAGATAGTTGAATCCTGATAGTCAGACACCTAAAGAACTACAGCACCGAGCAGGGGCGAATTTTGTCTATAAGACATAGCGTATCCGCTAGCATCTATCTATAAATCAAGACGTACCAACTCTGCCGATTCAAGATAGTGATTTCGCAAGCCTATATCTACAATACAAGTTAGTAGATTTATTTATTTTATTTTATTTTATTTTATTTCGTTGTAATCAATTTATAATGCAAATAGTATTTGTATTGTTATATTATTTATGTCAAACAAATGTATACATTTATCTGATTGTTCTCCAACAATCTATAGACAAAAATATGGAACAATCAGTTAATGACGTCAAACCCCATGTTGAGAAACCAACAAGTTCAAGGGTATGGATTTCAAACGCTGGCAACAGAATATGTTCTATCTAACAACCTTGAACCCTGTTCATATTGTCAAGGAAGATGTTCCTGTCACTGAATGAGATGATATTTCCACAGATCAGTTTAATGCAATTGATGCATGGAAACATAGTGAGTTTTTATGCAGAAACTATATCCTAAACAGTCTCGATGATATGTTGTATGATGTGTATAAATCATACAAAACAACAACAAAACTTTGGGATTCCCTGGAGAATAAATATAAAATTGAAGATGTTGGTTCAAAGAAGTTTATCATTGGGAAAATTTTAAAGTACCAAATGATAGACTCGAAGACTGTTGTGAACCAAGTGGAGGAACTCTAGATTATGATCCTAGAACTTGCTGCAGAGGGAATGAAATTGCCACACCAATTTGCAGTCGGGGTTGTCATTGAGAAATTGCCTCAATCTTGGAATGATTTCGAGATTCATCTCAAACATAAGAAAACTGATATGACAATGGAGGATTTGGTTCTCAAATTTAGGGTTCAAGAAGATCACCGCAAGAGTGAGGGAATGAATACTTCTAAGTTCGACGCCAAAGCCAATGTTGTTGAGGATGGAAACAAGTCCAAGCCTAAGTACAACATTCAGAAAAAAGAAAAACTGCGAAAGCCACAAGTGGATATGTATTTATACTTGGTGGGGCAGCAGTGTCGTGGAAATCACAAAAACAAACGTGTATAGCACATTCCACAATGCAATCTGAATTTATAGCCTTAGATCGGACTGCTGAAGAAGCAGATTGGCTGAGAAATTTTTTAGAAGATATTCCATTATGGCCTCAACCTGTGACTGCTATATTATTCACTGTGACTAGCTGACTGCATGGCAGCCATTTTGCGCGAACGAAAAATAACATTTACAATGGCAAGTCTAAGTACATAAGACGGCGGCATAACACAATAAAACAATTGTTCAAAACTGTGATCATTTCAATTGATTATATGAAGTCAAATGAGAATATTGCGGATCAACTTACAAAGTGTATACCAAAAGAGCAAGTGTTAAAATTATCGAGGGGAATGGGCTTAAAGCCAATCCAAAGAAGAGTATACCTGGCGGAAACCTAACCTAGCCAAATGGAGTTCCAAGGCCTAGGTTCAAAAAGGCAAACTAGTTAGGTGAAACTCAAATAATAGAGTGTACACACTTACTCATTCCTATGATAAGAAATGTATACCACCTGTGATGGTCAGGGTGAATATTTATTTATTCTTAATGACACTAATCTCTTGAGAGATAAGATGAATACAACAGGGTATTAATAATCTAAGTGTCACTTATATGGAAGTAAATGTGGAGCCGCATTTATGAGAATTATATGGGCTGAGTTCTCTAAAGCTCTCATGAATCCGGGATTTGTTCAAGACCAAAATGAATACAACCGTATGAATTGAAAAATGTGAAGATATAATATGTGAGATGCTCATTGTCTTGATTTACTAAACATGGTGAATAGTTCAATGTCTCCTATACACACTGCGTCACCGGTAAATCTAATAAGTATTCACTAAGGAAGGTTCAAGTCCAAAAGACACCTCTTCCGATGCATATTATGTTTAAGTTTCTCTCCAGAAAACAACTTTGTATATTTACTATACAAATGTTGGGTATTGTTGGAGTTTGTATAACAAATAACCAACATTTAAGAGAAAAGATGTATCTTTTGCACTTGAAGAGAAAAGATGTATCTTTTGATTTAAGAAATGATGTGTCTAATCAACACACCCTTTTGTTCTATATATTGAAAAGAAAAATAAGTTCTTCAAACACATTAATTTTTTCTAGAGTTATTCATTCTTTTTCACTTCTGAAAGAGATTGCATTCGATAAATTCGCCAGAGCCAACACCCTTGTGCTACGGTGTTGGTGTTAGATAGTTGAATCCTGGTAGTCAGATGCCTAAAGAACTACAGCACCGAGTAGGAGCGAATTTTGTCTATATAGCGTATCCGCTAGCTTCTATCTACAAATCAAGACGTACCAACTCTGCCAATTCAAGATAGTGATTTCGCAAGCCTCTATCTACAATACAAGTTAGTAGATTTATTTATTTTATTTTATTTTATTTCATTGTAATCAATTTATAATGCAAATAGTATTTGTATTGTTATATTATTTATTTCAAATAAATTTATACATTGTTCTGATTGTTCTCCAACAAAGCACATGTACAAGACAATGGTTGACAAGATGGTTAACTGATGGCAAAGGACCAAGCTCAAATCAAATTTATAAAAGGGACTAAAGGGAATGATATCAAATTTACCCTTTTTTAAAGACTAGATAGCCCATGCTTTTAAAGTAGAGTAATGCTTCGTTACATACACAAGCTTGGATGTACGGTACATCCACAAAACATCACCACCCAATGTACATCAACTTACTACTTCATATATATAAAGTTACCATCACATAACCAAGGTTAACCCTCACAAGTGTACAAAAGTCACTGCTCACTTGAGTTACCAACCAAATTCACAAAAATTACTAACCTTAAAACCTGAAGTTGCCTAGATGCACTGTGCGGTAAAAGCTATGAATGCATAGAAGAATTTTCATTTAAATAATGTGCTAGGCAAATTTTCTCATTGGTTTTGGTATCTAATGTGGGGAGAGTAAATTTAACCCTACCACAGTGGGAATTTGGAAGAGCAAATCATGGTTTTCCTCCATAATGGATGCTCTAAAAGTTGTAAATTCTTGATATTCAAGTGCGTGCTAAAGATTATGATGGAAAGTTATCTTTGAATCTCTTATCTTACAACAGAACTGTGAACTTGCAAATCAATTTTATAGCAATATAATCTTTACACCCTCAAGTATTGGAAATCAAGAAAACCATTACATCAGTGGTGTCATTACATTCACTAAAGATGTACTGGACAGTGAAAATAATAATCTCAGATAGGGAAAATGAAAACAGAAAGTGTTGAGAAAGTAAAAGAAGGATAGAGATGGGAGATAGAGATATGGAACTGGTGTAAATAACTTAACCGTGTTGCTTACAGAACTACTACCATACTACTAGAGCTCATAATCTAAGTTTCAAGTTGTGCTGACCATCCATTTACATTAGCAGACATATACATCTATATATATATTAAGAAAAAAAAAGGGCAAGAAGAAGACTAAATTAGCTCCCAATCTTAAATGAAAATTACCAGAATACTCTTGTTGTTCTCTTGAAATCCTAAATAGTTCCAAACCCATCTTCTCGTAATTGTGTTGAATTAGAGTTACCTTGAACTTGAAGCCTGGTACACAATTTCAAACCAAATATCAACAGATGAAAAGCAAAAAAGAAAACCCCAAAACAAAACAAAGCGAACTGGAGTACAGAGAATCATACCCCATAGTGCGAATCAACCCAATTTCCGCGAACCCATTCTTTATGAAGCCTCAATCGATAAAATGGGTAGGAAATGTCTTCATCAGTGCTCTCAAAATGAACATTATACATCAAGCCTTGTTGTCCAATGACCGTCCCAACCCACCATCCGTCGTTGGCATAAGTGTCGACAATGTCACCTTTAGAGAAGGTAGAGGTTCGGATTTCAGGAGGGCAAGGTCGTATAGTGTCACCATCGACAATGTCACGCAGCAGTCTGGTCTCGTCGTCGTTGAGAAGGGTTGTGAACTGGATTAAGTAGGTGTTGTGTTTGAGTCGAGAGAGGATGTTTGCGACATAGTATGAACCCTGAAAGCCTTCCTCTTTGCTGCAGATTTCGACCACATCGCCTCTGCGAAACGCCATAACGTTGAGAGAGATCAGAGACAAACTTAGGGTTTCTAGATTGGAGACAGATTTGTGGGCAAAAGCAGGGTTTTTCACTTTGCAGAGTGGAAGCTTGAAATGGGGGTGCTTCAGATGAATGAATGGGGAAGATTGGTGCTGTACGTGACTTCCGGGTAGGGCAAATGGAGGGAAAAGACGGACTGATCAACTTGTTATTCACAATTTTGACAAGGCAACCACTACTCCACACCACCAAACATACTCTCTCACACCACTATGTATTTTTTTTTTCTTACTTACTCACACCACCAATAAATATGCATAATCTAACATAGAAATCCAAACTCAAACCGAAAAAACTGCAAAACAAGATAACTTTCGACCAATTTAAACCCTCAATTGAGACCGATTCTCAAGCTCATCAAAACACAAAAATTGTAGTACTATGAGTTATCTAATAAAAATAACTTGAATCACTTGAAAATGTTTTAATGTGATTATTCATTTTACTAAAGTCGTGCAAATCAGACTCGTAATGAAAATGAGATAGTGTCCCTAACTTTTGGCCAACTTATATGTTCGATCAAGATCGATTCTCAAGCTCATCCAAACACAAAAAATGTAGTACTCTGAGTTATCTAATAAACACAACTTGAATCACTTGAAAATGTTTTGAAATGAGCAAGTTATAGTCATTTTACTAAAATCGCGCAAATCTATCTCGTAATAAAAACGGGATAGTGTCCCTGACTTTCGGCCAACTTATGTGCTCGATTGAGACCGATTCTCAATTTGATAAAAACACAAATATTGTAGTAATTTGAGTTATCTAATAAACATAACTTGAATCACTTGTAAATGTTTTGAAATGAGAAAGTTATGGTCATTTTACTAAAGTCGCACAAAATTGTCTTGCAATAAAAACGGGATAGTGTTCCTAAATTTCGGCCAACTTATGTACTCGATCGACACCGATTCTCAAGTTGATAAAAACACAAAAGTTTTAGTACTCTGAGTTATCTAATAAACAAAACTTGAATCACTTGAAAATGTTTTAAAATGAGCAATTTATAGTCATTTTACTAAAGTCGCGCAAATTTATCCGAAAAAATTTGCTGAAATTTCCTATTAAAAATCTCATCTGGAACAATGCAAGGTTTTTGCAAAAACTCGTAGAGTTTTGGCTGAACAGGAAAAATCAATTTTTTTTACTGTTCTCCCAGATCAAGGTGAACAATAGTTTTTTTTGTGATTTCTGAAAAATTTTCTGAAGTTTACTTTGTTTTTGTGATTGAAAGTTTTCTAAAATTTCCATGAGATTACTTTATTTTTCTGAAAATTTTTGGGGAGGTTGCGATTTGGGATTCAATTTTTAAGGGTTTCGATTTTGAGGGAAAGAGAATAGATTTTGAGGGAAGATATTGATTTCAATTTTGCAAGAGATTTGAATGTGGGAGAGGGAAGAGATTTGAATAGGGGAGGGAGGAATCACATTTCGATTTGAATGGGAAGGGGGGAAATGTTGGTTTTTTATTTATATAGGTGGTGTGAGAAAGTATGGTGGTGTGGGTAAGAAAGTAGGTGGTGTGAGAGAGTAGAATGGTGTGAGAAAGAACTTATGGTGGTGTGGAGTAGTCTTATACCTTTTGACAAAACTAAAACCAAATATTCCCTTATTTTTAAAGGCCCCATGCTAAATAACACCACCACTTCTATTGATAGACACCATCAACTCCCTACTTTCTGAGGGACACCACCTGCTGAAACACCACCAATAAAAGGAAAAAAACCATAACCCTAACCCATCTTCTCCTCATTGCTGCGAGTGGGGAACCTGCACCTGCCACCTCCTCCATCGTGGTGTTGCTTCAGTGAAGAGATAAGAGAATGTGAAGGTGGTGGTGTCATTTTTCTTCCTCTTATGTGTTTTTTCTTGTTTTTCACCTTTCTTATTTTCTTATTATTTTTCTCTTATTTTCTTAAAATGTCATAAATTAACAAACACAATGGAAATTTTAGAAATACTTATTTGAAATCAATTAGCAACAAACACATTAGAAATAAAATCAATAGAAAAAATGAAAAATGGAGGATTACCAACAATTTAAAAGCGTACAATAGTGGCAAAAAAAATGAGGAAGGAAACACTATAAATGACAGAAAATTGGCCAATCGCAGCAGCCCATGCGAGTAGGAGAACCCCAGTTGCAGTGGCACATGCGAATGTAGTTCTCATACTCACATGAGCCGTTGCGACTGGGGTTCTTTCACACGCATGCGCCGCTGCGATTGGCACATTTCAGCTTCAGACTCTGTCATTGACTTTTAACCAACTTTGATGCTCGATTGAGATCGATTATTAAGCTCATCACGAAAAACGTAGTACTCTAAGTTATCTAATGAACGAATTTTGAATCGCCTAAAAATGTTTTGAAATGAGCAAGTTTATGGTCATTTTACTAAAGTCACTTAAATATGTCCGGTAAAGAAAATAATGTATTATCCCTGAATTTCGACCAACTTTGATGCTCGATTGAGACCAATTCTCAAGCCTATACATGAAAAATGTAGTACGTACTCTGAGTTATCTAACAAATCACATTTTGAATCGCCTGAAAATATTTTGAAATGAGCAAGTTATGGTCATTTTCTACAGTCGCTTGAAATTGTCCGGCAACAATTAAGTCACAACAGATCATGCGAATGTAAGTCTCTCACTCGCATGATCCACTGCAAGTTTAAGTCTCGTACTTGCATTGACAGTTTTGAATGACTGTAGTAAAATGACTATAACTTGCTCATTTCAAAATATTTTCAAGTGATTCAAAATGTGTTCATTAGATAACTCAGAATACTACATTTTTCATGCCTTGATATGCTTAAGAATCGGTCTCAATCGAGTGTCAAAGTTGGTCGAAAGTCAGGGACAGTACCCTATTTTCTTTACTGGACAGATTTGAGTGGCTTTAGTAAAATGACCATAACTTGTTCATTTCAAAGCATTTTCAAGTGATTCAAATTTTGTTCATCAGATAACTCAGAGTACTACATTTTTTGTGTTGATGAGCTTAAGAATCGATCTCAATCGAGCGTCAAAGTTGGTCGAATGTAAATGACAAAGTCTGAAACTAAAATGGGACAATATCATGTTTTTATGTTTTGAATAAGTGAGTGCTAGGCTGTTTTGGGATGAAGGGAGGCCGGCGGTGGCAGGGGCGGGGTGGTGCTGATTTGTTATCTATTTGATGGTGTTGATGTACAAAGAAGTGAAAAGAAAAGAGAAAGGTGGAGAAGAAGATGAACAGTAGTAGTGTCCTTCAGAACATCAAAGGAAAAAAATGAATAGTGGTGGTGGTGGTGGTGAAGGGGGGGATGAGGAGAGGTGGCGTAGTGGTGGTGGTGGTGATTAAAAAAGAATAAGAATGAGGAAGAGGAGGAGTGGTGGTGAAGGGGAGGAGGAGGAGAAGGAGAAGGAAGATGATGAGAGGTGGCGGTGGCGAGGTGGTGGTGGTGAAGGGGAGGAGGAGAGTTGGCGGTAGTGGATGATGGAGAAGAAAGGGATAGAAGAGAAGAGGTTAGGGTTAGGGTTTTTTTGTTTATATAGTGGTAGTGTCCTTCAGTAGATAAAAAAAAGTGGGTGGTGGTGTCCATTAGTAGAAGTTGTGGTGTTATTTATCAGGAGCCTTCTTAAAACTACGACCGCCATATATTGTTATTACCTATCATCATTGTCATTTTAAAAAATAAATATTGGGGCATAAGTCTGTTTGATCGTGGGTTTAACTGCCAGTTTAAGACTCATTAAGTTTATAATTGATTAAAAGGACTTTGCACGCGAGTCTCTTGTTTTAGTTTTGAGTGGCGAAAATGACATCCTGCTTAGCAACCTCTCACCCTTTCATCAACTTTCTCTCTCCATCTTTCTCTTACAAGCAAAACCCAAAAAATAACATCTATGACATCAACATCATCAATGCAGGAAAAAAAAAAAAAACTAGCCTATTCTTCATCACTTTAAAACAATAGCATAACTTCTTCAAATGATGAAACAAAGCTAAAATTATCTCATGATTCTTAAGTTCTCAATCAATTATCTTCCTCTTCTAGGGAGTTGAGTCTTTAGGACCTATAAGTTGAAAGTGCACTAAACTAAGCTAATCAAGACTGCAAGGGGTTGAATAGTCTCTTATTGAAAATCGTTTTGTTCTTTGAAACTTTTGCAAAATAATGTTAAAACAAAAGATGATCCCACCAATACTTCGGCAAATGCATCACCATTGCGTTAGTTAGATTTCTCTTTAATTCAAGAACCAATAAAAAAAAAATACAAATATAGGCTTGCCAAATATGAAGTTAGCAGACTATGAAGCTAAGCTTAAAACCCTAGAATAGAGTATGAAAATTTTGAGCTCAACTCTAGGTCACAAGTTTTGGGATCAAAATGGTTGATTTGAAATAGCTTTGAAACAAGATCCAAGTCTAGGTTTGAGAAGAAAGATGCGTGCAAGCTTGCAAGGTTGATTTTTAAAAACCGCAAATAACGATAAAACATGCAAGTTGTGAGATCTATATGAACAATCAAATAATACAAGTAAAACAACTACCTAGCACGCACGTAAAGTAAATAGAGTTAAGGGGAGAAGAAAACAAATCATACAGAGACATCAATATAATGAGGTTCACCTAAACTAGAGTTTGATTAACTCCAGGTACATTCTCGGTGAAAATGGCTCACCAGCCACAAGCTTCTATTACCTCGAAAAACAAAATCACAATCATTGATCTCCATTATATCTATAGGTACTTTCTCGGTGAAAATGGCTCGCAAGCCACAAGCTTCTATTACCTCGGAAAACGAAATCACAATCCTTGATCTCAACTATATCTACATACTTGCAAAAGAATTTCCCTATAACCAAACACTGTCAATTAACTTTTCAATTTACCTTCATTTTTTGTGAGGGTGGCTCTTATTATTTCCATTATCTATTTATCAAGGAATTAAAATTTGATGTTTCAAAATTTTAGTTAAATTTTGTGACAGAGTGTGCTAGAGGTAACAAGGTGAAAAGAGTCACATAGATGAATCTGAAAAGAAACATATTCTTCGCATCCATAAAACCAAATATGGAACTAACTACTATATTCTTACTCATGAAGACATCAATAAATAGAGATTTTGCATGAATACATCACAGGAGGCAACATGGTGAAGAGTGTTCTAAGTATCGCTGCTATTAGCTTAAAGGAAATGAAATAAGCGGGTTTTATAATGCAAAAAAATGCTCTGGTGCTAGTAAATATTTGATTAGTGGTGTTGTTGCACTTAAGTGAATGATTGTTAGCTAAAAAAGGATAAGGTATGAAGGAGCTAGCAGATGGTGGACATTTAACAGGTATCAAATCACGGAGGCATCCCAAAAAAGCAACACTTCTATAAAGTGATTTCAAGAGAAAAGGTTGGACCAAATGCTTATGTAGACATCAATACATATAAATGTGCAATGCAGTAGAGTCCATAGTAGCAGCAATCAGGCATGTTTACATGGGATTTTGTTTTATAGTCGATGCATAGGCTTGTTGATCCTTTCTATGTGGAAGTTCCAATTATCCAGTAATCACAAAGTGATGTGCCATCAAGTCCTTGAAAAAAATAAAGAAAATATTAGAGTTTCACTTTTGTGAGCAAAGAGAGAGAAGATATATCGATCTTGTGTTTTTTATTAATTTGGCATGGACATTTAGAATGTACTGGAAAATGCTTTATGCAAGCAAAACATGAAAGAGAAGATGATTAGTTGGATACAAAATATCAAAACATTCCTTACATTTCAAACAATTTACAAAGAAATCCAAGTAAATGATAAGTTATCCACACATACATAATAATCAAAAAGATAACATAGCAACCAAGAAGGAGATTAACATAGAGAAAAAGAAACCACAATCCTAAGTTCCTAACTATAGACCCAGGGGATGGTGAGACATGAGGATGTGTTTACAGATCGTTTAGCGTCGGTAGTAGAGGAACAAACAAAATCAAAAGGTATCTAGACATGAATGTCGAAACCTGCAACGGAAGTTGTAAGAGTATTAAGTCACAATGTATCATGCATGGAATAGTGACAATTAGCAAAAGAAACATTGAAAAAAGCCTAAAGTAAATGAGTTATCCACGTTGAAGAACAAGGTCTCTTGTTTGTTTTAGTTATCATTTGTACATTTAACTCAGTCACATGTTTTTCGCCCTATGATCTCAATTCCAAACTTGCACCATCTAATACACCATTGTAGTTTAAGCATCGCTCTTGCGGTTTAACTTGCGTGATCATGCATAATATTCAATCTTATTAATATAAGCATGAAATGAAATCAATGCAAATTATTGGCGAGAAAAATATAAAGCTAGAAAAATAATTTGAAATCCTCACCAGCGGAGAGATGCTATGACGTAGTTAACAAGACATCCAATCTCACTGAATGAGAATTCTTGGCACATGTTTCACTTTCCCATAGTAGGAAAAAAAATTCAAAGTTTTTGAAAAATTAAAAAAATATAGTCCACTTTTGGTGATTGTGTGCATGTTGTCTCGCTCAAAAATCCAATATCTCCTAATTCTTCGCAAGTTTGAGGAATGACAACAACAAAAAACAACTGCATTAGAAATAATATTTTCCCGCTCAACCCTCATATTTAATGTTCGAGGGTGAGTCTCAGCGATGCTCCAAGAAAACATTTTTCACAATTACTTCGAACCAGACACACCCTTAGCTTACTATCACATCATTATAATATATTACATCATTATAATATATTCCTTGCTTGTAATGAGTGGATCCAATTAGACCCAACAACCCAAATCATTGGATACAACAAAAAAGTTATATGTTTTAGATCAGGATGGTTTCAATTTTCACATGTGTTCGCCTAAACCAAAACCACTGCAAGCCACGCAAAACTATATTTATATCATGTTATATTTCACTTAAATTTGCATAATATTAACAAATATAATAAAAAACAAAGAGATTTAAGTGTGAATTCCATGCAACCCCGTTGAAATAGAAGGGTTACCATACTTTACCTTTGGGAATTGGACCTATGGCCTCATTTTCTAGCACAGACTTATGCACTGCCATTTCTTTTTCCTCTTCCTTTTGTCACAAAACAATGAAATATTTAGAAAATGCACCCTCTAAAAAAAACTCTTATTTAGATTCTTACTTTTGTACCATAAAATGATTCAATGGTTCTCGTAGAACATTAGCATTGAAAAAACCGATAATAAAACCAACATATAAAAATATAGGGTTTACTTACATGTCAAATCAACATTTATAAATAATTGATCCTTGCTAGGAATGTTAGCTAGCTTGATTCAACAAAAAAATAATCGATCAAAGCAAAAACGATGAAGATTCTTTCGTCTACAATCTTCCTTTTGAGGTTAGAAGACATGCGACTCGCTCACACAATGCGATGACTTTTATAATCATTTTTCTAACCCAAGAAAATGTTAAACCATTAATTTTGCATCAAATGATCTAAACCATTCAATACACAAGAATAAGAACAATATATGAATATTTCTAAAATAAGTAAAACCACTAGTTTCACATCAAATGACCAAAACCATTCAATACATAAGAATAAAAACAATATATGAATATTTTTGTGATTTTTTGTGTTTGATTCATTTTTTTTTTTTAATTCCTATGGTTTAGATATACTCTTGGCATATTTGATTTATTGCAAAACCTCATTTTTGACATTCTCATCAAACATAGTTCAAAATTGGGGGTTTCCAATTAATCAAATATGTCAATAGTGTATCTAAACCATATGAATTGAAAAAAACCAAAAAAGAATTAAACACAAAAACCATACTATTTTGCGATTGTTTGTTTTGGGCTCGCATGTGCCACTGCGTTTGCTATTTGTGTCATTAACGCATAACATGTTGCGATTGTGGTTTTATTATTCGCAACGATTTCTGCGATTGTGAAAGTAGTTTTCGCAGTGGACCATGCATTTGCAGTCAGAAAGTTTTGCTTTAATTGAATTTTGACTTTGTGTCCAATTTTTCAAGTTAATTGATAAAATTTATTATGTTTAATTGAATTACAGTGATATAAATCAACATAAATACTGAACGGAATCATAATTGTGAAATCAAAATTCATTTCATAAACGTATAATCATTACATTTCATTAACTACAAAGTTTACAACAATCCAAATTGTAAAGATCACGTCTTCTTAGTATTTTTCTGAGGTTGAGTTGGAATGATATTGTCATGCCTCTTCTTGATTCTGTATTCACTTCCTCCATCAACCAAGACTTATTCAATGTCATCACCGCTACCACCACCCCTTCCTTTACCAGCACCTCCATCACTCTTTCCTTTACCACCACTTGGAGCACTACTATAATGACCACTTGGACCACTTTGTTGCTCTTCCTCATTGTCTGTGAAGGTGACATGCGCAAACATTTGTCTTAACGAGTCACTTATTTTCTTTTATGTCATCAACAACACAACCTTAATGACATTCCCCCTTGTTCAATAGAAGCTTCCATCAACTCAAAAGCCTCATCAACGAAGTTGTTCTGCAAGGAAAACACTGATCTTGGTAAAAACAATTAAATTTGTATTTCAAATATTTGCAAATTCATTAAAGTATAGATCAATTATCCGATTGTGCGATATGAACAATTGATTCCTTAAGGGACGTGTCATCCTAGTCATCGGTGGCTGGATGAATGGATGACTAATGTCATGAAACCATTCCAAGTAATCCTGGCTGCAATTCCATGGAAGCTTCATTGGTTCACCTTGGTTTTCAATTGACATGAGATGATTCTACCAAGTTGCAGCGTACGAAGATAGTATCTCGTGCTTCACCGAGTAGTTATGGCTAGATGGACCTTTACTCTTCATTTTGACTTGAATGGGGGGATTTGGAATTACATGTACCCTTCCTATCTGTCTCATTACTAGATCTGAGTGATAGGATTAATCGATGTTAGCGTATAACATGCAGCCTTGGAACCATGTAATGTTGTGAAGTGGAGTTCTTCGCTTGGATTTCATATGAGGGTCACAAATGACCTGACAATACAAACACGAAGTTATTAAATTATGGGTGAAAAATGAAAATAATTACATGGGATAAACACATGGAATTAAATGACTAAATTTTACCTCTTCAGGAGACATGCTATCGAGATGCTCCTTAAGAGTCAGTATTTCTTTAGTCACGACCCTGCTAAGTTGGGGACAATCCCACTTAGCCCTGGTGGGGAGACGATTATTCCACAAGGCGCCGTACCCTACGACCTAAAGTGATCGTATACCCAACACTAAAAAAAAACATATCAATATATTATTTCAATATCTGAAACATTTAAAAAATCATTAAATGAACAACAAAGTCAAAATATACTTCCAAAAGCGGTAGATATCCAAATATTTGTTTGGTCCCAACTCTGCTAGCTCAACCAAGTTGACATTACAAGAACGCCAAAATACCAACTCCTTTGCAAACTTCCCAACATCATCCACCTTTATCAACAACTTCAAATATTAAGTGTGAACATTTGTTCCAGTCTTATCAACAAAGATAGTCATGTCCAAAAGAAATAACAAATAACCCCTAGCAACTTGTTTCTTGTGAATAAAATTAGTTCTACTCACTTTCCCACAACAATGTTTCTTAATAAATTTCATCTTCACGAAACTAAGGTTCTTCTAGACATGCTTTTGTGTTTCACTCTTTTGAATCCCCAAACCATTCACCAACAGTTGCACACATTCCTCTGCCTTCATTTGACTTTTTTTCACCATAACCGACTTACAAACAATCAACATCTAAGTGATACGATAGACGTCATCGATGGTGATGGTCATATCTCCAAAAGGGAGGTGAAATGTGTTGGTCTCAGGTTTCCAACACTCGATAAAAGCATAAATGACCACTCTATCGACATGATTCTTACAATGGTCGATCAACGATCGTAGACCACTCTTATAGACCGACTCTCACTCAACTTCAAAACTATAAAGTTCTTATATTGATGCTGACATCTCAACTATCTTCATTCCCAAATACATTAAGCAATAAGAAAAACTAGTCATTGTCCAAATAATATACAAACAAAAAGTATTGCATATTTTAAAAACTTAAATTTATTATAATTACCATCTCACCAGCCCAAATGGACCGAGAAACATGGCCATCGTAATCCTCTAATATGGAGCCATTTTTGGGACCACCGGGATAAGAAACTTTGTCATGTTCTTCATCTTCATAGGAACCAGGTTCGACATAAATAACCGATTCTTTTTTATTTTGAACCTCCTCATTTCCTTCACCCACTTCATCCCCATGACCCTCCACATCCCCCACACTCTTCATCCCCTCACCCTCATCCTTCTCACCCCCCTCACCATCATGTGCAACACCCTCACTAACCACACCACATTGATTTTGCGATAGCAATAGGAGCGTTTCTGCTTCATCCGAGTCAATCAAATCATTCCATATTACATCCTGTCTCCTCTTCATGTCCTTTTCTTTTCCTCTCTGTTCTTGCATTTTTTGTCTTTTCTCTTTTCTATAATTCTTTATTTTTATTGCAATAATCTTTCTCAAAGACGCCGTCATTGGTCATATTTGAGTTGGATGATCCCCACTACTACTAAACATTTAAAACAAAATGATATAATTCAAATAAAATGGTCATATTTACTATACTAAACATTTAAAACAAAACGATACAATTAAAACAAAACAAAAATGAGGCATGGAGATTTACAAATTCGAAATGGAGATTTAGAATTTAACTAACTTCGTGGGTTTGGTTGAATGCAAAGACGAGCTCTCACAATAACAATCGAACACAAATAAGCGACGAAGGTGACCAAGTACCAAATCGACACAAAATCGCACACCAAAACCTCCTACTTTTTTTATCGCACAGTGAAAGTACAGAGACATAGCAGATAGTAGAGAGTAAATGGAGAATGTGGGCGGAAAGAGAGTGCGAAGATTCAAATTTTGGGAGAGGGAAGGACGTGGGAGAAAAAGGGAAAAAATCAAAATTTTGGGAAGGTTAAGGTTTATATTGGGGGAGTTCTTCAACAGGTGGTGATGTCCTTAAAAAAGGTGGTGGTGTCCTTAAGAAAGTAGGGCACTGTTGATATCTTTCAGCGAAAATGGTGGTGTCTTTTAGTAAACGCCTTTTCTATATGGTAGCATTCATTTTTGTGGTGGATGTAGAAATGAGTAATGAGTAATGAGTAATGAGTAATGAGTGGGTGGACACAGAGAATGGCTATGGATGTGCATAGTCTCTGCCTTTTACAATGGAAACACACATCGAAAGTAAAGTAAAGTAAAGCTTGAGAAATGGTTCTAGGAATCTGAAAAAGCACGCAATTTGGTTCAAAAAAGCACAAAAGGAGGGAGAAGGGCCAGCAGTAAAGAAGAAAGTAAAACCCTCCTCACTGATCGATTGACCTCACTGATCTATTGACCACACTTCTTCTCCATAATTCTTCTCTTCTCTCAGGCAATTCAACAAACACCTGGATGGCAGCCCTTTCAGCACGGCAACGACGCCCTGTCAGCTCCGATCCTTCACCCTCTGCATCGACCCAATCTTACTCGAAGCTCAACAAACCAGATAAACAAAAGGGGGCGACTGATGATGACAACAAGGGACTCAAATGGTTTGTTCCCTTGTTTGCCCTAGGGGTGCTTAGGTTCATGAGTGCTACATCCAACATCATTCATGACTGTGACGAGGTTTTCAATTACTGGGAGCCTTTACATTTCCTTCTCTACAAATCTGGTTTCCAAACTTGGGAGTACAGGTTAGTTATCTTCACTTCTGTACACTCACTGTGTTTTCATTTTTATTTTATTTATGTTTAAACGTGTGTTTTCCGATACTTGAATTGTGTTTCATTTTGTAGGCTATAGTGTTGTTTGAATGATTGGGTTTTGATTATATTGTGAATTGGAATAGTAGGAAGAGCTTTTAAACATATCCATCAATAATATAAGCCTAAATTTCTAATGTTAGTTTATATGCGAAACAGCGTATCTTTCTAGGTAAGATTTAATTTTACTTGACTGCGCTGTGGATCAAACTTTTACAAGCTCATTTTGTTAAATTTATATTAGACACAGGATATTGGGATTCTCCAATGATAGGATTGAAATCATCATCATCATCATCAAAGCCCATTCCCGAGATTTTCGGGGTCGGCTACATGAATTTTGGTTCTCCAAGCAATGCGATCTTCCCACTTTTCCTCACCTAATCCAAGCTCAATGATATCTTCATTCACCGTCTTCATCCAAGTTTTCAACGGTCGTCCCCTCCGTCTACACCCTCCATTAACTTGCCAATCTAAACATTTTCTAATTGGCGCCGTGCTCGGTCTCCTCCGCACATGACCAAACCAAGTTAAACGTCTTTCTCTAATTTTTTCCTCTATGGGCGCTACACCTAAGTATCTCCTAATTCTTTCATTTCTAATCTTATCCTTACGAGTTTTACCACACATCCACCTTAACATACGCATTTCTGCTACTGCCATCCTATGCGTATGTTGTCCCGTAGTAGCCCAACATTCTGAACCATATAGCATGGCTGGTCGAACAATTGTCTTATAGCATTTCCCTTTTAGCCTTGCAGGCATCCTTCTATCGCACAATACTCCTGACGCCATTCGCCATTTCAACCAACCAGCTTTAATCCTGTGGTCTACATCTGCTCCAATAGCCCCATTCTTTTGAATTATAGACCCTAGATATCGAAAAGCCTCACACTCTGGGACCTCGACACCTTCGATCTCAATTGCATGACTTCTCCCTCTTGGTTCACACCCAAAGTTGCACACTAGATACTCCGTCTTCGAACGGCTAATTCTAAAACCTTTACTCTCTAAAGCCTCCTGCCACTTAACTAATTTCTGACCTAAACCTGCACTAGTCTCATCCATTAAGACAATATCATCTGCAAATAACATGCACCAAGGTACATCTTCTTGCAGATGTCTCGTCAACTCATCCATGACCAAAGCAAAGAGATATGGACTTAACGCCGACCCTTGATGTAGTCCTACTGTCACTGGAAATTCACTAGACATCCCACCTACTGAGCGAACACTTGTTACAACCCCTTCATACATATCCTTAATGATATCGACATAACATTGAGACACTTTCTTCCTTTCAAGCACCCACCAAATTAACTCCCTGGGGACCCTATCATATGCTTTCTCCAGATCAATAAAAACCATATGCAAACTCTTACGTGCCTCTCGATATTTTTCTACAGTTTGCCTAAGCAGGAAGATGGCCTCCGTAGTAGACCTACCTGGCATAAATCCAAATTGATTCTCCGAAATCGTGGTTAAACTCCTAAGTCTTTGTTCTATAACCCTCTCCCAAAGTTTCATCGTATGACTCATAAGCTTTATCCCTCTATAGTTCGAGCAATTCTGGATATCCCCTTTGTTCTTATAAATTGGTACCACAATGCTATGCCTCCATGAATCTGGCATTTTTCTAGTTTCCAAAATCCTATTAAATAGCTTAGTTAGCCATTGAATCCCAACTTCTCCCAGACATTTCCATGCTTCAATTGGTATATCATCCGGTCCAACGGCCTTCCCTGTCTTCATTCTTTTTAAAGCTTCTCTCACTTCTGTGGCACTAACTCTGCGATGGAACACGCGATCTCTCCCTTCCTGTGAAGCATACCCCTCCAAGTTTAACTCCCCTACATGTGTTCCATTGAGTAGGTTCCAAAAGTAATCCTTCCATCTATCTAAAATAGCTTTATCCTGCATTAAGACTCTTCCATCCTCATGCTTAACACACTTAACATGACTCAAGTCCCTAGTTTTTCGTTCTCTAGCCTTCGCTATCTTGAAAATATCCTTCTCCCCTTCCTTCGTACCTAGCCTATTATAAAGAGCATCATACGCTCTCTTCTTAGCTTCCCCTACTGCTCTACTACTCAACTTCTTAGCCTGCTTATAAAGCTCATAGGACTCTAGGCACCTATCTTTTTGCCACGCCTTAAAGCATTTTTTCTTTTCCGCAATGGTTTGTTGCACATCCGCGTTCCACCACCATGTCTCCTTACCATAGAAACCTCCTCTTTTGGCCTGTCCTAACTCTTCCTTCGCACATCTTCTTATTCGGTTTGCCAAATGTTCGAAAAGATCCGCGCTACTAGTCTTATCCTTTGGTTCTAGATTCTCCCCACCCTCTGAAACTGACTGGCCACCCAAAATCCTCTTTCGAAATCTTTGGCACACATCTCCCTGTAAGGTCCACCACTTAATTCTCGGTCTAACCTGTTCTATAGCAATACGACCCCTACTCTTAAGACAAAAATCGAGAACTAACAGCCTATGTTGGGATGTCAGACACTCTCCTGGTATAACCTTACAATTTTTACACCTACCTAAATCGTGTCTCTTCACAAGAAAATAATCAATTTGACTTCTATTATGCCCACTCGCAAAGGTCACCAAGTGATCTGCCCTCTTCTTATAAAAAGTATTTACGATCCCAAAATCCTGAGCTAAAGCAAAATCTAGAATAGAAATCCCCGCAGTGTTTCGATCCCCAAAGCCTTGACCTCCATGTACCCTCTCATACCCAACTCTATCCTTACCGACATGGCCATTCAAATCCCCGCCTAGGAAAACCCTATCGGAAGAGGGAATTCCAAAAACTAACTCCTCTAAAGAGTCCCAAAAATCCTTCTTAGTCTCCTCGTCCAAACCCACTTGGGGTGCATACACACTAATAACATGCACTATCTCTAGTTCTAAAGCTAATTTAATACTTATGATTCTATCCCCAAACCTCCTAACGTCGACTACTGCATCTTTAAAAACTTTATCTACCACTATTCCCACCCCGTTCCTAGTGCCATCTTTACCAGAATAGAAGAGTTTGAACCCTCCTCCTAAATCTTTAGCCTTGTTCCCCTTCCATTTTGTCTCTTGAAGACAAACTATGTTTACTTTCCTCCTACGCATGACATCCACTAATTCTATTGTCTTTCCCGTCAAGGTTCCTATGTTCCAAGAGGCTAATCTAATCATTCTATCTCTAGCTCTAACCTGGACTAGCTTCTTTACTCGCCCCCGTCCAGAAAGGTGCGAGAACCCTTGCCTATTTAACACTACAGCCGGGCGCCGCTGTAGCGCGCCTTGCTCATTTGTCACTACACCCGAGCGTAGGTGCAGCGCGTCGCTTATAGCGGGGGACGCCCTATCCTTCTGCATTAATCTTTTTGAACCAATATCCATGAAAATGGATGTGATGGGTTTTTTACGGTTGGCTATCACAAGCCTAACACCAACCCTCCTCCTTTATCCGGGCTTGGGACCGGCCGTTGCAACGGGCGGAGTTAATGATAGGATTGAAATGCGGAGAAAAAATGGGAAGGTCAATGCAACAGACAAACAAACTAAAAAAGAATGAGTGCGAAAGCAATCCAAAACTCTCCAATTGTAGAAGAATATTCTATCACCAATAAGGCCTCATTCTAACCTAACCTAGCTTTGGACGAACCTCCCAAAAGTTGCTCAAATTTCAAGTACAATTTTTTTTCGGAATCAACAATTCTAGGGAGCCAAGTTTGGGAGCCACTTTTGAACCAAGTTTTAGTTTTTTGTACACTTCTACCCATTCTATAGATGGTGTTTGTGGTTGTGTTTTAAAGAGGGATAAAAAGTGAAAAAAATCCAAAACTTGGCCCAAAAGTAGCTCCCAAACTTGACTCCCTAGACTTACTCTTTCGGAATAGCAAAACATTATATGCGGTTTGGGTAGGGACGCTGCCCCACAGAAATGTCTCACTTACGTTTGGCACACGGATCCTTCCGCTTTACAACCATAAGTATCAGAGTCCAACTAACATTTTTCAAAACATAACTTCAATTACATTCTTCTCCTTGAAACAATAATAATAATTTATTTAGATTAATTATGTAAGGACACAATATATGTCAGAAAAGAGTCTTGATTCAATGGGGATCGACGAAAAATGTTTCTGACTTTTTCAATCAAATAATTTCACTGTTCTCACAGGAACTGTTAGGTCTTTCCCTGCCTAGTTGGTAAGTTAAAATTTTGTTGCAAGATGATTCCCACCGTGATTAACAAATAAGCAATTTTTTCATTGATTTCACTCTATAATCAAATGAAATTGACCATTTCCTTAGAAGATGTCACCTTTTGTTCTTGAAACATTTATATTACAAATCAAGATGGTATTTGAGGTTGGAGATAAAAGATGGATGAGATTTACCCAAATATGAAAATCTAACGGGTAGTATAAAACTTAAAGTGCCAAGAATGCATGGGTTCGATTCCCATACCCAACATTTTGATATTTTTTTTTTCTTTAATTGTTGATTGTAGTGATTAGACATGTAAGTATGAAAATGAAAACTTAAGGGTGATCATGTTTTGATAAGTTTAACTTTTATCGTGCCAACGACACAGGGAATGCCCTAGTAGACTAAACTTTATTTATCATTTTGATATTTTTATCTTGATATTTATAATAGATTAAACTCTATTTATCATGTTAAACTTTTATCGTGCTAACGGTGTGGGGAATGCCCCAGTCTATATTACAAATCAGAATGGTGTTTGAGGTTGGAGATAAAAGACGGCTGAGATTTATCCAAATATAAGAATCTAACAAATCACATAGAACTTAAAGCATCAAGAGTGCATGAGTTCGATTCCCATACCCAACATTTTGATATTTATTTATTTTTCTTCAATCGTTGATGGTGGTGATCAGGCATGTAAGGGTGATCAATAATATATTGGCTTAATCATGTTTTGACAAGTTATAACGGGGTGTCGATGCTAGAAAAATAAAGTCGAATAAACTCTATTTATCATGTTAAATTTTATCGTGCCAGCGACACGAGGAATACCCTAGTCTATATTATAATTCAGAAGAGTGTTTCACTATTTGAGAGATAAAAGACGGCTAAGATTTATCCAAACATGAAGATCTAATGGTTGTGACTTAAAGTTAGCATTTTGTCTTACCTTCAGTCAATTCCGATAAGAGTGCATGAGCTCAGTTCCCATACCCAACATTTTTATATTTATTTATTTTTCTTCAAATGTTGATGGTGGTGATTAGGCATGTAAATATATATTTTTTATTTATCATACTCAAACATTTAGCATGTGCAGTAATGCTGGTAAGGTAGATTGTCAAAATTTTACAAAACAATTGCGATTAATTTAGTTTAAGCTATCGTTACAGAAACACCAAATATTTGTGGTTGAATAACTCCTCAATGGATATTAAAAAGATGAAATAAATATTAAAAAGATGAATGCCACGATAGATATTAAAAAAATATGTTTAGTGGTAATGGTATATGTGCCGCAACCATGGGGTATGATTAGTGACACATGTCCTGAATGATTATATATTTATTAGATAAACTTTTTTTTTATGGTAACATCTAATTATTATTTGAATAAATGGGCTCATGCTAAAGTCCTTCCTCATTTATTTGAATTTCATATGGAGGACAAATGTATCAATTAATTCTCTCTGTGAAACAATTCATATATGTTTACCACACAACTTTACACGCATTGCACATTTTGCACGACTTTTTGTTTTCATTTTCCCATGTCTCTAGCCTAATAATTTCCACAAATCTTTCATATTTCAAATCTATAAGTTACATGTTTCAAACACATTATTGTCTGGTTAGGTAGATTTGTGACTGCGTTTCATTAAATGTTAAGAAACAAGGACGATTGTAAAATTTTCTTTAAAAAATATGAGAAGTTGAATGGTCGTGCCAACGGTCTCAAGTAGCAAAAACTGTTCATTTTTTTTTCATTTACATAGATTTTTTTAATTACAAGTTGATGGGAAATGTAAGCTTTTTAATCTCAATTTTTTTTAAATTATGGTTTAGTTTCAGCCCACATACCAGGTGCTAATAGCATATTGAGCTAAAATCCCTAGAGGCATACCGAAAAATTTCTCAACACAGTAAAAGCTCTGAAAACATTGCGAAAGATAACTGGAATGAAAATATTTAACATCGTACGATAATACCAACGTGCCAACGGCACAGAAATACCCTAGTTTTCATTTACATTATGAACTTCAATGCTCTCAGAATAATTTTACATTTATTTTCCTAGAAACTTATCCACTTTCCATCATGAGCTTCAAAGGTGATATGGTCGGTAAACTGCTGCTTATGACCTATATTATTTAATCGGTGATTAATCTCGTTTCGCTAGTAGAGCGATTTTTTAATTAATCGCTTGAATAAACTTAATTGATTAATCGACAAGAATTGGTTATTTATCTTAGAGTCACTGATATCTTCCTAGGGTATTCCCCGTGTCGTTTTGGCACGTTGGCACTACTGTACAATGTTAAATATTTTCATTGCGGCTTATCTTTCGCAGTGCTTCTCAAGGCTTTTATTGTGTTGAAAAATCTCCCGGTATGCATGGGGATTTTAGCTCAATATGCTATTAGCACATGGTATGTGGGCTTATACTAAACCATAATTAAAATAAATAGGGATTAAAAAGCTTATCTATCCATTCAATGTGTAATTAAAAAATCTATGTAAATGAAACGAAGTGAAACAATGAACATTTTTTGCCACTTGAGACCGTTGGCAAGATCATTCAACTTTTCATATTTTTTAAGAAAAGTTTACAATCGCCCTTGTTTCTTAACATTTAATGAAACACAACCACAAAATTCCACCTAATCAGATGACAATAATGTGTTTGAAACATATAACTTATAGATTTGAAATATGAAAGATTTGTAGAGATTATTAGGCTAGAGGCATGGGAAAAGGAAAACAAAGAGTCGTGCAATGCGTGTAAAGTTGCGTGGTAAACATATATGAACTGTTCCACAAGGGGAATTAATTGATACATTTATCCTCCATATGAAACTCAAATAAATAAGAATAAATGAGGAAGGAATTTAGCATGAGCCCACGCGTCACTAATCATACCCCAAGGTTGCGGCGCATATACCATTACCACTAAACATATTTTTTAATATCCATCATGGCATTTATCTTTTTAATATCCATTGCAGTATTATCTCAACCACAAATATTTGGTATTTCTGTAACGGTAGAACTAAATTAATCACAATTTTTTTGTGAAATTTTGACAATCTACCTTATTATAGCATTACTCCACATGCTAAATGTTTGAGTAAGATAAATAAATATATACTTACATGCCTAATCACCACCATCAACATTTGAAGAAAATAAATATCAAAATATTGGGTATGAGAATCGAACACATGCACTCTTATTGGGGATTGACCGAAGGTAAGACATAAAGGCTAACTTTAAGTCACAACCATTAGATCTTCATGTTTGGATAAATCTCAGCCGTCTTTTATCTCCCAAATAGTGAAACACTCTTCTGAATTGTAATATAAAATTCATAATGTGAAATTCATTCACATTATGAATTTTAATGCTCTCAAATAATTTTACATTTATTTTCCTAGAAACTTATCCTCTTTCCATCATGAGCTTCAAAGGTGATATGGTCGGTAAACTGTTGCTTATGACCTATATTATTTAATCCGTGATTAATCTCGTTTTGCTAGTAAAGGGATTTTTTAATTAATCGCTTGAATAAGCTTTAATTGATTAATCGACAAGAATTGGTTATTTCTCTTAGATTTACTAATAAGTCGCTTTCGAAACCCACCGAGTGATCAGTCCATGACAATATATTATAAATAAACGAGAACTTTTTTTTTTTTACTTTTTTTATTAAATTTTCCCCATCCTCATCAATACTATACCATAGGACAATACCAAGAGTATGAAAAAAGGCTAGAGAGGGAAAAATAACAAAAGACAAGCCACTCCTTTATTTAACATTGAATTTTTTATTTGCTAGTAATTCGCCTTAAATTGTGGCGTGTAATGTTCACTACTTGAATATTGAAAAAAATAATCTTGTAGTAAATATATTACTTTTGAGGATAGAAAACATATGTTTATATAATATAGGTTGATTAATTCTGATTAATCCCGATTAATCTCATAACGTTCCTGGACTGATTAGGGTCCGATTAACGATTTATCTACATAGCTTGTGACTCATGATGCTCTTCTATAGAAAACACCTCCATGAGAGGTGGTTTTGTGCATACCTGTCAGTAGGTCTAGTACCACTGTACCATAGCATCTACTTCAACCCCAAATCTCCATAGCCATTTGATAAGGACATTCCTTTGGTTGATAAACTATCTTCCAATTGAGAAAATGATACTTTGCTCCACTAGGTAATCCCAACTAAGTGCATGGGAATGTGGCAATGATACACTCCAACATATACTGTTGCATATGAGGGACTTCATTGACATCAAAGAGTTTAGTTTTGGCATAGTTTACTAACCCTGAGCAAACTTCAAACCAAGTGAGAATTTCTTTAATAGTGATCACTTCTTGCTCTAAGCTTCAAAAAATGAGAGGACAGTATCATTTGCATATTGGAGGATGTGAATAAAAGGGGCCTCATCACTCAATCTGAAGCCATGAATCATCTTTAAGGCTTCAGCTCTCATTACCATAAAGGTAAGGCCTTGAGCAGCGAGGACCTATAGCAGGGGTACAATGGAAGCCTTTTCTAACACCCCTAGAGGCTTTGAAGTGATCCTTGGGGTGCCATTGGCTGAGATTGAGAAAGAGGTTGTGGAAAGAATTGTCTACACCCACATGATCCACTTAGCCCCGATTCCAACTTTACACATCATATCCAACCAGAGTGTCAACAGCCTTGTAGGAATCCACCTTAAGCATCATACTAGTCCTTCCTTGAGTCTCGAGTCAATGATCTCATTGCCAATGGGCATACCATCAACTAGCTGCCTTTTGTCCACACCAACACTTTGAAAAGGAGAGATGATGCTTTGAGAATGGATCTGAATCTGGTAGGAAGGACCTTGGAATG
Organism: Berberis vulgaris; assembly: GCA_963556465.1. Taxonomy (NCBI): domain Eukaryota; kingdom Viridiplantae; phylum Streptophyta; class Magnoliopsida; order Ranunculales; family Berberidaceae; genus Berberis; species Berberis vulgaris. Next base: position 60,278,523 of record OY747135.1, read on the forward strand.
GCATTTACACACAGAAGGGATTAGGCTGATAGCTATTAAATTTTCTACTTTGCAGGCTTCTGCTTTCTTTGGAACCAGTGTGATGAGGGTGGTGTTGAGTCTAGAAAACCATTCATATTGAACTCTTGAATCCAAAATGTTTAGCTTCCATCCAAACCCCAAACAAATCCAAATCTACTTCCAACAATTAATTTTTTTAAACAACTCAAGATTAGTCCAAAAGATCTCGTTCAATCGATCAAAATAAATAAATAAATAAATTCTTCGATCAGTATGCCCCTAATCTAGGAACAATACTCTGTGTAGGTCGTTATGTCGGTGTCAGACTCCATTTTGGACATGACACTTGTTGGAAATCCCCCAGCACGCGTGGGGCACAATTTGCCCGTTATGGGGTTTCCATGTCTCAGACACTTCCCCAAACCATTTTCTTTATCTTTTTGTGATGTAAGCAGTATTATGGGTTAGTTTAGCAAGATTAATATTCAGAATAATTGTGCATATTAAGAGCCCAAAATAGTAGTTAAGGCATTATTAGCTAATTAGGGTTAGGTTAATTAGTTTGCCAAATAAGTTAGAAATATTATAAATAAGGCAAAGGTTGTTCATTATTCTTCGGGTGATGATTAAAAGAATATTATTTTCTTATTTGTTTTCAATTAGCTTTTATCATAGTTATTTTGATTCTTGTTCGTTTATGTCTTGTGTTGCTTCGTTTATTTCAATTTGTTGTTTCTTTTATTTTAGTTATTCCTTAGTTCTATCATTTTGTCCATTAGGATGAATAAAAATAGCAATATTTGTCAATTAGGTACCAATCCTAAATGTAATTGACCAAAGGATGAACATGGGATTTTATGGTTTTTTGACATAATTACCAATTATAAATAATGATATAACTTGAAGAACAAGAATGTCAGTATAACATAACATAACTCATGACATGGGATCTTGAATAATGATTACATTTTTTTTGTTTTTTTAACACTATTTATAAGGGTTATGACTTATGATGCAAGGACACAGTTTTTGTAAACACGCACATAAACACAGATGTTTCATCAAGTAGATAGTCAAAACATATTTTTTTTGTGGTGATGGTCTTCTCGCCATGCAGATCATGCTCACAAAATGTAAGAAGTTTTTTGAATTTCCAACTTCATATAGCCTTCAAATTCATGGTGAAAATGAACGTTTGAGAGTCCTATAACTTGTTATTATTCATGTTATGGAATAACAAATAAGCTCATTTTTCGTGAGTGATCTACATGGCTAGGAGACCATTATTGTAAAACATCATTTTATTTTTAAATTTCTAGGTGGATTGGGAGTTTATAATGGTTTCCCCGGATCCTAATCATTATAGAAAATAAAAATTACAAAGATTACTTTTAACTTCGTATCATAGTCATACCTTGTGTCCTAGTTTTTGGAGACTTGTTGTATCGTTGTGTCCATGTCGTGTCCGATACGACAACGTGATACTTATGTTCGTCTCCCTATCTATGCAGCTAAAACTTATAATGGATCCATAACGGTCCAATAACGTTATAAGTTATAGCGGAATAGTTTTTTGAATATATTTTTATATCCCCACTAAGTATTAACGTATTATGAGTAAAAAAATGTAAATCATGTTCATAACATTAAATTCAAAAACATCAAAACATTAATAAAAAACATCTTCCCTTCGTATGAGAGTAAGATCACAACAAAGAGTAAGATCGCGACAGAGAGTATGATCGACTCTTCATCTTCTTCCCTTCTTATTCTTTCTTCTTCTTCTCTCGTTCTCTGTCAACTGGCGAGGTCTAGTTCTTTGTTGATCGGCGACGGTGAGCTCTGGTCCTTCTTTCCTATGAGTCTAGGGTTTTGGTTCCGTGGTTCGGTTGAGAATGAAATGGGTGAAATTTTTTATTTTTATGTATTAGAACAAAACGTTAAAATGGCGTTATTAAAGAAAACATTATCTGAATAACGGCCATATAACGATTGTTATACCGGAGCCGTGATACCAAAACGTGATAATGTCAAAATGTAATGGTTCACCCCCATTAAGCGTTGTAACTACACAACTCCTTACAACATAGCCCATAATTAGTCATTCCCAAACTAGACGTCACCCTTAAGTATTCAAATATTTCTTTTAAGAATAGCACGCAGTAGCATCCAAATGATATCTTGTCCCTTTGGAGAATGCCTCACATCTCCAACCCAACAAAGAATCAAATAGACGTAGGAAGCATATACCTGACCTCAAATCTAACTAAGAAATACATTCGTGCTTTCTTGTGCCCATCTGCACTTTAAGGAATAGATAATCTGGGTTTTCCAATACCATATTACATCCCTCACATTCATCCCCTCATATCATCTCCTGTCAAAAACATCAAGGGAAGGAATATGATCACAAACAATTCTAGATAATATAGAGATCTTAGTAGGATTGAATTTTCTTGATACCTCTCCTTCTAGTACTATTCTAATCAGTGCTTGAGCTGTTTATGTAGTCTAATCTAAACTAAGATTAAACCTGCAAATGAAAAGATAAATAAGAAACTCAATTTTCTTATTTCATCAAAAACCAACTACAAACTTAACTTCATGCCTTATTTATGGAGCCTACTAGCTTCTCTCGCAAGCAATCTTTCTAACCTAACCCTAATATTTGTAGTGCCTAAACTTCAATACGGGCCTTAGTATGTCCAACCCAATTATTGACAAATTAACTATTCTCCAAATTACCCAATTACACGACCCTTCCCGTCCACAAGGTTTAAGGGTGCACGTTGTACCCTCAACAACCAAAGAGATTAGTTTGCTTTCACCATCAGTCGGAGTACACCCTGTTTCATGCTTTCTTGCTCTTTCAGCTAATCAATTGAAAGGACAAACTTTTCTTTTGGACAATTACTTCGAACATGGCCAGGTTGGCCACATCTGAAGACATCAGAGGTTGGTCATTGCGTAAAGGTAGTAGAAGTGCGCACCATATTTACATAAGGTTTCTTCTCCATCCGATCTTGAAGTTGAAACTTATTTTCTGCTCGCTTAGCCATGTTCTCTGGAGACAAAATAATATCAAATTCTTCCAAAGCCAAAAAATAGATTTAATTCGTGCATCCAAACCATGGTAAAAACAATAAGTTGTATGGTATTCTGATTCCTAAGGCTTCACTTGCATATTCAAAGTTTGAAATTCAGTCACATAATCCTTAACTTAGTGCCCACTCTGAGTAATTGCCATCAGAGGCCACATTCGTAATCCAAGGGGTAAAGGTTGCATGCATCAAGTTGAGTAAATCATGCCATGTTGTCACAAGGGGTAAACACATAGCAGGGCGACGAACACACTCTTCTTGCCACCAATGATTTTTTGTTCTTTTTAGTTTGTGGCCACTAACTTTACTGCTTTCGGACCCCGCATGTTTTTAAATTTGAGAATGCGATCTATTTCCAATGATCATTCAACAAACGCATCGCCTAGTTTAGCGCCATCATACGCAGGTACGTCTAACTTCAAACCCGCATCATCCCATTGCTCCATAACAACCAGCAACTTCGCAAACTGGTCATTCTCTTCAAAGTGGTTGCTTTTATAAGCCTGATCACCTAAATGAGGAGGATGAAAAGGTTGATTTCCACCTCTTCCCTAGTGTGCTTGAACTTGTCCTCTATCCTTCACAGATGGCCATAGGGGATGTGTGTTTTTCTGCTGATCTTCTACTCACTGTCTGACATACTCATGTGGATATTCAGCCGGATTTCTACTCAACATACTCATGTCGATATATAGCCGGATTTGCACTGACTACTACAAAAAACATACCAAACCATGCATGTGCCTTTTCATAGGAATCAATTGGATGAATTGATGGAGGGTTGGGGTTATGTGGAGATATAGCGAAGGCATTGGGAAGCTGGTAATGTGGTAGAAAACTAGGATTCAGCCAACTAACCGAAGTAGGATTGAAAACGACTTGCCCAAAGGTTTGGTGGGGATGATTAGGAATCAAGATGGCATAGGGGTCGAGGTTTAAGGTTTCGGGTGATGGCGAAGCAAATGGAGTGTAGGGTTGAACAAAAAAACCAAAAAACCGATTAAACCGACCGAACCGATCAAAACTGAACCGATCGGTTTGGTTTTAAAATCGGTTTCGGATCGGTTTGGTTTGACACATTTTGAAACCGATAGGGTCGGTTCGATTTTCGGTTTGTAAGTGATTTTAACCGAAAAAATCGAACCGATACCTATGTATATAGAGTAAATTTATTTATATTATTCAAATCTCTCTCTTCCTTTATTAGTTTATTTTCTCTCTCTCACTTTACTCTTTCTCGGGTTCCAATGTGATTTCATCTAGAAAGTGGAAATGAAAAGCTTTGTTTGCCTTCTCTTTTGGGTAGTGTAGATGTATGAAGTCTAAACAACAAAAGATTTAAACCCTTCATCTTCATCCTCTCAAGCTCTCTTTCTATCAACATTTCAACCTTTCAAGGAGTAGCAAATGCCAAATTGCTAAACGGTGAGTTTTCTACTTTACTTTTTTTTTTTTTTTTTTTTTCCAGCAAAGCTCTATTACTTTATGTTAGAAGTTTGTGTTTGTCGGGCTTGGTGGAGCATTTCATACGGCACAAATGAAGTAGAAGTTTTCTCTCTTGGTGAAGCATTTCATACGGAGCATTTCATCTAGAAAGTAGAAGTTTTTTCAGCAAAGCTCTATTACTTTATGTTAGAAGTTTTCTCTGTTACTTTACTTTTTTTTTTTTTTTTTTTTTCAAGAAGTAGCAAATGAAGTGTTCTTCATTCTCTGTTATTTTACTTCTCTATTTATAACCTAGGTTTGGTTTCTATTACTTACATGATAAGTTACTATTCAAAGCTTATCTTTCTATTGAGCACTTGAAGCCATAAGAGAGCTCCAAGTTGGCCATCCTGACTAAACATAAATAGTATAAAATATCAATGATGTTTGTTCTTTTGTCTTGGATTCAATTTATTGGCTTTGAGTGTTTTCTTTTTTCCTTCATCTTTTGCTTTTTTCTTGATAAAAATTGTGATAAAGACTTGAAGAAAAATATTTTAATCAACTAATTAGTGAGAATAGTTTGATTGTGAAGTTTAAGATTCCAGTGGTTTATGAAGTCTGGAAGCAAAGAGCAAAAGACATCACTAGAGTTCAATTTCATATCATTATTATGAAGAAAATCATGAAACATATATGAACAAAACTCTTGTGGTTCGGTATTTATGTCAGTTTAATTAATATGTTAGCGGTTTGGTTTTGGTTCGGTTTACATAAATTAATAGGCGGTTCGGTTTTACATATAGTCGGTTCGGTTGGGAAAAAACAAAACCGATACTAGTCGGTTCGGTTTTCGGTTTGGTCTGAAAATCGAACCGCGGTTCAGCCCTAATGGAGTGCGGGAAAATGTTGATGTTGTGGAAGTAACCCACTCAAAGAGGCAGGAAGGGTGGAGGGTGTGTGTGTGGAGGTGGCAGGGTGGTCTGGGGAGGTAGGGGGTCTCATGCGGTGGGGAGGGCTGACCAAGGTGTCCGACCGAGTGGGGTTCACCATGCCACCGGTGGGGGTGCCGATTAGGCTCGCAATGTCGTCTGGTGCTCTGTGTGGGTGCTCGACGACCTCATGGACGACCGGTTCCGCTCACGAGCTCCCGATTTGTTGTATCTTCATCTCTTCTTGGACAACTTGTGCATCCTCCTTCTGAAGCCATTGTTTACTAGACATTTAGACCACTCTGAATCTCTTTGGTGTTTCTCTTGCCAATCCGTTATGTCAATCTTCCGTCTTGCCCACTCGGTTTCTATAGTTTTCTCATCCTTCTATGGCTTCTATTGCCCCTGATCTCTCTTCTTCAGTCATCTTCCAAGCTTTCTCTTCTGTATACTTTGTGGATATGGTTTGTCTCGGCTTACACGATAGGAGCTTTTTGGTTCAAATACTAAGATTAAATAACATAAATCAATTTTCTTATTTCATCAAAAACCAACTATAAACTTAACTTCGTGCCTTATTTATAGAGCCAAGTGGCTTTTTTTTGCAAGCAATCTATCTAACCCAACCCTAATATGGCTAGTGCTCTAACTTCAATATGGGCCTTAGTATGTCCCTAACAAATTGACTATTATCCAAATTACCCAATTACATCATTTCTTAGTTTTAAGGAATTAGACTTATGTTTGATTGGAATCTCGAATCTATAAATTCCACTCTGTAGTTGATTTCAGTAATTCATATCAATTAAGTTGCAGAGGTTTCTTTTTATCTTCTTATTCCACTTATGAATTCAAGAGCATTTAGTTATCCTCGTAGTCTTGTGGTTTTCATTTGTTTTGTGCTGCTACTTTGATAATATTTAACGAATTTTAACCCCGAAAGATTTCTTGGGTTATAGAGAGTGTAGGTAGTATCTGAAAAGTGGTCCAGTGTGCAGTCCACAAGTAACCTTTCATGACATAAACCAGGAAATAGGTAGATGATTTGAATGGTTTCTTTGCAATTGGTACTGAAAATCATCATTTGCATACTGCAGCTCCCAGTTTGCCCTTCGGTCATACCTATACATTCTTTTCCATGAATTAGTAGCTCGACCTGCTTCCTGGTTTTTCCAAGATGAAAAGGTGAGATTTTCGATTACTTTGCAAGTATATAGTTTATAACCTTATTATTTATATCTGCTATTTCATACTTTGGAATTGTCCGACCATTTTTTCTTGACATGCCAGGTTGTGGTATTTTATGCGGTAAGACTTTTCCTTGGTTCTATCTCAGTGATTACTGAGTCAGTTCTGGTCGTAGCTCTTTCACGGAAGTATGGAAAGCGGCTTGCTTCTTATGCACTAGCACTGCTATGCTTAACAAGTGGTTGTTTTTTCGCTAGCACCAGTGAGTTGGCCATTTTCAGTTGCTCCATGCAATTTTCACATTTTTTTTTCTCAAGTATATTGTTTCCACTTGTCAAATTTTTTCTCATAATAATGAAAAATGATTTCCCCTCAAATTATCTTAAGAATATGTCCTTACCCGTTCTTAACAGGTTTTTCTGGGTTCAATTCTAAGATTGTTATGGATTAAGTTTACGATAATTAAACTGTAGTTCAGATAGAATCTCTTTTGATTTATCTGGGTGTTTGGGATCCTTTGGATGAACACATGATTTTTGTAGACCCCATTGAATTTCATTTAGAGGAGGAACAAGATCGCATTCATTGTTTTCAAAGAGGGATAGGGTTATTGAGGCTGTAAAAAAAAGGCATAATTCCTCTGAGAAGAGATGATGCAAAAGACCTTGTGTCGTTGTAGGCTGTGTCATTCAATCAGTGATTAATCAGTTATTAATCCCTGATTAATCTCTTATCGCTAGTAGAGCGTTACGATTTTTGAATTAATCATTTCAACAATCTCTAGTCCGAGTAATCAGCGATTTCTTGCCGATCAATCACTTTCAAAATTCAATGATTAATCGGTCTACGGTAAATGTTATAAATTGACGAGAGAAAATTAATGTTAATTTTTCTAATTTTGTCTTAGCCTCGTGAATACTCATAACCCATAGGGCAATAACATGTGTGTGAAAGGGTTTAAGAGAGAAAAATCAATATATGTAATCTAAGTTGAGAGAAAAACGACCAAATGAAAATAACAAGCTAAGCTAAAGAATATGGAAAGACACCTTTATCTAAAATTGAATTTTTAATTTTGTTATACTTTGTCTTAAATTGTGGTATGTGATGTCTACTACTTCAGTATATATCAAGGAAGCACGAACTCTTCGAAAACTTGCCGTATCCATGTCCGACACATATTCGACACACGACACTTGCTCGACACGCCTTCGACACACGTCAGACACTTGGTCAACGTGTCGACGAGTGTTATACACATGGTCAATGTGGTCAACGCGTTAGACACGCCTCCGATACACCCGAAACTTGGTCAGGACACAGTCAAGACTCGTAAACCAAATTATTTATTTATTTTTTACTTTTAGATGTTTGCAAATAACTACATAATATAATAGTTGTTGATTCATCTGAAGTGAATGACTATTTCAATTGCGATTTAAGACAAATAGGGCAAAAAGCCACTAAAGCATAAATATAGGTTATACTTATTATTTTTCTCTCATTTGCTTCTCTCATCTACTTCTCTACTATACATTTTCCCTACTATACTTTTTATGTACTTTATTTTTTTTACTTTAATTTTTTTTTATAACAATGTCACCTTCTTCAAGACACTCTAGGAATGCACTATATTATATTATTATTTATATTTATATGGCTTATTAAAATATAGTATGACGTGTAGACATGTCCCCGAATCCTATTTTTGGGAAATTGTCGAGTCGGCGTGTCGTGTCCGTGTTTGACATGACACGTATTCGTATCCGTGCATCCTTGATATACATTAATTTAAAAATATGTAGTAAACATATTATAGAAGAATAGAAAGAATATGTGTATCAAATGTAGGCCGATTAATTTTGATGGATCCCGTTAAATCTCATATCGCTCCTGAATCGATTAGGGTCAAATTAACGATTTAACTACATAGGTTGTAGGTATCCTTGGATACGTATTGTAGTTGTTCCTATTGCTTCTCTAATAATGATTTTTCATTAGTAAATGGAATTATACTGTAAAAATTGGAAAGTACAACTCAAGGTTGAGATAGTCTAAAAAGAAACACAATACAAAGAAACAACAACAAAGACTATGTTGCCTTCTTAACCATAAATAACATTTTTATGTACAGGAAAACTCATTGAGTACCCTTCTAAACTCTACAAACACTTGGTACCAAATGAATTACAAACTTTTTAATTCCAAGGTACAATCATAAAGCGCACGCGTTATCCCTTTAATGAAGTTTACCTCCACCAAATCACTTTTGAGTTTTTTGTTGCACTTAAATTATACTCCTACGTCATAACTTTCATTCATTTTCTAATGTTATCTTGGAAAGGATTCTACTTAAAATAGAGACCCAAACACAAAGCTTCTTAGGGTGCATGACAACATGACCACTCCAAAGACATATCAAGGTAATATCTCTTACCAACCAAAAACAAGAATCCTGATTCGTAGAATATGAGGTGATTTTCACTAAGAGAGGCCAATAATTTTTTTTTTCTTGGTAGAAAGAGGCAAATTTGCGAATTTTGGAGTCATTTAGATGCCTTAGACTAAAGCTCTGTGAATGACCATTTATAGTTTGGGCAAGCATGCCCTTAGTAAGAAATGCCTTATGGTCTGAAATTGGGTTCTGATTACGCCTAAACAGTACACGTGGTTAATTGCAGTAAAGATTGGGGTGTCGATCCCACGAGGAAAAGCGATCTACAAAACAAGGTCTAGGAAGAAAAACCACGCGAAACTAAATGTAAGAAATTCTAGCAATTTTAAAATATGAAATTGAATTTAGTTTAATAAAAATCACAAGGTTCCAAGAATCCCTCCTAGATTTCACGTGCCAACTAGTATTGATTCGCTATGATGACTCGATTACGTGTTTCACATCCCTAACAACATAATCGAAAGAATAGTCTTTAATGCATTAATATATCCTAATGTAAATGAATTTTAGATTTTACTTTTTTCTACAAAAGCACACAGGTTGGTCATATGTGATATCTTAAATTTACGATATATTCGGAGACAATAACATAATAAAAGACGATCACATATAACTAACCTACCGGAATCAGTTGATCCTTAAAAATTTCACACATAAGAAAAGCGTGACTAAACTTAAATGTAGAGGAAAAAGACAACCACCGGAATAATAATCTACGAAGAAATTGATGAAATCTTTGTCACTAAAATAATATAAATTCCTATATTAAATAAAAGTGAGAATCATAAACACCATTATTCATCGTGAAAGTATAAAACGAATCAAATACTAATTAAGTGCGTTACATCTAGGAGTTCATCTCTTCACCTTGCGTGGAGTTTAGTGACACATGGCGAAGGTGATGGCAACAACAGCGGTGTGGAGCTTCATCGGCACGGCGGTGCGTGGTGGATCAGCGATGCACACCCTGCTGGACAACGTCTTCACTGCTGTTCTGGACAGCGTCGCTGCTGCTGCTCTGGACAGCGTCGCTGCTGCTGCTCTGGACAGCGCTGCTGCGTCGTGTACTCCCTGCAGTCCTGCGTTTCTCGGCTGCTGCTGCGTTTTCGTTCCAGCGCCCCCTTTGCTGTCCTGCGCCCTCGCTGCTCTGCGCACTCTCCTCTGCTCTGGCCTGCGTCTTGGCTGCTGCTGCGTTCTGGCAGCTTGCTGCCCTCCTCCCTGCTGTGCGTTTTTCTTTGTGATTGTATTTATTGGTAAAGAAACCCTTATTGGGCCCAATTGGAAACCCAATGCCCAATACAAATGGAAAAACCCAATCCAATTTGGACCCCAATGGAATTTGGAAACCCAATAGAATTTGGAAGCCCAATTTGCAAACAAAGGAGTCCCACCCCTTGAAAGGTGGGTTTGGGTATGTTCATCCATACTACTTCTTTGTTCCACCAAAATTCAAAATTAATTTTCTTTATTTTTTCTTTGGTTATCTTAATCTTTGGCTTGAGTGTCTCCCGCTCCACTTCGTCAATTTGTCTATGAATCACCATTATTCGCCACGCTAACGCACTTTTGTCATTTAAACTCCAAATCCTAAAAAAATACAAAAATAAAATAATTAAACTAAAATACACTATTTGAAACACTAACAAATATATATTAGGAGGTATATTATGTTATAATTATGTGAACATCAAATACCCCCAAACCTACATTTTGCTAGTCCTCGAGCAAAACAAAATTAAGAATAAAATCCTAACTCACTTTCGTAGGAATCACGGTTGCACTTACCTTAACGTGCAACAAGGCTTTAAATCTCTAGAGGACGAGTTATAGTCTTGTGAGGGTTTTCAGAAATGTTACCCCCAAACATTACTGACTCAACAAAACAAAATCTATTTTCTAAAGACAGTGCAAAAACATGAGCATTCTCCTTTATTTTCCTCAGAATAATTTTCTAATTGCTTAAAATTCAAGAAAAACAACAAACTAAAAATGTAACAAAAGTATATCAATAGAGTATAATAATTTAATAGTATCTAAAGCTTAAATAAATTTCATAATCATTCTCAACTCGAAGTGTGTGTGAGGAGCCTTATCAACATAACTCTTCATCTCATAGTACAGATGTGACGAGATAACCTTTAGAAAGGACGCTTCGACTACAATTCTCTCATGTCACTCAGAAATAAAACACTCAGAGATTGGACACTCAGTTTTTATGTGAGGAAAAGAATATACTATGGAAAATGCAAACGTCTCACATATAATTATCATGAAAAACGGAATTTTTCAAAGAGTGAAATGAATATGATCTAATGGACAGGAATATTAATTACTTTTGATAATGTTGAATCAAACACCATAGTTCTTGACTATTCAATCTCCACATCTATTAAACCAACTTTCACTTAAGATCAATTAGGTCTTTACCAGGTTGTAATGGGGCTTGGATTATGGCAAACAATAATGGACAAAAAGGATACAAAAATTTCTTGAGAATGACTACACCCTTGAATAAACACATAGGGCATTGAAGAACAAATCAATGTTGTACACCATTAACTTTTTCTTCATTATTTTCTTCTTCAACTTTTTTTGTTCAACCCTTTTTTTTTCAACTTTTTTTTTGTATGCTTTTCCCCGGTGATACAATCCAACACTTTTACTTCAAGGGCGCATAAAATATCTATTTTCAACTATTTCTATTTGCCCATTCCATAAATATATCTCACCGTATACATTATCAAAAAATTGGGTAAGGATAAAATAATATAGGTATAACTCCTTGATTGGAGTAGGTAATGAGAATGAGGTTAACAAAGAGAAGGCTATTTAAAGGCTCAAAGGGCTGCAAATGGATATTTAGTATTGGGTAGGCTAAAAGGCTAAAAAAAATGGTTTAAAGAAAGAAATGCCTATATCACTTCATAAGTTCTAGTTGGTACTAGGACATTTCAACTAAATAAAGCAAGAAGTTCTAGTGTAAAAAAATCTCATTTTTTATATCATTCTTAAAGCAATCAATAAGAAAGTCAAGAATAATGAGATCATCAACGAAATAATGAGATCATCAACGAAATAATGCGGACTCAAGAAAAATCAGAGTATAATTAATAACCCTCAAGAAATAAAGAATGACTCAAAACTCACAAGGGTTAAAGTCTCCACTATTATTTTAAGGTTTTCTAGTTCAATATCTCACTAATCAACTTCAAATCATGTTGACTTGGCTTATAGTGCACGAATAGTCGAGTTGAAAAGTCTCACTAAATACATCTAACATAAGGATAATATCAAATATCATGTTTTCTACTAATATAACTATGTGACACGTGTTAGTATGTGCTTTCTCAAAATTAAAGGCAACAAAAATATTCTCTAAAATTAAAAAGACTCAAAACCTCTTTTTTATTAATTTTTTTTTAAAATACACCAAGAGTTCAGATTTCGAATGCATTTTCATAAAGATTTTGCACAATTACCGTAATCATCTAAGTATTCTAAGTATTCAATGGAGATTGATTAGAACACAAAAAATGACTCGGTTTGCTTGTAAAATACGTTTTAAGCTCAAAGATTTTTGAAAATTGCACAAAAAATCTAATAAACCACCATCACCCCCAAACCTAAACCAAACATTATCCTCAATGTATAAAATAATAATCATGACAAATGAAGGATAAAAAAAGGAGGGTTAGAGTGATATTACCATGGTGAAGCTTTACCAATCTAAAATAGACAATGTCCTCACAATCACCAAAATATATATAAGAAAATCATACCGACAGGAGAAAGGAACACATGGGATGAGGGTCTCTGAGTGACTCCAGTAGCTACACCTAAAATCACCTGAAACACTACAAGAAAAACATAAAAGCAAAAACCTAAACTAAACTAAAAAAATAAAAAATAAAAAAAATAAAAAAACCTAAACTAAAGATAGGGTGGAGAACATCAAATCAAGTAGTAGGGGCAACCAGAGAGATTTCCTTTGGCACCTCTACTCGCTCCACATAGTGCTTCAAACGTTGCCCATTTACTCTAAATACTCTCTCATCTTTTGGATCTTCAATTTCTATGGAACCATTGGGAAAGACTTGTTTTACCATGAATGGGCCCCGTCCATCTCGATCGTAGCTTGCCAGGATGAAGATGAAGTCGTGAGTCATAGAGATAAACTCGTTGATTGGGCTCGAAATGTTTCCTCAGAATTTGCTTATCATGAGCTGCTTTCATCTTCGCTTTGTATATTCGGGAATTGTCATAGGCATCATTCCGTAACTCTTCAATTTCAGCTAACTGAAATTTTCTCTGAATACCTGCATCATTGAGATCAAAGTTAGTGCTTTTTACAGCCCAATAAGCGCGATTCTCTAACTCAACAGGTAAATGACATGCTTTTCCATATATAAGCCGATACGGAAACATCCCGAGAATTGTCTTATAAGCGGTACGATAAACCCAAAATGCATCAGGAAGGCGCAAGGACCAATCCTTCCTATCCGGATTCACCATCTTCTCCAAAATTTGTTTCACTTCTCGGTTTGCCAGCTCGGCTTGGCCATTTGTTTGCGGATGATAGGCATTGGCAACTTTGTGATGAACTCCATACCTGCGCATCAAAGCTTCAAAAGAGCGATTACAGAAATGAGTCCCCTGATCACTAATAATGGCTCATGGTGTACCGAAACGGGATAAAATGTGTTATTTGATGAACCTGACAACAGTGTTGATGTCATTGTTCCGGCATGCCACAGCCTCTACCCATTTGGACATATAGTCCACTGCAAGCAAAATATACAAATATACAAAAGAAGGTGGAAAAGGTCCCATAAAATCAATCCCCCAACAATCAAATATCTCAATGACTAGGATGGGGTTAAGGGACATCATGTGTCTCGGGGACAATGCACCTAACTTCTGGCATCTATCACAAGAATGACAATAATTGTTAGTGTCCTTAAACAATGTAGGCCAATATAATCCAGAGTGTAAAATTTTTGCAGCGGTCTTTTTCATAGAAAAATGGCCAACACAAGCTGCACTGTGACAAAAATGTAAGACACTTTCAATCTCACCTTCAGGGATACAACGCCTCATGATTTGGTCGGGGCAATACTTATATAGATAAGGATCATCCCAATAAAAATTTCTTACCTCGACCAAAAATTTGCGCTTATCTTGAGCACTCCATGATGATGGAACTTCGCCGGAAACCAAGTAATTAACAATGTGTGCATACCATGGTACTTGAGTGACGGCGAATAGGTGTTCATCATCATGGGTGGGCCATTAGCAGTCACTAAACTCCATACGAGACAACATTCTCGACCCCCTTCTTATCCTTTATAGTTAGATCAAATTCCCGCAGAAGTAAAATCCACCTAATCAATCTTGCCTTAGCATCCTTTTTAGAAAGAAGGAACTTAAGAGCCGCATGGTCAGTAAAAACAGTGATAGGTGTACCAATCAAATAAGCACGAAATTTATCTAAAGCAAAAACTACAGCTAACAACTCTTTTTCAGTAGTCGAATAATTCTTTTGAGCATCATTAAGTGTTTGACTAGCATAGTAAACAACAACGGGCTTCCCTTCCCTTCGCTGTCCCAAGACTGCCCCCACAGCATAGTTGCTTGCATCACACATTATCTCAAATGGTAAATTCCAATCCGGTGGCTGCATGATGGGGGCAGAGGTGAGCCTATCAATGGGTGTTCGGAAGGCGTCCTCACACTCTTGTGTCCATTGAAACACGATGTCTTTGACCAGGAGGCTACTTAATGGTCTAGCGATGGCAGAAAAATTCTGTATGAACCTCCTATAAAACCCGTGTACCCTAGAAATGATCTCACATCCTTGACACTTTTAGGTGTAGGTAATTTAGAAATCAATTCAATTTTAGCTTTATCAACCTTGATTCCTTTATCAGAAACTGTGTCCCAGAACTATTCCATAAGAAACCATGAAATGACATTTTTCCCAATTAAGCACCAGACCCTTCTCTTCACATTTACTTAAAACAGCCTTCAAGTGAAGTAAACATGAATCAAAGGAATCACCAAAAACAGTCAAATTATCCATGAATACTTCCATATATTTTTCAACCATGTCACTAAAATACTCATCATGCATCTCTGAAAAGTAGCCGGTGCATTACACAAACCAAATGGCATACGCCGAAAAACATAAGTACCAAAAGGACATGTGAACGTAGTCTTATCCTGATCCTCTAATGCAATCTCAATCTGATAATATCCTGAATACCCATCTAGAAAACAATAGAAAGAATGACCAGCTATTCGCTCTAAGATTTGGTCTATGAATGAAAGTGGGAAGTGATCCTTGCGGGTGGCAGAATTAAGTTTCCTATAATCAATGCACATACGCCACCCTGTCACTACCTTAGTAGGAACAGACACCCCTTCATCATTAGTCACTACTGTTATTTCAAATTTCTTGGGAACTACTTGAGTTGGACTAACCCACTTGCTATCAGAGATGGGATAAATGATGCCTGCATCTAACAATTTTAAGACTTCCTTTTTCACCACCTCTTTCATAGTAGGGTGAAATTGTCTTTGAGGGTCTTTACGGGGGTTAGCTCCTTTTTCTAAGTGAATCCTATGGGAACATATTAAGGGGCTAATACCTTTGATGTCAGCTATAGTCCAACCTAATGCAGATTTGTGCTCACGTAACATATTAATCAATTTTTCTTCTTGTGAGCTATCAAGCACGGAAGAAATAATAACAGAAAATGTATCACCTGGTCCGAGGAATGCATGTTTAAGTCCCTCAGGCAGTGGAGCTAGGTCAACTTTCGGTGTTTCCATGGTGGATGGTTGTGGTTTTTGTCTTTCCTTTGGCAACTCCTCAAAGCATGGTTGCCATTGTCGTCCTCCTTTATCTTTTAACCCTGAAACAACAGAAATATCAAAAGCATTGTCAGGATAAAGTGAATTCTCAAAATCAGAAATAGAAAGGAGGTACTCTAAGGCTTCAGAATCTGCGCTCAGGAACGCCTCCTCTGATATCAGCGTGTCTATCATGTAGGTATGATGACACTCATCATCATCACGTGGTTGCTTGCTAATATTGAATATGTTGACCTCCAAAGTCGTGTTCCCAAAAGACAGCTTCATTAGACCGTTCCTGCAATTGATAAGAGCGTTAGCTGTGGCAAGAATAGGTCTACCTAAAATAATCAGAACTGTAGACTCCATATTAACCGTAGAATGAGTATCTAAAATAAGAAAGTCGACGGGATGGTAAAACTTATCAATCTGCAGCAAGACATCCTCGACTATTCCTCTTGGCTTCTTAACCGATCTATCGGCCAATTGTAGTACCACGGATGTGGGTTTAATCTCTCCTAGACCCAGTTGCAAGTAAATAGAATATGTCATCAGATTTACACTTGCCCCTAAATCCAACAAGGCTTGGCCGAACTCATGAGTCCCAATCTGGCAGGTGATTGTAGGACACCCTGGATCTTTGTACTTGGGTGGTGTCCTCTGCTCAATCACCGCACTTACCTGTTCTATCAAGAAGGCAGCCTTCTTGACATGATGTTTCCTCTTGATAGTGCATAGATCCTTGATGACCCTTGCATAAGTTGGTACCTGTTTAATCACATGCAACAAAGGTAAGTTAATTTTAACCTGTTTCAAGTGTTCTAGAATCTCACCATGCATTTCCGATTTCTTTCCAGTAGGTCGTAGTGCTTGAGGAAAAGGAACTGGAACTGGAATGTTCCTGTTGGGCTCATCCTCATGGATGCTCTCCTTTGCACTTGGGGAGGTGCCTATAGTCGTGGACGAGCTTGATCCATCTAAAATCTTACCACTCCGAGTAGTGATGGCATTAACCTCTTTGACATTATGAGAGTTTGAAGTAGAGGTTTGTGCCATATGTTGGCCCTTCGGATTTGCTTTAGGTTGTGATGGAAATTGGCCCTACTCTTGTACTGTTAATGAACTTGTCAGCTTGGTTATCTGGCTTTTGATCTCCTTGTTCTCTTCTGCCAACTGTGTCAATGCAACCTCAAATTTTTGATTAGTTTTACATTGTGCCTCTATAAATGCATGTAATGTGTCTGATAAGGAACTTCTGTTAGATTGCGCATTGTATGGAGGTGCAGGGTATGACCTAGGTGGTTGTGCCTTTGAGTGTGTAGGTTGGTCTGCTTCGGACCTCTAGCCTAAGTTAGGGTGATCTCTCCAACCAGAATTGTAAGTGTTAGAGAATGGTGAGTAAGGCTTCTTGTACATCCCTAAGGCGTTACATTTAGGGATGGCAACGGGGCGGATTGGGGCGGATTTGAGCAAATCCATCCCCGATCCGTCAGTAATATCGGATCCCCAATCCGCCCCGCAAATCCGTTTGCAATTTTAAATCAAAATCCATAACCGCCCCGTGCGGATGCGCGGATATCCGCCCCGCCCCGCCAATCCGCACAAAATTATAACAAAAAATTAAAAAATCAATCTCTGAAGTCTGAATTCGCACAAAAAAAAATACAAAAAATTCTGAATTACAATTTAAAATGAATTCGTACAAAAAATATTACAAAAACTTCTGAATTACAATTTACAAAGAATTCGTACAAAAAAAATTAAAAAAATACAAAAAAAAAAAATCAATCTCTGGATCTGATTTCAGATTTTAGATCCGATTTTAGATCTGATTTCAGATCTGAGATCAGGATCAGATCTGAAATCGTATCAGATAGATCGTATCAGATCTGAAATCAGATGTGAAATCAGATGTGAAATCAGAGATCTAAAATCAGATCTAAGCTAAGATCAGAGATCTGAAATCAGATCTAAGATCAGATCTAAGCTAAGATCTAAGATCCAGATCTAATCAGATCCAGATCTGATCTAAGATCCAGATCTGATCTGATCTAAGATCCAGATCTAAGCTAAGATCAGAGAAGGAGATTCGGAGAAGGACTGAAGGAGAAGGGGCGATCTCCAAGCTTCAAGCCTTCAAGATCTCTGTGAGAGGGAGATCTCTCTGCGAGGGAGCAGTGACGCGGCGTGAGGGAGATCTCGCGGTCGACGCGGTGTGAGGGATCTCTCGCGGTCGACGCGGTGTGAGGGAGCAGGGTCCAGGGAGGCAGATCTCGCGGCCGCGCGGCGTGAGGGAGGGCGAGGTGGTGTGAGGGAGGGAGGGGGATCACTGGTCGCTGCTCTGTGAGAGGGAGATCTTGTGCTCTACTGCTCTGTGAGACAGTGAGAGGGAGAGTTTGGTGAGGGACCGAGGGTGAGGGACCGAATGAGCAAATTGTATTTGTGATTTGTGAAAAAAAGTTAATCCTTTATATAGGCGAAGGGCACTTTTGTAAATTTGTTGGTTAAACGGATATCCGCGGGGCTTGCGGGGCGGATATGGCCAAATCCGTATCCGCCCCGAATAGTGAACGGATATTTTTTTGATACCCGAAACCACCCGAAAACCCATTCAGCCATATCCAAAACCGCCCCAAACGGATTGGGTGGGGCGGATATCCGTGAAAATTCGCCCCACTGCCATCCCTAGTTACATTGTTCTTCATAAACCCCTTTCATTTCAGTCAAGGTTGGGCAATCGTGTGCTAAGTGTTCAACTCCCCTGCATATAAAACAGGTGTCCTGTAGCTCAACTCTGGCAACAGTATGTGTGGGCCTACCATCCTTGGTCTTAAGTGCCTCTAACTCCCTAGTTACTCTATCCAATTGGGCTCTAAGGCTGTCATCTTCCCTAAGTTGGTAGACTCCAGCTGGGCGTGTTCTATCCGTGCTCTCAGTAGCACTTGGACCAGTCCAAGTATGAGCCTTTTCAGCCAGGTCATTCAGGTACTCAATGGCCTCGTCAGGGTCCTTCTGCAAAAGCTCCCCATTACACATCATCTCAACGAACTGACGCTCTCTACCGGTGAGCCCTTCATAAAAATAACTGACTAAGCGCCAACTCTCATACCCATGGTGTGGACATGTATTCAAGAGATCCTTGAACCTCTCCCATGCTTGATATAATGTCTCGCTATTCTTTTGGGTGAAGGTAGAAATCTGTCTCTTTAGACCGTTGGTTTTGTGGTGAGGAAAGTATTTATTAAAAAATGCTTGGGTCATCTCCTCCCACGAACCTATAGACCTTGGTCGCAAAGAGTATAGCCAACTCTTCGCTTTTTCCTCGAGGGAAAAAGGAAAAAACCTTAGTCTAACCTAGTCTACAGCCTCAACTTTGTTGTGGAAAGTTGCCACAACTTCCTCGAATTCCCTAATGTGAACATAAGGATTCTCACTCTCTAGGCCATGAAAAGTGGGTAATAATTGTATCATACCCGTCTTAAAATTTAGCTTTGGTGTACTTGGTGCAAACATGATACATGATGGAGTAGCAGTGCGCGTGGGGTGGAGATAGTCCTTTAGCGACCGAACATGGTCATCTTCGTGATTACTCATGGTGTTAGAATTAGAAGTAGAACTTAATTTGGTCTCAATGTGAATTTGTGGGTGTTTTAAATTTGGGACCCTAATTAGTCTCCCTAAGTGGTCTGTATTCCAACTCACACTCCCCCAATGTCTTTTTTTGTTTTTTCCAAATTTTTTTTAAGAAATAAAATAAATAAATAAAATGGACCTAAAACCTAAAAATAATAATAAAATAAAATAAAACAATGAGCAAGAAAGATAATACCCGAAACCTCCCTTGTAGAATGACGCTTGTTCCCCGGCAACGACGCCAAAATTTGATTACGCCCAAACAATACACGCGGTCAATTGCAGTAAAGATTGGAGTGTCGATCCCACGAGGAAAAACGATATACAAAACAAGGTCTAGGAAGAAAAACTACGCGAAACTAAATGTAAGAAATTCTAGCAATTTTAAAATATGAAATTGAATTTAGTTTAATAAAAATCAAGTTTAGAAAAATCACAAGGTTCCAATAATCCCTCCTAGATTTCACGCGCCAACTAGTATTGATTCGCTATGATGACTCGATTGCGTGTTTCACATCCCAAACAACATAATCGGAAGAATAGTCTTTAATGCATTAATATATCCTAATGTAAATGGATTTTAGATTTTACTTTTTTCTAGAAAGCACAAAGGTTGGTCATATGTAATATCCTAAATTTACGATATATCCGGAGACAATAACATAATAAAAGACGATCACATATGACTAACCTACCGGAATCAATTGATCCTTAAAAATTCCACACATAAGAAAAACTTGACTAAACTTACATGGAGAAGAAAAAGACAACCACCGGAATAATAATCTACGAAGAAATTAATGAAATCTTTGTCACTAAAATAATATAAATTTCTATATTAAATAAAAGTGAGAATCATAAACATCATTATTCATCGTGAAAGTATAAAACGAATCAAATACTAATTAAGTGCGTTACATCTTGGAGTTCGCCTCTTCACCTTGCGTGGAGTTTAGTGACACATGGCGAAGGTGATGGCAGCAACAGCAGTGTGGAGCTTCACCGGCACGGCGGCGCGTGGTGGATCAGCGATGCGCACCCTGCTGGACAACGTCTTCACTGCTGTTCTGGACAGCGTTTCTGCTCCCTGCTGGACAGCGTCGCTGCTGCTGCTCTGGAGAGCACTGCTGCGTCGTGTACTCCCTGCAGTCCTGCGTTTCTCGGCTGCTGCTGCGTTTTCGTTCCAGCGCCCCCTTTGTTGTCCTGCGCCCTCTCTGCTCTTCGCACTCTCCTCTGCTCTGGCCTGCGTCTTGGCTGCTGCTGCATTCTGGCAGCTTGCTGCCCTCCTCCCTGCTGTGCGTTTTTCTTTGTGATTGTATTTATTGGTAAAGACAAACCCCATTGGGCCAAATTGGAAACCCAATGCCCAATACAAATGGAAAAATCCAATCCAATTTGGACCCCAATGGAATTTGGAAGCCCAATTTGCAAACAAAGGAGTCCCACCCCTTGAAAGGTGGGTTTGGCTATGTTCATCCATACTACTTCTTTGTTCCACCAAAATTCAAAATTAATTTTCTTTATTTTTTCTTTGGTTATCTTAATCTTTGCCTTGAGTGTCTCCCGCTCCACTTCGTCAATTTGTCTATGAATCACCATTATTCGCCACGCTAACGCACTTTTGTCATTTAAACTCCAAATCCTACAAAAATAAAATAATTAAACTAAAATACACTATTTGAAACACTAACATATATTATGATGTATATTATGTTATAATTATGTGAACATCAGGTTCACACAAGGAAGATGATATGTGCCACTTTTAATGCATGCAATGCATGCACGAACTAGATCACGAAGTGGAAGTGGAAATGGAAATGTGGACTTGTTCAAGTTTGTTTGTTTTAGTAGTGGAAGTGTCAACGTGGGACTTGGTCAAGTTTGTTTGTTGTTATTCTTTTTCCTATTCTTCAACATTTCTTATTCTTTAGCATTATGGTTGTATTTTCCTACCAGTTGTAAGGCTATATATGTAGTCTGAACGAGTTCAATAAGGATCACCAGTTATTCGCCCAATAGTTCTTTTTTTTCCTCCTTCCAATTCTCTTCTCCTTATTCAAATACATTCGTATCAGTGGTATTAGAGCCAGGTTCTGACCATGGACACTCGCGGCAAAACGAATGCGAAATGCTGCAACGCTGTTAACAAAATCTTAGCACGACACGAGTCAAGCTTCGATCTGGTGAACGCTGTCCAAACACTAGCCCTCCCGAAACCCAACCTATTTGCACGTGAGGAATCCCTACACGCACATACTTCTCGTTCTAACCCCATCAACAACCACCTTCATCAACACCTCAAATTATCTTTCCCAAAGTTTAACGGAGACGATCCAACTGGTTGGATTTACAAGGCAGAATATTGTACCACTACCAAACCTACGAGTGACCAACTAGTTCAACTGGCCTCCTTCCATTTAGAAGGCATTGCCTTGCAATGGCACATGTGGTTGACGGAATTTCACGGACCACTCACATGGATGACTTCACCAAGGCTGTACTACTTCGGTTTGGTCCAACCGACCACGAGGACCCGTCAGAAGCTCTGACTGGCCTTAAACAAATCACAACCATGGTAGAGCTTTCGAAAAGCTCTCCCACCGAGTTGACGTCCTGCCCAACAATTTTCTAATTGGTTGTTTTGTCACAGGACTACGAGACGACATTCGCATAGACGTAAAACTTCAACAACTCAGTACCCTGGCGGATATGATAGGAGTGGCTCGGCTAATCGAGGAACGAAACCATTTGCAGACCAACAAATCTGTTCCCAACCAGCCTTAGTGACACAGGGCGTCACTCAACCCAAAAGCTTGTGTGCAAGGGCCTACACCAACGTAGCGCATGAACAAAAGTTCCAATACTCCACCAACAACGTTTCGTCGAATCACCAATCAAGAGGCGCGAGAACGTCGAGAGAAGGGGTTATGTTAGTCTTGTGACGAGAAGTTCGCTCCACGCCATCTTTGTGAACAACCATGATTATTTATGATCAAGGATTCACCCCATGCAAGCATCGAGGATGTCGAGAACGTTCAACCAGAAAATCATGAAGCTATATGCAAGATTACTTTTCATGCAATTGTAGGTACCGAACACCGACAAACCATATGCGTCTTGGACAAGCTGAAAAACAAGAATGTAACGGTGCTAATAGACGGCGGCAACATTCACAATTTCGTTGATCGGGCCATAATCTCTAAGTTCGGGTTACTAGTAATCTGAGACAAGAAATTCCAAGTCATGGTTGCTAACCGAGAGAGGATAAACGTGTTGCGCAATGTCGGGCGCTCACCCTCACCATTCAAGGACATTTCATCATCGCCGTCTACTACGTTCTTCACATTGCGGTGTGGCAGTTGGTATTGGGAGTGCAATGACTTGAAACTCTCGGATCCATCAAGACGGATTACAAGCAGCTAACCATGACCTTCAAAGTGGAAGGGATTTCCCACACCTTCCAAGGATTGGGACGAGTCGGACATCGAAGCCTTAACCGACAAGGAATTCAATGGATTACTAGGCATTGGGTTTTTTTTTCAAATAATTTCTTCCAATAGCAGCAACCAACCAAATTCCTACCCACCTGAGATGGCTGCCTCCTAGTTGAATTCTCTCATGTATTTGAACCACCTACCAGCTTGCCTCTAAGGCGATCACATGACCATCGAATTCCATTGTAGCTGAACGTGGGACCAGTGAGTGTGTGGCCGAATCAATACTCTTAAATTACCATAAAACTGAGATAGAGAAGATGGTGAAAAAGCTTTTGCAATCTGGTTTGATAAGGCCAAGTAACAACTTGTTCTCGTCACCGGTTCTGTTAGTGATGAAAGCGGATGGAGCTTGGTGGTTTTGTGTGGACTATCGAGCTCTGAACGACATAACAGTTAAATATAAGTATCCAATTCCTGTGATCAATGAACTATTAGATGAGCTCCACAAAGCTAAATTTTACTCCAAATTTGATCTACGGTCTGGATATCACCAAAATCCAAGTGCAACGTGGGACTTGGTCAAGTTTGTTTGTTTGTTTGTTTGTTTTAGTCTGTTAGTAAATAAGCTCGAGTGGTAGGAGTAGTTGCTATGCTTTTTCCTATTCTTCAACATTTCCTATTCTTTAGCATTATGGTTATATTTTCCTACCGGTTGTAAGGCTCTATGTAGTCTCAATGAGTTCAATAAGGATCACCAATTATTCGCCCAATAACTCCTCTTTTTTCCTCCTCCTCCTCCTCCTTCTTCTTCTTCTTCTTCTTCTTCTTCTTCTTCTTCTTCTTCTTCTTCAAATTCATTCGTAT
Organism: Berberis vulgaris; assembly: GCA_963556465.1. Lineage (NCBI taxonomy): Eukaryota > Viridiplantae > Streptophyta > Magnoliopsida > Ranunculales > Berberidaceae > Berberis > Berberis vulgaris. The sequence goes on from OY747135.1 coordinate 60,302,413, forward strand.
CCGAAGAGCTGATAGATAAAACACCTTAATTCATTTAGAATGAAAAACATTTGAAACAATGTTGTAGTTGTGGTTATCTAACATTCATGTTAAACAACGAAAAACACCCTTGTGTGTGCGCGTGTGCGTGGTTTTCTAACATTCATTTCTTGGGGGTGCATGTATCAGGTTTCTTGCCAAGTTCATTCTCTATGTATGCTGTTTCGCTTTCGTCGGGACTGTTTCTTCTTGAAAAACCTGCCCTTGCTATTTCAGTAGCAGCTGCAGGTGTGATACTTGGCTGGCCATTCTCAGTACTGACTGTTTTTCCACTTACATTTTATTGTTTGAGTAGAAGATTCAAACAAGTTTTCCTGTCAGCTGCAGCCACTTCTATTTCTCTTCTTGTAAGTTTAAGGATCTCATATTTTTTTTTCGTGCATATACCTCATGTTTGTAATGATGGAATGTGCAGTCTAGTTGCTGTTACTATAAGAGTTAGTAAATCTGTCTTTGTTTCGTCAGATGGGTGTTCCTTGACATCCTCGTGTTTATGCTTGCTTTCAGGCACTTTCAGTACTGACAGATTATTTCTACTACCAAAGGTGGACATCATCGGTTCTCAATCTTGTTTCATATAATGTCCTGGGAGGAGGTGAGAGCCATTTGTATGGGACTGAAGGGCCCTTTTATTATCTGAGGAATGCATTTAACAACTTCAACTTTTGTTTCGTTCTTGCGCTTCTGTTCCTTGGAGTTCTGCCTATCACAAGGAAGAAGTATGCCCCAGATCTGCTGGTTGTTGTCTCGCCTATTTATATTTGGCTGGCATTTATGTCTTTGCAGCCTCACAAAGAAGAAAGGTTAGAAACTATCCAACTGTTATGTTGCCAGTTTCTCTTGAAGTTGTCGCAAACCAAAGTACTCCAGGTGCATATACATCAAGCGAAGAACAGTATAAGAAAAACCAAGAGCTACCAACAAGGCCTAATTAAATTATTCTCATATCTGCTGTGGTCTAATAGAAATTTGGAAGTAAAGTAGGTGTTAAAATCGTTCCCCTAAAATTTAAATTTGGTTAAGACCTACGAGCTTAAGATGTAAAATTGACTGATTTTACATTCAATATGGAAGAAACAAGGGGGAGGGGATACAAAAGGTTTGAGGCAAGGCAGTGTGAGGCATACCATTAAAAGTTCCCGGCCATTTGCTCCAGCCTGTCAAATTGCTATATTATTAAAAAAATGCTGCCATACCAAAAATAAAAGACTAAATGTATGTGGGAAGCAATCACCTTTCGGACCTAAATGCAACTTTTTTAATCAATAAACCAAGAAGTTTTCATTAACAATAAAAGCTATCAATCTGTGAAAATACCACAGAAAGCTAGAGCAAAAACATTGTACATCAGAATTTAAGAATTCATATATTGAACTATATCTCCCCAATCAAACATACAAGAGAAGTCTCGTGTCTTTGATATACCCTGTGTGTGTCCCCAAACCCATACGTGAACTTTGATGTCTATCCTCATATCATGTACATCTTTGGAAATGTTCCTTACATTATGTTGTTTCTTTCTCTCCACACCACCCAAGCAAAGGCATAAAGAATTCTAGCCCAGACCCATTTCCCAATCAGAGATAGGTTTGACCTCCCACACTCTGCCTATTGGAGAATAGAAGAAGTGTTAGGGGCATTTTACTCTAAATATTGACACAATTCTCCTCCAAATGTCATGTGTAAGAGCCAAGTAAGCAGAGATGCTTTCCTGGGCTCCTCCACAAATTGGAAACTATAAACCTCCCTTGTTGATGTTGTCAACTTTGAGCAATCTACTGTGAAGGCTATGCAGTTAAAATAACTTTATAACAATGATAAAAAGTCGTTATATCGCTTAACAAGGGTGAGCCGTTACGTTTTGCCATTTTCACGGTTTAGTACAATGGTTATTTGTATAACGTCCGATTCTAATACAAAAAAAGAAAAAAATACCCAATTTTCTCTTAGATCGAAACAAAACCCTAGAAAAATAGAAGAGGAGAACCAGAGCTCGATCGACAATCGACAGAGAACCAGAGAAGAAAAGACGAAGAGAAGCATAGAAAAGTTTGATCGCACTCTCTGACTATCTGGGCGATCTCTCTGACGAAGGGAAGAGGAACAAAGACAAACAGAAGAAGAAGAAGAAGAAGAAGAAGAAGAAGAAGAGGAAAGAGGAAGAATAAGAGGGATGAAGAGATCTGGAGGTGCGAGCGAACCTCTCTAAGTGTGCGATCTCTCTTAATGTTGTTTATTGAAGAAGAAGAAGGGGTCAAGGTCTCATGGCCCGAGCATATCACATCACTGACGATCTGGTCAAAATTGTTCTACGTTTAAACCCTCTTCTTTCGTTTTACAAGTCCATTTTGCTCCTCTTCTTACAAGTAGTTCACACTCTATTCAGTTTCAAAGTCACGGAGGAATTTCATCAAACAAATTCCAATAACGGTGGTGGTTTTATAAATGATGGCAGCGAGTTCCAGTGGATTTGATGCTCCTCCATTTTCACTGAAACTCATCAAAGAGAATCCCTCCTCCTTCTGTTTGTGATCTCTGTTGAAGAGAAACGAAGAAGAAAAAAGAAAACAAAATAAGAAGAAGAAGAGAAGAAAGGAAGTAGTTACTGATGTGTGACCTGTAACTTGTTGCTGCTCTACTGTAAGTTCTGCATCTCCTTTTGGACTTCTTTTTGTATTCAATTCAATTGATGTTTTGATTGGGATGTTTTGATGTTTTTGGATTTAATGTTTTGAACATATTTGCTTATTTAGTATTACTTGTTTTGCTCTATAATATATTAATACTTAGTGAGGTTATAAAAAATATATAGAAAAAAATAGTCCATTAAATTCCGTTATATCCTGTAACGCTCCTGGACCGTTACGAGTCCGTTATTCGTTTTAACTGCATAGCTTGAAGGACAATCCACTATAAGAAACAGACCCTAGGGGCCAAATAAGTTTATGAAGCCTGTGGGATCTCAATTCTTGCTCATTAAACTGGATTTGGGGACTGATAAAATTATCGTATAGTAGCATTCTCCAACAGAGAAGGAGCTTGCTTTCGTATCCCACAGCCACCTATCATTGTCACCATCTAGGTTTTTTTGTCATGTGAAGCAGATTGATCATTTGGGGAACTTCCCAATTACTGAGGTTCCTCATAAGTTGGAAGTCCACGAAGCTTGCATGCTGCCAGTCATCTGAGGTGTAGAAGTTCTTGATTGTACCTTGCTTATTGCTACAAGCATTGTAAATGGCTGGAAAGTGGAGTTTGAGAGGCTGTTCGCTGACCATTTGTCCTCCCTAAATTTGATTTTCCCCCATCGTGAGCTTCAAAGGTGATGTTGTTTACAAGAAGCTGCTTGTGACACATATACTCTTCCAAAGAGAGCATCCATGTGTTGACATATGGCCTTAGGCAAACCAATCAGTAGGGCTGACCCTATACTTAGCAGCTATAACTCTTCTCCAAAGAGCATCGACCTCTAAACCAAACCTCCAAATCCAATCGACAAGGAGAGCATTGTTGAATTCCTTCAGTCTTCTTATGCGTAGACCTCTCTTGTCTTTTGGTTGCCTCAGATGCAAACTCTTATTTGTCGTTTTCATTTTAAGCAGCTATCTTTTTTTATCAATTGTCTCATTTCTTCTATTTTATTCTTCCTTATTGAATTCTAACCTACATTGTCCTCCACCTCCCCCCCTCCCTCTCTTCGACTTTGGTATAAAGAAATATATGTTTATTATTTGGCATTGTTTATATGTATGGCACAGTTATAATGGAGTTTTCTGAATGTTTAGAGGCATACCATTTTCGGTAGAAGAGCTTTCAAAATTTAAACCTACACTATTTGCTAATAAATTAATGCATAGATAGATTTAATTATATTTAGTTATTTGCTTTTGAAACAATTGTACTTAAGATCTCGTTAGAGATAGGTAGACAAGCCTTCTAACATGCATCTGAAACTTTCTTCTGCAATGTCTCTTCGTTAAACTGTGACATGGGTCCCTTGGTGTGTCAGTCTACATTTTAGTTATGCCATTTTCCTTAGACTAAGTGAGCATATTTTTCCCCCACAAAACAAATTTGAGGAATCCATTAATAGAAATAGGGGAGGGAATGAGACACTCAGAGCATTCCGTCATGTGCTCCCTTCATTTCTAAAATTATTTCCAAATCAAGAATAGCATTCAAGAAGTATGTTAATTTCTCAATTTAGGAAGATTGAGAGGAAAACGAGGCTTGTCTGGATTGACTTTAGTCTCCTTTATGAGATAAGACTTTAGCAAGGCCACTGAACCCTTGTTTTCTTTCTAATATCTATATGTTAGAAGCAAGGATTGTGATTTCGTTTTTCGAGTTATTTTCAGTGTCCTGATTTTAAGAAATATTTTGGTACGTAAAGAAAAAACGTAAAAAATTCGAGATACATGAAATATATGTAATAAATTTCGAAGGTATATGAAATATGTGAAAAAAATAAGATGCAAGTAAATAAATCTATTAAACACAATTAATGAAGCCTAAATACCAATAAATGAAACAAACATGAAATCAATACATAATTAGAAAATTAGGGGTGGTTTCAAAAATCAGTATATAAGTAGAAGAAATGATAATTAGAAAATCAAGGGGTGGGTTTAAAAAATCAAGAAATAATTAGAAAAAAAACCCTCGAAAAAATATAATTTTTCGTAGCTGTTTTTGTATTTTTATGAAATCGAAATTTGCAAATTTACGAAAAAACCTCAATTTTTTTTGAAAATAGGGCATTTTTTCTTTTGCCATTTTTCTTTCCGTAATTTCAAAAAAAACGAAAATTTCGCAAAAACACAATGCTTGGTTAGAAGTAGCAATGAATCGTCGATTTCTGAATCTAGAAATTGTCAATAGGAAGCCCACTAGGCCGTTACAAGACATTTTGTTTCTAATGTCTAGCAGTAGCAGACCAATGTGGATGCTCTCACACTGAAAGAGGAAAAAGCTTACAGAACTTTATGGACGGAAAATTACCCCAACTAAACACACAAGCTTGGTCAGGTTAAGTGTGCACATTGTATCTCATGTGGGTATGATACGTCTAACATGTGCCACTTGAGGAATACAAATACTAAGCACATTTGTACACCTATTACATAAGTAGCATAATTTGGTCAGGATCTATCTTAGACGCATGGAGGTTTTGGAGGGAGGCCCAATCTCAATAATGATAGGCAGCCAGTTTAGTTAACTCCATATGCTATTTGTTGAATCTTTGGAAGAAATGAAATCAAAGGGGTTTTGAAGAAAGGTGTTGGATGAAGAAAGTCTATTGGATTTCCCATGATTCTCTCAAGAGATAACAAAGGAACTATAGAATCAGGAGAAGTATGAGGACTTTTCTGATTGCATTCGCAATCTTGATTTGATGGACTTGCCGAGCAACAAGCCCTGTTTACTTGGTCCAACAATAGGGAAACCATTATGTGCAGGTTGCCAAATGCTTCATCTCCCAAGAATGGGAGGAGTTCTTGGGCGTTGTCACGGCCTCGGTCTTGCCTCGGGTGGGCTCTGATCACACCCCTATCCTTTTTGTGTTTGTCTGTTGGATGGAAAAGAACAGAACTTATGAATTTACATGGTTGAAAGAAGGTTTCACAATGTTTCTAAAGTTGATAGATTACATGGAAGCTTGGAAGAGAAATAAACAAAACAAATTGGTGAACAGCACTGTAGGAGATGCCAATTGGATTCTAGGAGTCTACTACAAAAACTGAAGTGTAGCAAGGCTAGGAGATGCATACTCGATAATCAAGAAGGTAGATGACGTCAGTTGATGACCATTGCCATTCATTTTTTCCTTGTCCCTAACTTTAAAATACACGAGGACAGAATGTTACACTGAAGTTCAAGTGTTTAATATACTGTTGACTAGCAAAAGATTGGTGGTTTGGTTAGGAACATGGGAAAACACAACAAAATTATTATCAAGGTTGATGACTCCCTGTTCAAAGATAGATGGGATGGAGTTGACTGCAAGGCTGCCCTCTTAAACTAAAAAGATGATACAATGTCGCATCCAATTTGTAGAGTTTCATAATGCAAGATTGATCGACATGGAAACTGAATTAGCTGATGCACAAGTGCCTGTGTGCAGATTTTGAGGAAGCTTGGGCAAATGAAACCTTTCTAAGTTAGAAGGTGAAGTATCTTAATTTTGTCTTGAGATATTGATGAAGCCTCACACAGTTGGAGCGCTAAATGAAGTAGGCATCTGGTCAATTTCACAGTGTTCTCCTCCATGAGAATATGTTGGGGTGTTAAATAGATGCATTATATGGTAGATGATCCTGGATCTGACCATTACTGTTCTTTTACATTTATAACAGCCAAATGCGTGGGGTCTACACTCCACCCTTATGCGAATGGTTGTTTAAGAAGGTGGGTGTTTCAGATCCTGAATTTTGAATAAAAATTGAAAAGAGGAAAATAAGAGAGTGGAAGAATTATAACAAACTGATGAATCAAGAAGAACCCTATTTGCATAATAAATGGTCCATTAATCTTATTTAAACCTAGGTACTCTGTGAAAAGAGAACAAAAATGGAGATTCAAGGCTGAAAGAAGAGTATTAATGGAGAGATAACCTGAGATTGAGTCAAACTAGTTTGGTTCTCTATTTGATTTGTTAGATTTCTTTATCTTTGTTTTGGCCATGGGTATGGCTGTCTGGGTATGTGAAGAGAGTGGTGGCTGCATCCCTGTAGGGGGAAATTTACTGATTTTTATTAATGAAGAGGTGAGACCTTTCTTCATTAGGTTGTTCTCTACATGGTACATGTTTAGTTTATTTTTGTCAGATAATCCATGCCTAGATCAACTTTTGTGCATATCTTTCGATAATTTCAATTCTTTACAAATGTTACAAGTATAATGGCAACTTGGTAGTACATATGTTTCAATGTTGATCTACAAGTGAAAGCACATGACTAATAATATAGAACTTATTTCTGAAAATAGATCAAATTTTGTTAAGGTGTGTCCCTGTATTGTGGGTTTTTTAGTCTACATATCTGGTGCTTTTTGTCGATGTCTTTGTTATATAGTATACTTGGTGCTTTTTGTCAATGTCTTTGTTATATAGTATACTGCTAATGTCGAGAATTAAGCTAAGTCTTGGATTTAAACTTCTTCAGCACTCAAATGCAGGTGCGGCTCAATTGATATACTAGCCAGGTCATACTTGGTATTTGACCTTGGTTTTTAAACCCGTTTACGGGGAAATCTAGGGTTTTAAAATTGAAACTTTTAAGTGTATTTTCGGTTGTATTTTTGGAGACCTGCAACTTGGCCTGCATTATGTATCATCATACGATATGAGGAATTAGACTCTGAGATTTCTATTATCTAACACTTTCTTACTGACCTATTTCTATAATCTCACACTTTCTTACTGACCACACAGATTCCTCTATCCAGTATATCCTCTTATTTGTGTGGCTGCTGCAGCTGTCATTGAGAGTTTTCCTGATCTTTTCCGGGATAAGTATGCCCCTAATGACAAATCTGTGACAGTTATGGTGAGCTTTTGCCTATATTCTCATTTTTTTTTTTTTGTAATCATAATGTAAGTTCACTAATCATGGCACATGTTCATGGAACAGATTGCTAAAGGAATCAGACCTTTGGTTCTTAGCCTTATATTATGTGCTTCCCATAGTCGAACATTTTCTTTGATTAATGGCTACTCTGCACCTTTAGAGGTTTACAAGCATTTAGACCACCAGGATGATGCTGGAATAGGTACCTACGAGTCCCATCCTATGTTAACTAGAAACAAGTGATGAGAAGATAATCTTATTAGTGGTAGTGGTCATATTAAACAGATCTCTTTTTTTTGGGGTGCACAAATGTATATTTTTCAGGTTCAGTTCTCTGTGTTGGTAGTGAATGGCATCGCTTCCCATCATCCTTTTTCGTTCCTGATTATGTGAGGGAGGTTCGATGGATTGATGATGGATTTCGAGGGCTGCTTCCATTCCCTTTTAATTCTACTTTGGGTGGGACTGCTGCTGCTCCGCCGTATTTCAATAATAAGAACAAGGCCTCTGATGAGCAATATGTAACTAATCGGAACCAACTCCCTTTTCTCATTTTGAATCTTCTCTCACACTCTCTTATATTTACTTACACTCGTATGTTTTTCTCATATTTTATTCTATTTAATGCAACAGAACAAGGATATTGAAACTTGTACCTTCCTTGTCGAATTGCAACTTCAACGCCCTTTCCCTACTCGTGGTAGTGATTTATCAATGTGGGAGGTACTATGTGCTTGCCTTTGCTTGGTCTTATGAATTTTCTTTGGTGTCCATACTGAATTGTGTAAATTTCAGGTTGTTGCCGCAATACCTTATCTTGACCGGGAGCTCTCGCCTCCTTTGCACAGGTCTTTCTTCATCCCATTTCAATGGCAGAAGAAGAATGTATTTGGCTTGTACAAACTGCTTAGAAGAATACGAAAACCCAATGAATGAACTAATCGTTCCAACAGAAAGACCAAGTTTTGACCCCATTCTTCCGCGCATCTTAGAAGAATGTATGGTGTTATAGGTAACATAGCTGGATCTTATTGGCCCATGCCTATCTCAGAATTTTGCATGCCGAGTTTGTACTGGACACCTGAAACTAACAAAATTTTGGTTAAATCTTGTAGCACAATCTTGACATATTTATGTTGTACACTACCATTCTTGTTGGTAAACTCATTTTGCACATTTTGTATGTTTCTTATGGTGTTTCATTGATGTTGTTTTCAGCACTGAAATCATTCTTCTGCAGTGTTGATCACTGATAGTTGTGCAATTATGCTACGTAATTGTAGGCAATACTGTTGTCAATATTCAACAGAAGGATTGTTAAGTGGTAGTAAATCTGCGAAGAAAAAAAAGTGGGATAGAGGGGTAAGTGAGGATAACATTCAAGATAAGAAATTTTTTCAGAAGGAACAACCATTGAAGGCAACTGTTCTAGTGGGTTGTTATGTGTCCCAAAGTGAGCTATTGAAGATTGAAAACCATTGCCATTTTCAAGGAATATGAACATTTGAAACAAATTGACACTTTGCTTTAAGGCCTATTTTATGTCAACAACAGGCTTTAAGCTCATATACAGCTCGTATGTGTGACAAGAAAGAAAGCAAAAGCAAAAGCAAAAAAAAACAGAGAAGATTTAAAGAAAAAAGTGGTGTGATGCATGAACAAACAGATGAGCATGAAGAAAGATGCACAGTGAAAGGAATCTGCATGAGTCATGAGATTCTGATTTATCCCTTTTGAACTAATGATGCCTGCATGTATCCCTTTCCAAATGCTTATCATCTTTAAATTTCCAATTTTCATGGTCAAACTCAAAAAAGTAGTTTCTATCAACTTTCCATTATAGATTCCACTTTATTGCATGGATTTCCATTCAAACTGATAGTATAGTAACTCTACGTCAAATTGACATTTTTGTAATAACTCTCAAAACAATATCACTTTTAAGTTGTAACAATCTATCAAACAATTTCAAGTCAAAACTACGTATTCACTCTTTCTTTAGATGTTAGTTAAGTTGTCAAATGCAAATGCCTTATGTCTGAAAAACAAGCATCGCATTTATTTATCGGTACTACTTGTAAAAGTTACAAGTGGGCAATGATTTGGAACTTGTTAAGTATGGTTTGTAGAGTTGGTAAGGCCTCGCCACTTATAATTACTTTCAAATGAATGATTCTTGATAATAAGGCTTACAGATAAATAACTCCAGATATGCAGAAGGCGTTGATAGTGATCTGAAACATATAACTCTGATTGTTGATTCAAAGATCGGAATCATTACGTACTTGTTCTAATTTGATGATACCGAGCATATAATTTAGGTGACATGACACTCTTCAACAGCTATAATATAGTTATAACGTGTCTGACTTTTCGCTTTAGAAACTTAATATTGTAGAAATCTCAATTAATTAATTAATTAAACCTCCAATTGTAACAAATGACTCTGACAAGTGGTATCTATCTACTTGTTAAGGTGGACATCATGCAAGGAAAATGTATTAATTATAAAGACAATGTAAAGTATTAGATCCTTAACAAAAACCACTGCTTAGTTCGAGCCGCAAATGACTCAAATCAGGTGTGTGGGCTAAGGGTTTCCTAAGTAAAGCATGTGATCACATGACAAGGAGATCAAACCCATCTAATATCCTCCTATATCCAGATTATTATAGCGCATATATTGAGAATAATGCCTCTGAGGGTGAATACATTAATTTACAAAAAATTCATTTCACTATGGATATACATATTATAAATGTTTTTGTTTCTTGATGAAATGTTTAGCAAGGTTTACGTAGTTCATAATTATTGTAATATGAGCTATAAGCTAGCAAACTTTTGGTAATGTTCATTGATTAACAAAGCATATATATAAATCATGTAATTTTAATCCATTGAAGAGTTATCTATACATGTCACCAACCTTATCAATGATCTTATGAGCAAGGACTGTGAATTTTGCAAAATATTTCAATTTTTTCTACATACAACGATATTTCTTAAAATCAGAATATCAAAATGACTTGGAAAGAACAAAATCGCAATTAATCCTTGCTTATGAGACCATGGAATGATGTATGGGCAAGTATGTGATGTAGGGTCCATGGATGATGAAACACACACCAGCTCCATAATGCATCACCATTATGACACTATATATATAAACTAAAAGTCAGTCTTACCAAGCTTTATTAATCAAGTATTATAAAGGAGAAAAAAAAAAAAAAACATTGCATTATGTGTTATATTATAGAAGATACAGAAAACATAAAGAAATTGAGACCATGGCAATGGGGTCTCCTCCATTATCAAGTGCACTACGTACCCCACCAAACGCTCCTTCACCTCTACTTGTCTCTAGCTCTTAATCTTAATCTAAATCTAATTAATCTAATCCCTATCTCGTCCTCACAACTTCCATCTCCTTAATTTAGCTGTTAATTAATAATTTGGTTATGATTTATGATGGGTTCACACCCATACAAGTTTCCATCAATCTCTCTTTCTTCCACACCGTTTTTCTCTCACAAGTAAACCAAATTGTAAAAAAGTCGGTGGGCTCACACAAAAGCAATACAATATTATTCTCTCTTATCTAAGCAAGAGTGCGAGTGCAAACGAAGAGTAGTACTGACTTTGTATATAAACAAAGGCATGTTGTGCTCTGTATTCTCACAAGTACTCAAACTGATCATCAGCTTTGTAACTGCTGCAAACTTCTTACATATTGCAACTCAGATTCATAGCTGACATAGTTTGAAACTACAAACACCCAAACATGAGTGTGAGTCTCTTCATTATGCTCATACATAATGTTCATGTTATTAGAACATTGTATTGTCCGCGCTTTGATCCTTTTAACTAAATTCATTGCTTTTGATATTGTAGATCGTAGAGATGAGAGTTCATATGGACTGTGCAGGTTGTGAGAGCAAGATCAAGAAGGCACTTTTGAAACTCAAAGGTATCTATTACTTACTAACATGCATGCATCACTATGTATATATACCAATTTTCCCATATTTTTATGGTTTTTCATTACATGCATGTACTTATGTATCTCTGTATGTGTGTTATCAGGAGTGGATGATATCGACATAGACATGGGCATGCAGAAGGTGACTGTCACTGGATGGGCAGACCAGAAGAAGGTCCTTAAGACAGTGAGGAAGACAGGGAGAAGGGCAGAGCTGTGGCAATTCCCATACAACCCAGAGATGACCAATGGTTACACTAACCACTACTACAATCAACACCATCAAAGCCACACCTACACCCAATTTGGCGCTCAACCTGCCTCTTCATACAACTACTATAAGCATGGGTATGATGGCCATGATCATGGTTATTATTATCGCCCAACCCATTCGTCCATCATTGATGACCGTGCTCGTTCCATGTTCAGTGATGAGAACCCCAACGCTTGTTCTATCATGTAATAGAGCAACCGCATGCATCAAATGCTTCACATTTTATACCATGTATTTGATGTATAGTTTTCTCCCTCTTTTTGTTATGTTTAATTTGTTTGTATGAACTATATATAAGTGCCCCCTTTTTTCAAGTTGACTTGGTGGCCTGTTTAAGCAACTTATGTAAACTTGTTTTGAAGAAGAAGAGAGTGACTTAAACTAAGAAACTTGGAATCTTTTGAACACCATTTCTTACTATAAAATATGGTTTTGATGCTTTAGTCTCCAATCTCTGTGAAAGGTAACATGCCCTTACTCTTTCCATGTTGTTATTGCTTAACTTGTCTCCACTTTGACTTTGAGGGCTGTGGGAGTTTAAAACTATCTAAGTCGAGGAATTCCCTTTATTGCGAGAGAGAGTTTCACCACCCAAGTTTAAAGTGGGTGAGCTTCCATACACACTTCAGATACCTACCAAGGATTGTGATCTCATTTTTTTTTTTATGTATTTTCAGTAAGTTTAAGAAATATTTGTTGTGTATAGAAAAACGTACAAATTTTGGTTGTGATTTTGAAGTTATCAATATCATTTCAGCATTTTAAAATCTTATATACTACATAAAGAGCATCATAAGACACATAATGTCATAAAGACAGTATATTGCATAAGAATCACTTATATAACAAATTTTAATACTAAACTAAGGTTGAAACGGGTTAAAATTTAAGATACTTGAGATTGGCCTAACAAAAGAAATGAATATTTCGGATTTCAAAAGAAATTTCGGTAACTCGAAAATAAGAAATATATATTTCAATAAAATTTCGACATTGTATAAAAGTAAGAGTATAAACATAATTACTACAATTGACTGGAATGAAGAGGCAATTCTGAAATGGATCTCTAACAAAGCAACCATGGAGAACAATAATATTGAGCAAAAACTCATTTCTTTTGCACGTCAACTTTACCCATAATGGATATTCGATCAGTATTGGAGCTGATGGCAGTCGCCTTACTTTCTCCTCAGTGAAACGACAACCTTTTTGGACTGTGCTCTGATACCGGCCATGTAAATGGTTCTACTCTCTAGGAGGATATGTCTAACCCAAAGTTAAATGCTACGGCGGTGTTAAGTTTTAATTACAACATGGAAATTAAGAAATAAAGAGTTACGCACTTATACATTCAAAACAAATTCAACACCTTTACAAATTCTCCATTGACTAATTTTACTTTGAATTCCTCTTGAAAGATCACATGTGAGATCATCAATTGGAGACCATATTTTGCTCCAACCTTGTGAATATTCTTCCTCCACAATATTTGATTTGAGTCTATTTTGTTAAATCTTTTGGTAATGACCCCCTCCCTTTCTCTTCACCGAAGTTGCATAATATGGTTTGAGGTTTTCTCAAAGAGACTCATTGTTATTACTCAGGTTAAAAGAAAAAAAAAAACTCCGTAGGGGCCAAAAACCTTGCACATGCAGTCTCGTTCCCTACTAGGGATGCATGCAGATACTTCTTGCACCGCAAAGGGTCTCCCTGAATTACTGCCTTCTTTGATGTACCTTCCACATTCTGTATTCAGATTCGCCCATTTCTGTTGCAAAATTCTTCAAGACACTGTTTGGTGGTCATTCACATCCTCCCCCCACCATAATAAATGAGATCACTTGTTACAAACAATGACAGCTAGCTCCAGAACCTGTCATGGCAAACACATAAGCTACTGCAAGCATATCAGCTCCAATTCTGCCAATTGAATGAAACAAATTCACTCAGTTTCCACATACAAAACTTTCATGAGATCTCTATAAAATACATGTGAAGCTAAAAGCTCAGTTCTATGCTTATTGAGTTTTTCATTGTCATATATCAACTACCTAAACTGTAGATTTGATAAATTGCCATTCTTTTTTAGGGTTATTTTTCATTTGGCCCCCATTAGTTTATGATTATTTCTATTTGATCCCGATTAGTTTTTTTTATCTTAGTCTATTATGCATAACTCTGTGTTCAACTACGTTGATTAACAAATTTCATCCAATTTTTTCAAAAAGACCAACTTATCCTGCATGTTCTTTGCACATATATTTTAAAACTAAAATCATATAAATCATGTTTGATCCAATGGTTAGGATAAAAGCATTTGGATCTATTTTTTATTTTAATTTTTTTAACAAAGAAGATGGGTGACATTAAAAATGATTTACAAACCTAAATCATATGCACATGTTTTACTAAAATCACATAAATCATGTTTCTTGATTATCATGTTTGATCTAACGGTTAGGAAAATAGCATTTGAATCTATTTTAAAAAAAAATTAACAAAAAAGATGGGTGCCAATTGAAAGTTATATACAAAGTAAATTATACACAAACCATTTCATATTCATTCAAGAGTCCAACCTTGCATCTCCTATCAAGTTCATCGCCAATCTTTGATATTTCTCCAAGGGGGTAACTATTGGCAAGTCTCGCATTAGTTTGTATATAATTTTTAATTGACAGCTATCTTCTTTGTTAAAACATAAATAAATAAATAAAAGATCCAAATGTTAGTTTCCTAGCCGTTGGATCAACATAATCATCAAACAACATGATTTATGTGATTTTAGTAAAAACATGTGCATATAATTTAGGTTTGTATATAACTTTTATTTGGCACCCATCTTATTTGTTAACAAAATTAAAATAAAAAAATAGATTCAAATGTTTTTTCCTAGCCGTTGGATCAAACATGATTATCAAGCAACATGATTTATGTGATTTTAGTAAAAACATATGCAAAACACATACAGGGTAAGTTGGTATTTTTTTAAAAAAATTGGATGGAGTTTGTTATTCAACGTAGTTGAAATACACAGTCATGGGTGTTAGACTAGGATAAAAAAAACTAACGGATGGCCAAATAGGGATAACCATAAACTAATGGGAGTCAAATAGGAAATAACCCTTCTTTTTAAAAGGTCGAACCTGACGAATCTATTCACATATCGAGGTGGAGGCATGGGATGATAATATATATTGGTGGGTACCAATGGTACCACTGCAATCATAAACAAACACGAGGATTGCGATGGATAAAAACATGGGCAAAGGCCCATAGATAATGAGAGTGGATTTCATTATTCCAACAAGAATCTTCAACATGATTGGTCATGCAAAAGTCACATCAAGACAAATATTGCATGTACAATCTTATAAAGCAAACCAGGATAATCGAAAATTCTTGGGGTCGAGGGAAAGGGAGCGAGGGATGGGTGTAACCACCCATCCTCCTCGAGATGAGCTCCAGCGCGCATCTCCATGGCGATGCGCTCATCTCGAGGAGGATGGGTGGTTACACCCATCCCTCGCTCCTTTACCTCGCTCCCTCCCTCGTTCCCTAGAAGGGCTCCAGGATAATTGTGCAATCAGTTAAATTTATTTTTAAAAGGCAATAGGACAAGAGCCACAATTAGTCTATGCAGGGGTTTTTAGGGAGGTGAGACCAAATAAGGAATTTGCAAGATTGATGCTAGAACAAACCTGATGAATGTGTTTGATTGCTCTCGGGGGTATTAATTGGTATATGTAAACTGACCAAATTAACCGAACCGAGCAAAAATAAACTGATACCAAATTGTCAAAACCGTATCAATTTTTTTTTTCTATTTTTTTTGACTCTCAGCCCCACCACAAACAGCTCAATTCCCACCCCAAGTCCCAACCTTCACCCACCCCTATTTAATTCTCAAATCCCAACCCCACCAACTCAATTCCCAACCCACCCACCCCCATTTAATTTCCACCTACCCCATTTAGTTCAGCTAAGGTGAATATATAGAGATTAGATCCAACTAGAGAAGTAAAGAGGTCCTCCATGGATATCATAGATATAGGTGAGCCTGGTGTGCTAAGATCCATTATTGATAATCTTGTAAATGAGCTTTGTTTCGAGACTTTCATCGGCTCTGTTGTTGAAAGCAATTTCTATTGCTTTATAACAACTGGATACAAATGATCTCCATGTGATCTTGGTCATCTTGTTGTATATATATGTCAAAAACCTCCCAACATCGCCAAAGTTTCTATTCGCGGAAGAAGTCACTACACTGCACCGCTCATGGTCGGAGAACATCAGCTACTAAAAAGGTAACATTTACCTCTCGGGCACCATCCTCGGTGCTGCCAAGGGTTTTGTAAAGGGATCAAATCGGTCGGGAAAAATGACTCTTTGAAGCTCATGCTAAATCGAGTCTTGAATTCCGGAGGCGAGGCTGGGCGGAGGTTCAGGAACTCGTTGGGCACCGTGTGTCTGAGCCTGTTTTTCTCTTTGTTCGACTAATTTTCTTTGCAATAACACTATTGGGGGTTTTGTCGAATTGTATAGTAATTGGAGCCTGTTTAACCAGAATGCAATAATGCTAATATCTTTTATCATAATAGAAAACTAGTATAATCTTGTTTTTTTTTGTTTTGGATAATAAAATCTTGTTGAGGTTCAAATTTTATTTGAAATCTGTATGTGTGAAAAAGTTTTATCTTTGTGTTTAGATCTAGCTGTATGGTAATGGCAACGCAGAATTGTTTCAGTAAGAAGAAGATAGATGATGGAAAATATAGAATACAAAAAGGAAAAACCGAAACAAACCGAAACCAAACCGAATCGATCGGTTTGGGTTTGTTACGAGTTTCTATTTGAAAAATCAGAAAATCGAACTGAACCAAAAACCGAATCCCAAGTTCGGTTTGGTTCAGTTTTGATCCAATTTCAAACCAATTGAACCGATTAACACCCCTAATTGGCCCTTGAACCCAAAAATTGTACCAAATGTGAAACTTTTGAGCATATAAAAGGTTGCTATATGTATGGAGGATCCCATACATATATCCTGGAGGAAAAATAAAACTGGTGACCCATGGGATTTTCGAAATACAACGAACAAGATACAAGGGAAAATACAATAAAGGTGGTCGGAACTAGAAACACCAAAAATAATTCAGAAACAGAGCGTGAGACTACTTCTAATCCTCCAGAGAAAGCAAGGAAAGTATAATAGAAACCTTGAGGAAGTGCTAATGGTGGTATAATTACTATTTATAAGTTTGATGTTTTTGTATGCAACAAATAAGCAAGTAGGCGAAATTGTGATCAATTGTGACAAAATGTGGAAATGAGTTAGAGGGTTGTAAACACACAAGTAGATGATGGTCAAAATATGGATGAATTAATACAGCTGTTGTCGGTGAAAGCAAGAAGAATGAGAAAATAGTTGTTAGGAGCAACAACTTTGCGAGATTATTCCCCAACTTGGAGTTGAGCTAGATCTAATTAGTCTGTATATTGAGGATTTCATGAAACTTTCCATTTCTATTGATGATGTAATAAGCAAACAAATGACCGATTGTAATTGGTTCATCAATTTTGTAATTGGGGATCCTTCACACCCTGGCTCACTTAAAAAAAAAAGAAGATATGAAATTAACAATTCTGGAATTAAAGTGACAGGAAGTTCTTCTTGGATATTGTAACTTGGACACTTACTAAACTAACATAAAATATGCTTGAATGACAAAGCTTTAAGAAATTGAAATCTCAATTTAATTCAACTTGCCAAACATTACTTCTTTTAAAAGTAACTAAACCCTATTGGACCTAAGAAGTTGAACCCTAGCCCAATTATTGAAAAGAACGTAACAAATATCATTTTAATTAGCATCGTTCGCCCAGACTAAAAGAAGCTCATCCTTAAACTTAGAATATTGAATCCAAACCATTAAACCAATCCTATGAATAACATATCAAGCAAAATGTGTTATGATTACTTGACCTCGAATTTTCTATCCATAGTTGTGTGGACCATGATTTCTCCCTTCCAATTAAAAATAAATTATTAAAAAGACACCCAATAAGATTGCAGTGCCATCTTTGTATGCCTGTGGGAGAAATTGGCTTGGGGTTTGTCTAAACAGCGAGGGAATGGGCGAGGAAACCAGCGAGGGAGGGGGTGAAAGCCGTTCACCCCCTCGAGATGTGTGAAAGTGCCTCGAGACATGGGCTTGCACTCATCTCGAGGGGGATGAACGGCTTCACCCCCCTCCCTCGCTGGTTCCCTCGACATTTAGAATTTCCCATTGGCTTGAAAGTGTTCCTTGAAGCCTCCCCAGAAGTGATCAAAAGGTACCAGGTGGTGATATGTTCTAGTGCTTCAGGGTGCAACAATGTTGTTTAGGTATGATTTGGGTAGGGAGATGGGTGTGGTAGCATCGCGAGGTGTATATGGGGTGGACAGCCAAACGTGTGTAGTTTAATTGAGGTTTGGTTCTCTTTTTTCTATCTCCAAGGTTGCTTTCTCATCTCCTTCCTTGAGTTCCCTTTTCATTGGTTCAATCCTTTGTGTCTACTTCTCTAGACGTGCTTCTTGTTTAGGTGAATCATCTCCCAGTCAACTCATTATTTATCTTTCCTCTTCGAATTGAACCTTGTTTATCTCAATTCTTGGTTTTTAGTCAATATCATGGTGGTGGTGGCAATTGGAGAATGCAAGTAAAGTGTGGCGGCGGTGGTGGATAATAGTAAATAGGTTGAGGGACATGGTTTTGTAGATAGTAGGTGCATGTGTGAGGGTAACAAACGTACGCCGGTTGTGGAACACTCATCATGGGTACTGATGAACCACTAGAGAATACACCATGGTGTTGGCTTGGGCTACTCGAGATAATCACGTGTGATAGGTCATCTCCGAGATTGTCTAGAGAGCCAGGCCCGCGCCAGAGCAAACCCAATACCCTCCATCATCCTAGAGATGCCCAATACCCACATTCGAACACAATCCCACAAACAGAAAGCCACCATGGCGCTAGGGACCTAGCTCTTTCGTTTTTTGGGTCATATCCATTTTTTAATGACAGCTGATGAAACGGAAAAAAAAAATTGTTTTCCTTCTAAACTTTTTTTCTTCTTCTCACAACTTCTCTCCACCTTCGTTTCAAAGAGCGAAAATCGACACAAATTTGATAAAAACAACGTATGACTACACTAATGTTGAGGAAAAACAAACAAATCAAGGGAAATACCAAGAAAGCACCAATGGAAATAATAACAATAAAAATACTATCAAGAAAGTAAAGCAATAAAGAGATATCTCGACATACATGGAAAACCCCTTCAATGTGAAGGGTAACAACCGGGAAGCAAATCCGAGCGAATCCACTAACTTCAATAAAAGATAGTATAATGCTTTTTCAAAGTTTTTGCCCAAAAGTTGAGGAATACAAATGGAGCAACCAAAAGGATTATCTTACAAGGGCTTAAGTTCAAAGTACTACTTTCTCAAACTTCCCAAACCAAGGGGGAAAACCATCACCAACGACGACAAGATCTGTCAAGAAACGGAAA
Organism: Berberis vulgaris; assembly: GCA_963556465.1. NCBI lineage: Eukaryota > Viridiplantae > Streptophyta > Magnoliopsida > Ranunculales > Berberidaceae > Berberis > Berberis vulgaris. The sequence goes on from OY747135.1 coordinate 60,321,827, forward strand.
GAACACACACCCTTATGAGTCAACAAATCAAACCAAAAAGCTCATTCTTCGTTCTCCTTCATTTCTTCTCTCTAATGATTAGTATAGTAATATTAAATGTAATTGGGCCTATTAAGTAAAACCCATAATAGTAATTAGGGAAATATTAACCAATTAGGGTTAGGTTAGTTAGCTTGCTAAATAAGTTAGAGATATTATAAATAAGGCAAAGCATTGTTTATTGTTCCTTGGTATCAAGAAAAAAATGTTTGTTTTCTTATTTGCTTACGAATTAGGGTTTATCTTAGATCTTTCGTTGATTTTTGATTCATTGCTTAGCTATAGCTTAGATCTTTCAATCATTACTATGGATCATGACTATAATAAATTATTCCTTGTGTTTCAACACCAAGATTTCTTTGGTTAATTAACAATTCTACAACCAAAATGAAATTGATTAGAAAATATTGATGTTTATCTATAATATAAAAGGAAAAGCTTGGCTAAAGAGCTAAAGGAAAAGCTTGGCTAAGGAGCTAAGAGGTGTATTTCACCTGAGGAAAATACAACTGTAAATGAAAGCCCTTTCCAAAAATCACAACTTTTCATGTCAGTCGTGTAGATCAAATTAAATGGATTGGACTAGAAATCCCAAATCACCATAAATAAACCCAAACCTAAGAGATATGCATCCCCCTGTAACTTTCTGTTATTGACAAATTAAATAGTTGTAACTGTACCCAACTTTTCAAAAATCATCACTTTCGTAAGACCAAAACAGAGCACCAAAACACAACGAGGGAGCACTTGGTCAATTCGGATGTCAAGAGCGTTGCTATCTCCCAAACACAATGTATGGTGTTCCTCCATCAAACAACAACGTTTACATCCCCCAAACACGGTATAATGATTCCTCACTCTGAGGATAAAATCCCAAATGATGTGAAGCGTCCCTTTCAGTTTCATATCTAATCGACACATTTTCCTTCAAATCCAATCCAAGGTTTTCATATTATGATGGGTCTTGGAGTCAAAGTTCAAAAGGCTTCTCTTATTTGCAAGTGGTCATCAATAGAAAGAGTCGTTGTTCTGTATGTAACTGTTACCAGCGGAAGCATTACAAATACCGAAATGCAAAGTTACAATATAAATACAACTAATATCGGAGATAATAAAATTATTTGGTTCAACAATTTGCCTACGTTCATGATCAAAGAGAACAACTTTACTAGTGAGATCGAAAAGTACAACTAGAGAGAGCTACACAACATGTATGACGTTAAATACACACGTGTCTGAACGACACCATAGATACACGAGGTGCGTATATTACAACAACACAACTTTCTCTCTCTCCTCTCACATCTCTTTTTTCCTTCTCTCTCACATACCCACAAAGAGAAGAACCCTAACAACAAAACACTCACAAAGATCTCGATTTGGAGGATGACGAAGAAGGGGAAACCCTTCTTCTCCTTTTATAGCCTGAAGAGGCGGTGGCGGAGGGCGGTGGTGGAAACCATTTCACCGCCTTCTTCTCCCTTCCATTTCCTTCTTTTTCCATCTTGTTTTTCTCTTTCTACTGCCAACCAATTGCATCACCAAAATCCAGTCAATTCCAGCCACAACTTCAACAATTTCGGCTGCTTCCAAGTTCTTCCATCTTCTAAGCTGCAAGTTGTTGATAAGTTGATCTCCATCAAGTTCCAACTCAAGTTTTCTTCTTAACTCTGTTTTTAGATTTGTTTTTTCAACAATTCTCCACCTCGATGAAGATTTCACAAATCTGAGTCAACAACAACAAACACGAACAAACAAATACCACATCTTCAAATGCGCTCATTTGCGCCATACACCCGAAAGTGTCATGTACCAAAACATGCTCAAACTAATAAACAAACTCCACCTTGACTAGGATGGAGTCTCAAACCAAACTTTTCGGAAACATAATGTTCACAAACATCCATACTGCACATCTTTATATCTTCTACCAAACGTTTCTTCAACAACTCGTGCAAAACCTTTTTACCCTTACTACCTACACGCAAATGCAAAACCCTCGAGGTATCCATATAAACATCATTGGAGCTATCAGTAACTCCACCAGAAGCAACATCTATAGGGCCTTCAACAACACAAGTTGCTCCACCAAATTCAACTTTCCGATTTCTTGTAACTGTACTCCCTGCAAGAAGTATAAATTACCCTTCCGAACAGCTTTTAGAACCACCAGTGCACCAAAAACAACCTTTAGAGTTCCACTTTTTACCACAACCTTATAACCTTTAGACTCTAAAGCACTAACGAAGATTAGATTTTTCTTCAAATCGAGTACATACCGAACATCATTCAAAACCCAAACAAGTCCATTATGCAGCTTCAACTTAATTTTGCCTATCCCTGCAATTTTCCATTCATCATTGTTGCCCATATGGACCACGCCACCATTCATCTCTCTAAAGTTAGAAAACCAGTCCCTATGGGGACACATGTATAGGTAGAACCCGAATCAAGTAGTCATTTATCAGAATGACTCACCAATGCTGAAGTTACAAACAACGAATACGCATCATCAACATCCTTATCTTCATTCAAATTGTGTACCACATTCGCATCTGACTTTTTCTTTATCTTTTCTATTACAACTTTCAATTCCACACAATCAATCTTCCAATGGCTCTTCTTATGACAGAAGGCATATTCATCCCTAGGCAAAAATCTTCTGTCCACATATCTTCCTCTTGACTGTGATCTTCCTCTATCACCAACATTCCTATTTTCAGATCTTCTCCTCGCTACCAATACTTATGACATTGCATCCCGATGGATCTTGAGATCCTTCCTCCTGAACTCATAATTGAGCAACGTTGTAGCCACCTCATCATAATTCATTTCTTCTTTTCCCGTTAACAAAGTTGTAATGAGATGTTCATACTCTTTTGGAAGGGAATTCAAAAGGCACAAGGCCTTGTAATTCTCTGAAACATCTTATTCAAAATTCAATAGGTCGGCAATAAGCCTATTGAACTCATCCAAGTGCTCAGATAACGTAATCTTGGGTCTCATATTCATCCGAAAAAGTTGCTTCGTGAGGAAGAACTTATTCTGGATGTTCTTTGTCATATACTTGTCTTCCAACTTTTTCCATAACACCTTAGCGGAAGTTTCCTTCATAACGAAGAATTTTTGCTCATTCACTAAACACAATCTTATTGACCCGCATGCTAGCCGATTCAACTTGTTTCATTTTTCTTCCCTCATGTTCTCTGGTTTATCTCCTAAAACATCCTCCAAATTCTCATTTTCCAACACATCCAAAACTCTGCATTGCCACATTCCGAAGTTATTCTTTCCATTAAACTTTTCGACGTCAAATTTACCGACTGTAGCGGTAACCAACTTTGATCCAGAGCTTGATGGATCTGACATACTTTTCACCAACCACCGGTTCACGCAGCCTCGAACGAACCCAAAGAACTAACCCTCGGCTTTGATACCAATTTGTTTGGAAGCGTTACAAATACCAAAATGCAAAGTTACAAAATAAATACAACTAATACCGGAGACAATAAATTTACGTGGTTCAGCAATTTGCCTACGTCCATGGGCAAAGAGAACAACTTTACTAATGAGATCAAAAAATATAACTGGAGAGAGTAACACAACGTCTATGACGTTAGATACACACGTGTCTGAATGACACCACAGATATGTGAGGTGTGTATATTACAACAACTCTCTTTCTCCTTTCACCTCCCTTTCTTCCTTCTCTCTCACATACTCACAAAGGGAAGAACCCTAACAACAAAACACACTCACAAAGATCTCGATTTGGAGGATGAAGAAGGGGAAACCCTTCTTTTCCTTTTATAGCTTGAAGAGGCGGTAATGGAGAGCGGTGGAAGATTTCCTTTGCCTTCTTCTCCCTTCTACTTCCTTCTTTTTCTAGCTTGTTTTTCTCTTTTTATTGCCAACTAATTGCACCACCAATATCCAGTGAATTGCAGCCACAACTACAATGATTTTGGCAGCTTCCAGCTTCTTCCATCTTCTACGCCGCAAGCTGTTGCCGACAAGCCGATCTCCATCAAGTTCCAGCTCAGGTTTTCTTCTTAACTCAGTTTTTATATATGTTTTTTCAACAGTTACTTCAATGGGTAAGCGACTAATGGTCAGAATACTCTCTCCGCCCATATCATGATCTCCCCCACAAAATTTGTTGCAATCTAGAAAATTTTCAAATTCCTTGTCGCAGATGGAGGAATCAAGAAATGATCTCAAATAACAAAAGGCCATAACTAGCAAGAGTTTTGTGCCATTGTATACATCCAAATGAGAACTTCAGAACGAACCTTACCTTTGCTAAATCATGGGTCATAATGCTAACATCAAGACAAAAGACAATCATCTGGGCAATTTTCCCTTTAGCATACCTTTTTCACTTTCCCTGAATAGTACAAAAACCAAAACGTAGTTGAGAAATACCAAATGAATGATAAATATTACAAACAAATATATGAAATCACTGCCAAAGAACATCATTATCCTGGAAGGAAAAATGATGAACATATTAAAACAGTGCATGCTCACTTCAAAGTTGGTAGATGCCTAGATGGTTATGCATGCTCACTACAAGTAACAAAATGAAACAAAATCACTGCCATTGGTTATGCCATGCCAATTCCTACCTATGCACAAGAAAATATGAAAATAATTTGAAATACTCAAATGTGGAACAATGCAAAGAACAGATGGACTAAATAAACAATCTCAGCCATCTCAATTAATGATAATTACTTGTACATGCTTCATTTTCCCATAATCTTCGAGTTCATCTTCTTCAAGCCTCCTTATGAAATCCACCGACATATCAAATATATAAAAAGCTTTGAGGTTGTTAGGAGGTGTTATTCCCGCAGAACCACCTTGACTTTTTCACATTTTTTCAATAGATAACTCTTTGAGGACGGGCATTGCACCTTTTTCTATTAGTAACAAGTGCAACTTATACAATCCACATCTGAAAACTTCAATACTGAAATGCAACTCTTCTTCGTCATATGCGTGGGTTATGATAAAAAGCACTTATAAATTAGGCAAATCTTGCCACATTGTTAGTGCATCACGGCTTAATATTGAAACCAGTCAATACTACAAACATAAGGCCACTAATTGAGAAAACCCACTCAGGAAACTTTTCTAGACTCCCATCCATATATATAAACTGAATAAGCAATGGAGGAGATGATACAAACTGTAAATCAAGAATGTCGTCCACTACCGAAAAAACACCCAAAGACATGAGATGGTTCATCTTTGAAAGGGAAGCACACAATTCCATTCCACTTTCTCTTGTCAAGTTTTAAATGCACAGATGTCTCACCTGGACCAACTTTTTCAAATCTTCGATCAAACAAAGGCTTTGTTTTACATCAATATAGCACACATTTTGTAACTCTTTCAAACACCCAATACCCTCTGATACCACTACAACAATTAAGGCATTTTTCAAGAAAAACTTTCCTTGACAAAAATCAAAATTTTGTTGGAAAAAACTTTTCACAAGGAAAAAAAATTGTTATTGGGTTAGTGGCGGCATCCCCGTAGCTAAAGGTTTTTACCAATGAATTATATTTTTTGTTAGTAAAACGGTTGATAAGTCAAAGAAACACGGTGTTGGTAATACTAACAATTACTAAGAAAATTCGTTGTTAAAAATCAAATATCTTTACCTACAGATTGTTTTGTTGCAAGAAAACTTTATTTACCTAAGAATTTATTTTCTCAAAAAAGCTTAAAATCTTCAAGGAAATTTGTTGTGAGAACAAGTAACTACCTTTATCATAGAACTTTTTTGTTGGTAAAATGAATTTATATCAATGAAAGTTGTCATAGGTACCGTTAACAATTACCAAGGAAATTATTTCCAAGGAAAAAAAACCATGGAACGATCATTCTTGGCTCTTATACAACCCCCCCCCCCCCCCCCCCCCCCCCCTTCGGAAAAAGAAAAAAAAAACCCTCTAAGGACACCACCCACTACCTCCCACACTCTAAGGATACAACTTTTGGTGGTAAGACCCCACTATGGAAATTCGTATATGATTTTATTTATTTTTAGGCTCAACGAGAATCAAACTCCTGACCTATAGTAAAATCTATTGCATTCTTTACCAGTTGAGCTATTTGAATTATTGTGTTGTGTGAAACAACTTCATAGCTTATTAAATCAAATTACTCTTCTTTTGCAATAAAAAAAATCATTGCTACGTATATAATAGGGACCAATAAATAATATTTGGTCACTATAAATTAGGACTAAATATTTTCACGACTATAAGTTTTATCTGAAATATTTACCACTTTTAGCAATCAAAAAAATTCACAATAACATCATTATAATTAGCAACAAAATAGTAATAGCATTTCATTGCTAGATATGTTATTGAATTAGTTATATTCCCAATAAAATAAAATAAATTGTTGTAAATAAGAAAACACGCTTTAATAAGAAAAAAAGTTCATGGAAATTTTTATCAATCTTTAGCAACGAAATAAATTGTTACCCATAATATTATAATTAACAATAAAATAATATTTTCAGAACAAAATTCTTTACTTCCACTGTAAAGAAGTTAGGAGCTTTAAATATAAATAAATTTAATGAAAAAAATTTCATTATAAGTAAACAAATAAATCGTTGCAATAACGTGATAATTAACTAGAGAAAATTTAGTTTCATTGTTGAAGAAACATGAACAAGTGTTATAGTGCATTTACCAAGAAATTTTTTGTCAATAATATTAATTTTTATTAGCAATGAAACACTTTATTTTAAATGACATCATAATGTCGAACAAACTAAAATTTCATTGACATAGAAATATTTTGTTGCAAAATAATATTGGTGGGAAATTGGTTTTGGAAGGAATATTTTCTGCAACCTCTTTAACAAAGAAAAGTTTTCGACAAAATATTTTTTTTACAAAAAATGACAACTTTATGGTTTTTCCAATAAAATTTATTTATGTTAGAAATAGTAATATATTGGTAAGGAAAATAAAATTTGTTAGTAAATAACAAATTTCTTGTAGTGAGTATACCAATTTCCAACAAAATAATGATTTGCCGCTATAAAATAGGTAGTGAGCTTTAAACATATTTTCATGAAAGTTATTATCATTTTTTACATAGAAAACAATTTGTTACCAACAAGGTTATAATTACCAACCAAATCTTATTTCCTAGCTACAAAGATTTCATTAAAAAAATATTGTTTCCAACAAAATAAAAAACGTTGTCAATAGGTGTAACAATTTTCAATGAAATATTACTTTGTTGCTATAAATTAATAAACAAGCTTTAACAAGAAAAATACTAAAAGAAAACATTATCAATCATTATCAACGAACTGAATCATTACCAATAATGTGATTAGTGCCTAGGAAAACGTATTTCCTTATTAAAGTGAGATGAATAAGTGTTAATATTTTGTTAAAAAGAAAAATAATTTGTTGTTAAAATTAGTCTTCTTTAGCAACAAAATATGTCATTCCAGATGATGCCATAATTACCAAGGAACTAGTATTTTTGTGGCCATAAAAAATATTTCGTTGTTAAATCTATTCGAGGGGAAATTAGGTTTGGAGGGAATGCTTCTTGCCACCTATTTAACAAGGAATGTTTCCTACAAAATATATTTTGTTGGAAAAATGTAACAAGTTTATGGCGTTTTCAAGGAAATTTTTTATTTGTTGACAATGCTACCATATTAACAAGGAAATTAATTTTCGTAGCTATAATTTTGTTGGTAAATGATAGATTTTTTGTAGTGTACCTTAACTGCCGCACATTTTCTTGATGAAAAACGGTATAGATTTAAGATTGCAGGTGGCAATTCAACAAGATGGCTAGGTGTGAGAAACAACATTTCAAGATTTTGTAGCTTTCCTAGAGCATGTGGAAGTACCTTGATAAGTGTATTAGACAAATCCGGATATCTCAAATGAAATAGATTGATATTTCTTCAAGTACAATATCTAGAGATGTAAATGCTATGTCCAATATCTTTTTTTTTTTTTTTTTTAAAGCCATAGGCATAATATACAAATATACTTAACTACGGTTACAAACTTGTCACCCTGCGACTGAGGCCAAGTTATGAACCTTCAAATTGAGGTCTCTATTAATATATTTACAGTGCCATGGTAGAAACAAAAGGAACAACCGTATAATATTGTTAATAAATGGACGCCAAACTCATTCCATAGCAAAAGTGGGTTGAGAAACATCATCATGGAAAAGCTCAATAAGATTCGCCGAATCACCAACCAGAAAACATGTCCTCTACTATTGTGCTTGAATGAGAATGAGAATGAGTGTTGCCTCTGCCGCATAGCATTCTGCCATTGGCTATCAAGGATCATACCCACTATCGAGCATGCTACTCTGGCAAGGACTTGTTCATGCAAGTCAACCACATAAACTCCTAACGCTCATTGTTTAGAGGTGTTGAAGAAACAAACATTAAAACTGATGAAAATAGTATTCGGGTCCAAAACAGGGGGATTGGCCTAGGTTGGTTAGATCTGAGATTGATTCTGTGGTGTCTAGCTGCCTAGAGTTGGGTTTGGATTATGTTCATGCAGGAGGTCCTAGTTTCAAGGCGAGGTGCCAGCGGGGTCTTTAGGTGAAATGTTGAGGTGTAAGTGACAATCTGAGTGTTTGTTTTGGTTGTTTCAAGGACTTGGGGAACTTAAAGGATACTAATGTCAGGTTCCCTTCAGCTGGTATAAGCTTGGTTTGGTGATAAATTACTGGTAGTGAGCCAGTGTTTGTGCCAGAAAGTTCAGGTTTGGTGGAAAGAGGCGATGAACAATTGAGTGCATATTTTGGTTTTGTTGAAAATACTCTTGTTGCGGATCTACCAGATAGTGAGGAAAACAATCGTAAATTGAGATATCATCTCATCTTTATCGTTAGGGTGGGTTTGGCTGTGTCCCACATGAACTTAAAAAATTTGGAAATGGAAGGAGGATTGAGGTTGGTATTAAGCCACTCAATGGGAAGAAGGGAGTGGAGCCAAAATCAATTGATGACTGGACAAAGAAAGAAGAGATAAGTGATATTCTCCATGTGCTTCTGGCAAAAGATGCAATAGTCATCGATAGGCATGTGAAGCCTAGCCAGGTTAGACATGGTCTCACATGCTAGGGAGAATGTTTTGACTGATCTTCCAGGAAAAAAAAGAGCGTGTTCCAATATCTTTATTTGAGTGAAACTAGAAAGAATTGTGTGCAAAAATGACATGGGCTAGTCATACATTTCATAGACACAAACTGAACGGAAGTAAGAAAACGAATTTGTGTTATCCATAAGATTTTTTACACCAATACCATTTTGGATTGAAAGTCGTCATCATACAAATTAGGAGTACTCTTTCCATCAAGAATTTCACAAAAGTTTTCCTCAACGAACCTTGAAAGAATGAATTTTTGCATCAGATCATGGACTTTGCATTGAAAAACATAACCATTCTCTGATTTACATACATGTACCAAATTCCGAGACTGATAAGTTAGTCCAAATAGTCTTCCACAGCCTCTTCTAATGTTTTTTCTTTATCTATTCTCACAAATCCTTCTGATATGCAAAACGAAGTCAGAGCATGTGATGGAATATATAGTCTTCAGGAATTATACCTCCATTTCATCTTTGATGAATTCGACTTCACTGCTGGACTCCTCCTTTCAAAAGTGTATAAGGAAATTACATCTTGGTAAATGTTCAATTATTGGGTGCAATGCAACTTGGTAAATGTTCCAAAGCTGAAGATTACAACCCATTCAAAAAGAAGAAATTACAACTTTATTCCCTCTTTACTTTACTCTCCTTTTTTTCACTTTTTTTTTTTTAATATTTTGTGCGACTGAAAAAGCTGACCTAGGAAATGAATATGATGGAAAGGTGGAAGAAAATATAAGGAAATGAGAGAGTTTCAGGCGAGGTCTTGAGAAGAGAGTAGAGAATTGGGAGAGGCGCTGTCGTTTAAAAAAAAAAAATTGGGTCATTGACCATTTTTATTTGTTTATTAATCAATGCCCGAAGGATACATGATTGACTCTATAGAGCTAACCAAACCAGGGCCGAAGGCTACAATATTTGTGTCACTTAATATTTTCATCGCCTCCATCTCGTATAGAGACTTGCTTTCGCTCCGGCCCATCGCCTCCACCTCGCATGAAGACTTATTTTCGCTCCAGTCCAGTCCATCTAAGCAACTACATTTAATACCCGAAAGCTTTTCAACAATAGAGCACATGTGCTCCTAACAATCGGATAAAAACTCATAAGCTAACAATTGGTGGATGGAGAGGCATTGTCTGCCAGGCAGTGATCGTACCCATTGCTGATGGGAAAAAAATACTATGGGTAAAGCGCCACTTGAAATGGCACTCTAAGCTAAGCCCCATTTTAAGTGGCCCTCAAATTTTGAATTTTTCTATAAAAAGAAAAAAAAATTGACATTTTCAACAAAAGCCAAGGTTTGAAAGATTGGTAGATGCAATGACGAGATAATAGTGACTTCACTCTGTAGCGGAGCGGTGACAAAAGATGCGAAGCAATTCAATGTAGCAAAACCCTCACGAAAGTGATGCGTCATAGAGGTTATGAGGTGTTGTTTTGAGATGAGGAAATTAGGACCAATGTCCAAATAGGCTAAATTGTCGAAATTGGGATTGGGGCCAACTTCCTAATGTAAGGGTGTTCCAAATTGTTTTCTTCTGGTTTGATTTCATGTTTTTTTTTTTTTTTTTTTTTGGAAAAACGAGCGGGGTTATTTAGGATCCCCGAACCTTAGAAATGAAAAAAGAGGATGATAAAGATTACAATCACTCATACATTCACTCGTTACAGCATCCACAGGACAAAAAACTTGCTTCAAATCTTCAACTAAGAACCTCATTAGTTCTAGAATCACCGTCTCCAAGTTGGGGAGTAACCCTGCAAGGTGTTCTGCTACTAAAGTGGTTGCATGATAGACCTGCCATAACTTTTCTTCCTCATAAGTACCAATCAATCCTTTAATCACTCTCATGACGTGATTTATACCTAATGTGGGCCCCAGGATGTACGAGAAGTCGTCGTAAGTATACGAACAACAATGAATCCTGATATAAAAACCATTGAATGCTAGCACTAATCTAGCATCCATACAAGGTTCTAATAAGCATTTGCATTCTACTTGTATTATCATCATCAGTTACCTGAATTTAGGATTTGTCTTCTTGCTTAGAGAGGACCTTCGAGGAAAATCTGCCGTGGGAGTCTGTATTGTGGTAACCTCACGTTCTTTTTCACTAGTGTTTTGCCCCACCTTTGCTGCTTCCTCTTCAAGTGAAGTTTGAATTTCAGCGACCACTGCCTCCATGCCTATTCGTGCAATTTCTGACTGCATAGCCTTAACGTTTTGGGGTGTTAGGCAAGCCATGAGCGTTGTGGGATCTTCCCCCAGTCCTCCGAAACCAGCGATCGCGAGAACCACCTCCACTACTTGCATTGGGTTTTCCTCTGAGTTAGATATGGGGGTAGACAGACCTGGCTCTGTTGCTACTTCAGCTTCTGAATCCGCAGCCTGAACCCATTGGGTGAGTAACCTGCATCCCTACAATCATCCTTGAATTCTTTGAATTGTTGCTCCTTAACAACAGCAGCCAAACTTTGCTGCTCCTTAGATGTATCAAAACATCTAATTGTAAACTAGTCGTTCCAACCTGGGCAACGATTTGATTTCTATTCTCAATCAAACTGCTATTATTTTCTTGAGGTGTCGCACATTCTAAATTCGCCTTGCCCGTAAGAACCTGCGTATACCCCGCCTCAAGTAGGCATTCCTCCGTAGAATCTGGACCTTGCTCGGCAATTGCCTGTTCCTGCTGCTCACTCTCCCCGACGTCAAAAGGTTCTGAAAGCGACTCAAATTTGTTGGACAAAACCACCTTAACCGGATCCATGGCCTCCGGCCTCTTCTCCCCAACTTCCTCATTAATTTCCACTCCCTGGCTATTCTTGGCACCACTCGGACCCACTGAGGGGTTGGGATGCTTTGCCTTATTGAGAACGGGTACATATTGCTGCTTGATAGTGTGAGACTCAAACTTTGGCCTGGCCATCTTTTCTGCTTTGCCTAAATCAACGGCTTTCCCTCCGCCCTTAAGACCTAACTTTTTCCTACAAACCTCCTCGTGGTGCCCTATCAATGAACAGAAGTCACAGTATTTGAAACCTGGATATTCTAACTTCTGCCAGAAACCCCTATTATTGGCCCTGTCAATCCACACTCTAGATGGTAAATTCTCCGCCAAAGTCATCTCCACGCAAACACAAGCAAAGCCCGGGCGTGACAGACATCGAGTATGATCGTCCATCCGCAAAAAATCACCAAAGGAATTCACAATTGCTTTTAAAATAGGAGGGTGAAATAAATGCAAAGGTAAGTTAGGTAACTCTACCCATAAAGGCACTGAGATTGGATCTTCCTTCAAACTGAAACCATCATGGCCAACGGAAAGCCTTAAAACGAACACCCCGAATCAGAAAAGAATCCCTCGACAAAACTTTCTTTGCTTCCACCTCGGATTGAAGTCGGACCAAAACGTGCCGTTGGTTGAGTAAGCCAAGTGAGAAATCGCCCAAAATTCCCCAAGTTCTGTGGATCGAGTCTCGAATGTCTTCCAATGTAGGTCGGTAACTGGAGAATTTCAGAACAATCACATGTTTTTCCATGAAATCTTCTCCCCGTACTTCATCCGTTGCCGTGATTCCGATGGCTCATATTCCGATGGCTGGTTTGATTTCATGTTTAATGTGTACCACACCTAATGAAGCCAACTCAAATTTGGGGCAATTCGAATTGGTTAGGTTATCCACTATATGTTCATATAAAATAATCAATTTGCACAACACACTAAATAAAAATTACAGTCTTAGAACCTAAACTAAACGTTTTATTTCAATGAATTAAAACTCACATTTTCAGTATATAGTTTATAGCTTGACATTATAGGGACAACAAATAGGTTGACTTTGCGTATTTTATTCTTCATGTTGTAGTTTATTGTTCTAAAGTCTTAATGCACGTGAACCTGTAATCTCTATGAAACTGGAAAAATAATGTTAGAAGGGTAATTCTAATATTCTAGGACATTTCATAGTGATAACATTCAAGAGAACCTCTAAATATGACTTTATGCTTAGGATATTGATCATCGCACTTTGTAATAAGGAATTTTGTAGTTTAGTTGAGATGACTTTTTAATTTTATGTCAAGCATAGGACAAAACCATAATTTTGATCGTTAAGTTGTTTTTTATCTGTAAGGATGTAAGGAAGCAAAAACAGAAGGAAGTAAACTAGCTAGTGAATATTGATTGATTAGTTGTGGTTGTGAAAAAAGAGTTTACAAACATCCTATTTATAAAGGTAAATCCATAGGATTCTCCTTGGCAAAAAAAAATAAACAACAACAACCCTCCCCACGAGAGTATCATGTGTTGGATATGCAAAGAATCAATGGCGCATAAGATTGTTGAAGAGAAAGCATTCAATAGAGTATAAGGCATCTCTTCTCTAAAGTCTCTGCACAAGCAAACAACAGTAGCAGTAACCCATTCACAAACAAAGATGAATGCATGCTATTCTCCATTTCCTTCTCCCTTTTATGTTTCTATTTTCTCTCTTTCTTTTTGGCTATTACCTTCCCAACCCTTTTATCTGTGATGCCATCCACCCAACACAGCATTATTCAGCTCATTTCTTAAACCAAAAATGAGGTCAGTCCTAGCATGTAAAGAAGGCTAGCTAGGTCATTATTCTAGAACAAAGATAATCCTAAGTCTTTGTATGGTTTGCAACATCGTATGGTAGACACCCTTGATAAATTAGGAGCAATCTAACACAAGGAGTTCAATCCTGAGTCTCCATAATTAACAATGGAGACTATGATACTTCTAACAACTTACCTCCATTCCCTAGTCGGACAAAATTTTTACTATATGAGATGCGAGTGCGACAATATCGTAATTAATGAGCGAGTTGGTGATCGATTTTAATTGACTCCAAGTTGTGGCCGATGTTATAATCAGTTCTTGTTAGAGGTTATTACTGATAAAGCGTATTTGCCCTATTTGAGACCAAGATTTATGAGCCTTTGGGATCACAATTTTGAGTTTGCTTCTACAAGATGCTTGTTCAATCGTCCTCGAGAGATAAATACTACATATCATATTAGATCTCTGGTCGGCAATTTCCCAAGCCCTGGTGAGGAAGAGTACCTAGAAAATATGAATGAAGGACACGTTTGTCTTCTTTGTGGAAAAAAAAAAAAAACCTTTCTATGAATTTCCTGAATGTTTCACCTAATTGTGTTTCTAACTTCCAGGACCAAAACACACCTACCAGAATCCCGGATCTTTGGAACACATCTTCTTATCAGCATCACCAGGATTCTAATCTTATTAACTCTCTATTTCCTCCCCCGGTTGCTAAAGACATTCACAACATCCTAATTAGGCCATCTGAAAGTATGAATAAACTTATTTGGCTTCCAGACAAAAAGGGAATATTTTCAGTAAAAAAATGCAACCAAGGCGTTCATCAAGGAACAATTCATCTCCTCCACCTCTTCTTCTAATGCTCAGATATTAAATCCCAAGATTTTTAAGGAAATATGGCGAATCAAAGCGCCTCCTAGTGCGCTACTCTTACTGTGGAAAATCAGCCAAAACATTATTCCTACAATGACCAATCAACAACGGCTTCACACCTCTATTGAAGATTGTTGTATTTTCTGTAATAACCACACACAGAGGATACTACCCATCTTTTCTTCCTCTGCCCGGTCATTCATCAATTGTGGCAGATCTCTCTTATCTTGATTGATTGGCGCAATGATAATTTTGCAAGTCCTACTACTATTCATTTTCTCAATTACATGTGGGATACTGCAAACATATACAAAGATATCAAGGACGAAATGTTTGCTCAATTCACCGCATTTCTCTTTATGGTTTGGCAGACTCGGAACAATCGGGCTTTTAACAATGTCCAGTTTTGCCCTCAGCAGTTCCTATCTTTTTTCATCGTATTTGGAAAGATTGGAAAACCCAATGGTTTTCCACAAGCACCAATTCCACCACCCACGATGTTGATACAATGAACTCCATTCACCATATCCTTACCACAACAGTTACGGACTTTTGGTCAAACCAATTGTCCATTTCACCCGTTGAGCCTGAATCACTCTCCTCCTATGGTCCTTTCACCGAGTTAGCCACAACTAGAATGCAACTTATTCAGGTTCATATCCAAACAGCCAGAACTCACCCTCTTAATGCTAGATCCCTACAACTCATGCCCATTCCTCACCATCAAGATCCATATACGATTGTTGTTACTTATGATGCCAACTTCTTTGTTTTTTCACAACAAGGCATTATTGGTGTTTCTGCAGTCAATCTCCAAGGCGAAATTATTGCTCAAGAAGCATGCCCCATTGAAGGAAAGGTAACAGACAGTACGATGGCTGAGTGCCATGCAGCTGAGGTGATTTTGCTTCTTATTCAAGCACGACAGTGGAGAACAGGTTTCTTGTTGGGCGACTCCGGACAACTTATTTCCAGTATATATGATGATTTACAACATCCTCGAGTGGACATGGATTGGGTATGGCATCCCGTCTTCACCAGCATATCCGACGATTACTTACTAATAATCCCCTTTGGTTTTGTAATTTTATTTGTAGATAGCTCCATTATGAGGCTCACAAACTAGCCACTACAGAAGGACATCAATACTGTAATAGATATTTTTAGTTTATATGCAATATGCTTTTATCAAAAAAAAAAACCATGTTTTCTAATCCCTTTACTTCTCTTTATTCCTCTATATTTCTCACTCACCCTTTGGCACCACAACTTTATCCATAAACATAACCTCGCTTCAACAAATTTGTGTGAGACGATAACACCAATTTGTTGTTTTATTAAATATCTATGCACTTATCTACTCGAAATAGTTCTTATATGGATTTAAATGGTCTTGAAAGTTCATTAGGCCAGATAAAAGATATGAGCAACAAGTCATCTTCAACATGAGTGTTTAGGGTTCCTGTATATTGAAACTTCGACAATTTATGAACTCTTGTTTTATGCAAAGTTATTAATTTTGAACCAAAAAGGTCTCTGGCTCCAGTTTGGGGTTTTTTGTACATTCGAGTTTCGATAATCCGTGAACTCTTGTTTTATGCGAAGTTATCGATTTTTATTCAAAGTGTGCCTCTTGAATCCATATTTTATGGAACATTTTTATCTCCCATGGTAAATTGCATCCAACTCATTTATGTATCATTTAGGAATGCAAAGAAAATAGCCTTTGGTGATTGCTTATGGATATGCAATTGATATGGCGATAGGATTAGATGAGATAATTACAAATATCCATGGAATTATAAATTGCATCAAACAAGAAAATTTCACATTCTCTAGGGAAGTGACCTTATTCCCTGGAATCACATTCTTTGAATCAAACAAACGAAAAAAGCAACGCTGGATTTGGTGGAGGGATTGCCAATCTCTACAGTTAGAACGCACGAAACCTTGGATGAACAGTGAATACACAGTGAAAATGTAGCTGACTGTAACTTTTCTTTCCCATTTTGCCCTCTCAATTTCATCCTTTTTCAAATTTCTGAAAAGTTACAAGGGTTTTAATGTCTTTAAAAATAAAAAAAATCTACTTTCATAAAGAGAGAAGCCTAACATCTATAGTGCATGTGTGGGTCTTCCACATCACTTTTTGGATTGCCCAAAATGCCCTTAGGAAGATGAACAAACTTTTTTATGTACATGTTAAATCCATTAAAGAACAAAACAATTATAAAGGCTAGTTTTGATATTTTCTATGGGAACCTTTCCTCTCACAATTTATTAGGGGTGGGCATCCCATCCCGCGATCCCGTCCTGATCTAGAATGGGATGGGATGGGATGAAGATTTTCAATCCCGCCAATCCCGAGCAAATTTTATAATATTTATTATTAATATTTTATTTATTTATTTATTTTTATTCATATAAACTTAAAGATGACTGACAGAAACTCATGGTGTTTGCATTTGAATCCTTTCTGGGATCTTCATCTTTTGATGTTCAAGATTGCATTTGAATTTCATTTATTTTATTTTGGGTTTTATATATTATGTAATATCGATTTATACTATATATAAGTGTCTCTTGAGGCTATCATTTCTGGGTTTATCTGAAGTTTCAAGGAGAAAACAGATGAAAACAAAAGGAAATTGAACACTCCCAAACATCCCAACTAGATTAGCACTTGAGGGAGGTTTGCAATCAATCACGTGCTCGTTACGTATACAATGTTATAAGCATCTTGAGAGACATATCCAGACATGTCTTTTTTATCCATTATTAATTTGGTTTAAGACTCAAGCCTGCTAGGTAATATGCTACTCACCCTCGGGCAATAGGAGTTATCTTGTAGTGTCAGAGAACGTATATTCAAGAGTTGATCTGGTTTACGAGACCTTGGGTTTTCCATGGGGTCGCCTCTATATTGGTGGGTATTTCACTACTTAGGTGTTATCCATAACTATTTCCAGATTTCTGCAATTTGCTTGTAGGTTTAAGAAAGTTATTTTTCACGCTCTATATCTAATTATAAGAAAGTTATTTTTCACGCTCTTATATGATGATAATATTCGCAGCGGTCACAGGCAGCACGTTGATCCCGTCCCGTCCCGAACCCGTTTGGGATTGGACGAGGTCGGGATGGGGTTTTTCCCATCCCATCCCGTCCCGATCCCGTATGAACGGGATGGGATAGGGATGGGTATATCTCATCCCATCCCGTCCCGTGCCCACCCCTACAATTTATTGTGCCACTCCACAAAGAGAGAAGCTCTACATCTACAGTGACTGTGCGTGTGGGTCTTCACGCCACTTTTGTGGATTGCCCAAAATTCCACTAGAAAATGAACAAACTATTTTATGTATAGTTAAATCCACTAAAGAACAAAACAATTAGAAAAGGGTAGTTTTGATATTTTCTATGGAAACCTTTCCTATCTCATTTAGTGTGCTACGAGGCTACGAACTAATAAAATACAACTCGAAAAGGTTGTTTTGATATTTTCATGGAAACCTTTCCTCTCTCATTTAGTGTGATATGAGGCTACCAACTAACAAAAATACAACTCACTCCTCAATCTAAGCAAAAAAAAAAAACTCAAAAGGATAAACTTCAATAATTTCTTTTTTAAATGCAATATTATTTATTTATTTTTTCATAATTGAACTATAGCAATGATTAATTTAAATTCCCTAAATTAAATTTGTACTTAGAAATAGCTAAATTTCCTAAAAATTTTAAGTTGTACTTATTGATTTAAAAAAATTAAAAAATATTGAATATACGCACACGTATAGTGTGTCTACCCCTAGTATGCTTTTATAATGAGAATTCAAAAGTAGATTTTGTATGTCCGTCATTATTTGGCTTCTCGAAAATGCCCTCATATGAAAGCCTTAATTTCCATTTTGTCCTATTAAAAAGAGAATAAGAAAAACACATTAGTAGGGGTAAGTGAGGAAGTTTAGCAGACGTCATTGTTGACTATTCAAGTAACTCTTTCCTCTTTTGAAATTCTACAAATGCCTCTCACCCTGTTTGACACCACCAAATATGTTGTCCCACACCACCACCAACTTTAATTATTTTTTCTACTAAACCAAACCACCCAAATAACTTTTATTGAAAAACAAAACTCCTCTTCTTCACAGCGTAAACGAAGAAATCAAGGCAGGCGAGAAAACTCCTCATCTTCACAGCGTAAACAAAGAAATCAAGGCCAGCGAGAAAACTCCTCTTCCCAACGTTTGTCGCCGGTCTCCCTTACTCCACTTCTTTGTCGAAGTATGTAATTCGTAGTTGCTCAAGTTAGTTTGGAATTACTTGGATTGATTTGATTTGGTGGAAATGAATGGGATTAATGAAGGTGATGATGTTAGAAGTGAAGATTATAATGGTGGACATGATGGTGTTGAAGATGAACAATTTCAAAAGCAAGAAGAACCAATCTCACTTGAGGTAACACTGTCATCTTACATGTGTTTTGTTTTGATTGTTTTGAATTGTAATAAGATGTTTTAATTGTAAAATTTTTATAGCGTTAGTTTGATAAAAAATAAAAGTGTTTGATGATTTAGTGCATAGGCTCTTCTGATAGATGTAATAAATATAGAGATGCATGTAAACGATTTTGAGAACCCAAAGTTACTTCAAGCTTATTTGGAAGAGACGAACCTTGTAGAGATAACTATTAGTTAATAAATATATTCAAATTATAATGTAATATATGAGATATAATTTGAATTCTTTCATTTACCTAATGTAGAATGATGATGATAATGCGGATGGCAAGGTTGACAGTAATGGTGAGTTCAACAGTGAAGAAAGATCAATGGAAGTGGTACTTGATGGTGGTGACTTATTTATCATGGAAGAGGTAAGGTTGATTTTTGTATTATCGTTTTGACAAGTTTCTATGCTATATCGTTTTAACAATGTTGGGGTTCTTAACAAGTTTATGTATTTTGAAGGTATTCTCATCAAGGTCGGCGTTGATAGCTTGGTGTCAAGGCATTGATAGGGATAATAACATTGTTGTTATTACTACAAAATAGAAACCTGCTAATCATAGATGTAAGGGAAGGATACATTTTGGGTGTGAAAAGGGAGGGAAACGCGACAAAAAGTTGAAGTATCTCGTTCGATCAAGCAGTACAAAAAAGTGTAGCTGCACATTTCAGTTGAGAGGAATCCCACAAGGTAATGACCATTGGAAGTTGCAAGTGACTTGTAGAACCCACAATCATCATCGATCAAAATCACTTGTTGGCCATTCATTTGCTGGGAGATTGGATGAAGCGGAGATGATATACGTGTAGAATATGTCAAAGTCGGGTGTCAAACCTCGCCACTTATTGTCCGGTTTGAAAGAGATGCATCCCAATAATATTCGAATTTGAGGAATATTTACAATATAATTTCTCAGATAAAGACAATCCAACAAAAAGACAGAACGACTTTGCAACATACCATGTACTTGTTGAGTCAGAATAATTACAATGAGTGGAATAGAGTCACGAACATATTTTGGGTGTATTCTGATTCAATTAAATTAGCAAAGTGTTTTCCACATGTGATGCTTATGGATTGCACATATAAAATGAATCGCTATCGGATGCCGCTGTTTGAGATTGTTGGTGTCACGTCGACCGGCAAGACTTTCAATGTTGCATGTTATTTTATGTGTTCTGAGAAATAAGAGTCGTATGCTTGGGCGTTGGAAATTGTTTTAGGAATTTTTTAGTCAGACAACTTGCCAAAAGTGTTTGTCACATATAGAGAATTGGATTTGATCAAGGCAATTGAGCGAATTTTTCCCAAAGCAAAGAGATTGTTGTGCACGTGGCACATAAACACAAATGTTGAGAAGAATTGCAAAAAACACTTTGAGGATGACGAGGGGTGGTATGCGTTTATAAAATCTTTCTCAGATTTGTATTGATCAAGTATAGAGGAAAAATGGAATAAGGCCACTGTTGAATTTGAGAGAAAATGGGCATCACAATCGAAGTGTTTGGAATATGTAAGGAGTGTTTGGTATCTGCAAAATGAGTATTTTGTGAGTGCATGGACTGATAAATTTAAGCATTTTGGCCAATGAACAACCGATCGCGTTGAAGGGGCACACTCCAAGTTGAAGAACATGGTGAAAAATTCACCAGGTACATTTATGAATGTATGGACGAAGATGTGTGATATGAGCTAAATCCAATTGGTAGAAATTGATCATCATTTCAAGAAAGTTTTACAAAGGTGAAGAATGAGCATGTGTTAAGATTTTTTGGGAAACTTCATGGGTCTGTGGCGTACAAAGCTCTCGATTTGATTCTATTGGAAATTGGGAGGTGTGAAAATGTGGGCAATGACCCTGTCAAGTGTGGATGTGTGATTCGAGCCACTCATGGATTACCTTGTGGTCATGAAATTACAGAGTATCTAACTCTAGCTGGACAACTTCTATTAGTTACCTTACACAAGTACTGGATGCAATTTGGTAAAACACCTATTCGTGAAGTCCCTGATGTGATTATAGACCCAGTAGTCGACGCCCTTATTCAACGGTTTAATGAATCAACTCCAGATCAGAAGTTGGTGTTGAAGAGGAAACTGTTAGAATTGAGCTGCCCAGGTTCAACTGTAATGATTGAACCATCGAGACTTGTGGCGGGCAAAGGGAGACCTAGAAAGAAAAAGTTGTCGAAACACGAGAAGTCGACTAAAAGGGCTCATTGGGTCACGAATACGCCATGACTCAAGTGAAACTAAAAGGCCAAACAAAAATGTTTTCTAAACAAAAGCAGAAGACGAAATCCACTAACAGAAAATTTATGAGGAAATTCCTTATTGGATATGGAATTATATTGAGAACATTGAGAATGTCCTAGGGGATGGAAATTGTGGATTTCGATGCATTGCTAATTTCCTACAATACTACATCAAAAGTGGTTGGATGCAGGTACGAAATGAACTACTAATGGAGCTGAAAAGTAATGAAGCATTATGGGTTGGAATGTGGTATGAGTCAGGGGTGAAGATTGTCAAGGAAGCTTTGATAATTCCAGAAGGCAAGGCATGGATTGATAAGAAAAATTCGTTGATTGAGCTTGACATGTTAGAACCTGCAGCCAACTGTTACCAGTGTGTATTTGTGTGTTATGGGAACCAAAACACTACATGTTTTCCATATCTTCACCCACCATCACATTTTCACTACAAACATGTATGTTTCATGGCACACCTTGCTCACAATTGTCACTTTGTCTTGCTTCATATGCAACCAAAACCACCATTGCCTCCAACAATACCTGGTTGGCCCTCTCGCATATTTCTAGAAGCAATGTCATGGAAGAGTTGGTTCGAGGCCCAGCTCCACATTAGTGATGTCCTGGTGAACAAGTTCAAAGAATGCGAAGAAGATCAAAAAGTCGGAGGTCATATCCATAACCGATAAAAAAATTTGATGTGAATATTGGGATGTGAATTTTTTGGTGATATAGGATGATCAGTATGTTAGAAAAGTCATTTTTTTTGTTATTTATGGATGACTTGTATGGTTATGATCATTTAATATCAATATAAATATATAAATGCTCATATTAGAAGGAGATGAATCTCTTATTGTAAATGTTCTAAGGAGTTTTTTTTCATTTTTATTTTATTTTTTCTATTAGAGAAGTCAAGCACCTTTCCACACTTTGCCTTGAATTGGCAATTACATGATGCAACATTGTTTTAATATTAGAATCTATCTGGTAATATAAAAACCATTAAGATCCTTATTGCAGTAGCAGTTCAGGCATATTGATCATGAAAGTTGAAACTCTACACATGCCAACCAAACCAAGCTGAAATCCCACTTGATTGTGTTGTTGAAATATACAAGCCAGGCTTTCACATCTCCAAGTCTATCTGAGATCATCCTTGATGGAGAGATTAGAACTGGACAAATATCCATGGACAAACTTGGGACAAATATCCCTAGGCCTAAACGTTAAAGTCAACTGATATAATGTAGCCCATTACATTGAAAGATCGTTTTGGGTTGAAATTGTGCGACTCTTAGTCTGAAATGCACCAACTGATATGTACCAATCGCATAGGTTTAGGCGAATGGAAGTAACCCATTCGCAATGTACATTGTGAATCGAATGCTAAAATTTGCATTCAACAATGCGATTGGAAAAAAAATGAATGAAAAAACTATGGAATTTTAGCCATTCATTCGCAATGTACATTGCGAATGGTAGTCTTCCATTTGTATAGGTTCAAGCGAATGGCTAAATTTCCAGAGTTTTTTGCCTTCATTTTGTCCCAATCGTGAATGCGAATTGTAATAACCCATTCGCAATGTACAATGCGAATGGGTTATTGCAATTCGCCTGAACCTATGCCATTGGAGCATATCAGTTGGTGCATTTCAGTTCTTATTTTTTAGCATTCGACTTCAGTTTTTGTTACTGAAATGACCGCAATTGTAAAACTGAAATTGTCGACACTTTCACCTCTTACTTTTTTCGCATTCAATTTCAATTTCAGTTACTGAATTGATCGAAACTCTTAATCTGAAATTGTTGACACTTTCGTATATGCATCTTTCAGTTTTACTGTCAGTTTCAATTTCATGACACATTCACAACTCGTATACGCGTTTCCGTCAGCGAATCTGTAAGAATATGTTGATAATGTAAATGATGTAAAAGTTACGATAACATTTGCAACTAATGGAACTCGATTACATCAAAATAATGCTTATATAGCAACAAGAGTCTACATTAGTTAGTCCACCATACAAGAATAAAACTTCAACATTCCTATTTTTGTTCATACCTCGATTTGCTTCTACCTTCACTTAATCCACAACCAATTTCACCACTGTCAACACTCCTTGGTTTTTAAACATCTTCTCCCTCTTCATCTTCTAAGGTCACGGGCATAGTCATTCCTTGTAGCAAATCTCGTACTTTTTTTTGCCTCCAGAGTAACACAACCTTGTCAACATTCCCACCTTCTTCAATAGAGACAACTAGCAACTTAAGAGCCTCAGTAACTGCAATGTTCTGCAAGAAAACAT
This sequence comes from Berberis vulgaris, assembly GCA_963556465.1. NCBI lineage: Eukaryota > Viridiplantae > Streptophyta > Magnoliopsida > Ranunculales > Berberidaceae > Berberis > Berberis vulgaris. Next base: position 60,345,579 of record OY747135.1, read on the forward strand.
TTGATGTTAGTAAAAATCATGTGAAAATGAGTTATTGCATGTGCAAAACAAGTATATTTGTATTACCCTATTGTTCAATATAAACATTTTTCTTCGAAGAGGATGAGTTCTCATTTTCTTTGGTGGGTTGATGAAAGAATGGCTAATCACATGAAGCCATTCCAAATATTCCTAGCTGCAATCCCATGGAAGCTTCACAGGCGCACCTTTGTTGTCTTTTGACACGAGATGAATCTCTCAAGTTTCAGCAAACGACGACAAAATCTCATGCTTCACTGAATAATTCTTGCCAGATCGACCTCTGTTCTCCATTTTGGCTCGAATGGGGGATTTGGGATGACTTGTACCTTTTCCATTTGTCTCATGACTCTATCGGGGTGATACGGTTCTTCTATGTCGAGGCATAACAAACATCCTAGGAACATGCTATGAAGGACAATGTTTCGCTTGAAATTCACGTAAGGGTCCCAAATTACCTACCAATGTAAAAATCAAAGTTATTAAAATATGGAAGACAATTCATACAAATTAACTGGAACAATATCACGCAAAATTACCTCTTCAATAGACATGTCATCGATATGCTTTCTAAGAATGATGATTTGTTCCTTCAAATCCCCTACAAGTTTGTGGGCATTCCCATTTAGCCATGGTGGGGAGAGTATCATTTCATGAAATACTTCCATTACCTCAAAGTCTAAAATGATCGTATATCCAACCCTATAAATGAAAACAACTTAAATGTTTTTTTAAATAATTGTTATATATTATAAGGGTAAGACACTAAATATCAAATTCTAAACACACCTCCAAAGAAAGGCAAATATCCAAATATTTTATCCGTAGCCTCTCTGCTAGCACAACTCAATTGACGATACAAGAACGCCAATGCACCTACGCCCCAATCAAAGTTATGAACATCATCCACCTTCATAAGCAACTTCAAATATTCTATGCAAACCTTTGTTCTAATTTTATCGGCAAATATAGTCATGCCCAAGAGAAATAGCAAGTAGCCCCTATAGACTCGTTGTTTCTTTTGAAGTGAATCATTTTCGCAAGCTTTTCTACAACAATTGTTCTTGATAAAGTTCATCTCCACAAAACTAATATTCTTTTTCACATGCTTATCTGCTTCAGTCTTTTCAATGCCCAAACCATTCATCAATAGTCTAACACATTCCTCTGCCTTCATTTGTGTTTTCTTCACAATGATTGTCTTACCAACTATCGGTAAATGAATTATACGATAGACGTCGTCCAGTGTGATGGTCATCTCTCCAAAAGATAGGTGAAATGTGCTGGTCTCAGGTTGCCAACGTTCCATGGAAGTAAAAATGGTCAACTTATCAACACGATACTTACAATAATGAATCAAGGGATGTAGACCATTCTATTTACCTCTTTCGTCTCATATTTCAAATTCCAAGCTATAAAGTTCTTATACTGATGTCGACAACTCAATGTGCCTCATTCCTAAATACAAGAAACATAAAGATAAAGTAATTCAATGTCCACAAATACATATAAACCATACATTCATATAATTTAAGCAATTATAATTATTTACTTACCTCGTGACCATCATAAATGGAGCAAGAAATATGGCCACAGAAATCCTCTAATATGGAACCATCCTTGGGACCACCGGGATACGAAACTCTGACATCTGCTTCATCTTAATCGGCAACAGGTTCAACAGAAATAACTTCATCATCATCCCTAGCCACATTGTCACCCTTCTGTACCTCATCACCCACCTGTAACTCATCATCCTCACCAATCCCATCTCCTTCAATTTGTGATTGGGCTTGACTTTGAGATAAAATTAGAAGTCTAGCTGCTTTTTTTAAAATTTCCCCCATTTCATCCTCTCTCATCTTCTTCTTAACTTCTTCTCCCTATTTTTTTGCTTTCTCTTTTTTTCCACCATTTCTTTGCCTTTTTTGCAATCGATTTTTGGTGAGACACCGTCATGGGTCATCTATCATCTTGATCATCCCCACCAACAAAAGAAGACATAATAAACATTCAAATAAAATGGGGAAGATGTACATTAAAACATATCAATTTTGGTCACAAATTGTCCAGTAAATTATAACTAAAATTTCAACTAAATTTAAACTCAAACATCACAATATTATGTAATTTTATCCAGTAAAATGGCCACAAATTTGGTTACCAAGATACTAAAATTTGCAAATTTCAAACACCTTTTCGACTTCGATCTCAATTTCAAATTAGGTTTCAAAATTACCTATTGGAGAAATCCTTCGAAAGCTTTGGCAGAATAGAGACTGAAGCGTTGGGAGATTGAGGTAGCCCTTTCATTTTGTCCCGAGATCGTAAATACTGATGTCGTCTTCACAGAAAGGGAGAGACATGAGTGCAACTTCGAGGGAAAATGAAAATGGTCGGAGGGTGAGTGGAGTGGAGGAGAGACTGAAGTGTTGGGAGATTGAGGTTGTCGTTTCAATTTTGGAGAAGATCGATTGGAGGGAAAAGAATCAAATCGATTTTGGGAGGCTGGTTTATAGGGTTATATTGGTAGTATGGGAGATAAGTGGTGGTGTGAAAGATAAAGAGGGTGGTGTGGGAGAGAAATAAACCTAGATGATAGTGTGGGACAACATATTTTCTTCTCATAACATGGGAGTATTGGGACTCATTAAAAGTGAACAACATATAAAATATAATTTTACACCTTACATACTTTTGACTTTTTTTTTAAATTTCTGAAATACCCTCAAGAAACTTAAAAAAATCTTAAGTTGTCAAATAAGACAAAAATGTTATAGACAAATGTCTTCTTAAGAAACTTTAAACTCTTTTGCTTTTGAGTTGTTGCACACTGTTTAAAGTGTCGTAAATGCTTTAAACAAATTTGAAAATTCTTAAGTATCAAATTAGACAAAATGTTAGACAGAGACATGTGTGTAAAAATGTATTATTTCGTATTTTCCAAATTAAAAAAAACTTAAAAATTCTTTTCATAATTACAAGCTTTGCCATTTGGCCCCCCAAAAAAATACACTTCATAATTTTAGGCTATACCATTGTGTTGCATCCATATGTCCGTCATGCACACATTTTGGCTATTTGAAAGTGCCATTATTCCATAATTACAAGCTATGAAACCATGGGCTATTCTGCCAACAAATTTCTTTTAATAGAATACTCAGATAAATAGAATGGAGAATGGGTTGAAAAAAATATAACTTTAGTATTTGTAATATGTAGAGTGGACAAATTAGTTGGACATATAATTTTCAAGGAAAAGTTTTTAGTGAAATCATGTATTACTTCAATAAAGCCCTTCATCATTCATTTGATCAGTGTTGAGAAATGCAAAAGACACGGCACGACTCAATGATGAGGGTGTGCCAAGAGTTCACACTACAAATAAAAAGTGTGTGATCGTGCCTATGGGCGGAGTCCCTATTTTGCTCCATCATATTTTCTTAAATGGTTGGTCCATGAATCCACTTATTCAGATAATAATTAGTTGCCCCTCTTTCATGAGAATTCTAACTCCTTGCGCCGACGACATTGATGGGATTGCGTCGAATGCACGGTTACCTTCTAAAAGGAAAGTGTACACCGGCACGAGTAATAAATAGTACACTAGTAACCTATAAAGTATAAACCAAAGGTTGCAATCACCAAGTACCCCTATCCTAGTCGGCTCAATCACTTTGTAACACGTGTCCACCACCAGAATTAACTAATCATAAAATTCCATCCGTGGATGTCCCTGAGATCCACGAACACAAACATTAAGAAACTCTAACGGCCTAAAATCTTCCCAGAAACCGATACGGCATCGTTTCGTTAACAGTTAACTGACTGCCCATTTCATTTCTCGCACTTTCTTGTCTAATCACCGCAGCACAAACCCTCACTTGGCAACCACGATCGATCATGTCGTCTGCTTCGAACGAACGCGAGAACTTGATCTACCTCGCCAAGCTCGCTGAGCAAGCCGAGCGTTACGATGGTTAGGGTTTCAATCTCATCTCTTTCTCTCTCTTTGATCTGTGATTTGAACGTATTAATGAAATCTAGGGTTTCTGAACAGAAATGGTGGATTTCGTGAAGAAAGTGGCGAATCTCGATGTGGAACTGACGGCTGAGGAGAGGAATCTGTTCTCCGTCGCGTACAAGAACGCTGTTGGAGCTCGAAGAGCCTCATGGAGGATTCTTTCGTCGATCGAGCAGAAAGAGGAGGCGAAGGGGAACGAACAGAACGCCAAGAGGATCAAGGAGTACAGGCAGAAGGTGGAGACCGAGCTCACGGTCATCTGTAACAACATCATGACAGTGATCGATGAGCATCTCATTAGTTCCTCCACTGCTCCCGAATCTAACGTTTTTTACTATAAGATGTGAGGGTTTTTCTTCTTGATGGTTAGGTTTTCAATCTGTGTTTACACATTTGTGTGGAAATTTCTAGGATTTTGAGATTTTCTTGGTTGCAGGAAGGGAGATTACTATAGGTATTTAGCGGAGTTTAAATCTGGAAATGATAAGAAAGAGGCTGCCGATGAGTCACTGAAAGCTTATCAGGTAAGACTCTGCTGCAATACTGCCAAGTTGACTTGCATCGTGTATTTGGTATCGTGGAAATTATGAGTTGATTTGAGAGTTACTCAATCATTTTAGTAGAATGCTAGAACTGCTTGCACTTAGCTGCTCTACTCCTATGTTTTCCCATTTAAATCCGTTTGATTGTTGAGTGGAGATTGAATAATTTGTTTCTGCAGTCATATGACGTGATTTTTACATGTTTGGGGAAGGAATATAATTACCTGATTGCTATTTTAGAAGTTTATATTGAACTTCAGCCCAAAAATCATTTAATAGGTGTACTGAAAAACAGACTGAATTGCAAAAGCTGTTGGTGTTACTGGAATTATTTATAAGCTATGGATGATAAAATTTTCATAGTGCCCTAACCGTAATGTAGGGGTGTCTTGCTTTATTATTCTTTAACCCTCAAGCTTCATGTTATTGTAATGGAGTAGACGCTCCTGTCATACCTCTACGTGAGCATTCTTTGAGTAAGCCCTCATTGATTTTGACAACCGTAATGGCTCAGATTTTCTAGTTCCCTGAAATTGTTGGGCAGTTTGTTTAGGGTGGAGACGTGAAGAGAAGGTGATGGAGTTCTTTCTTTTGAAATTCAACGGGATCTTCAACACGGTGACTCATTTATGGTAAAACTTTTGCTAAACTTGTGAAATGGGTTCTACAAATTTGTATCAGTTAGTCTGGTTCAATTTGTGATGACTAAGTATGTAAAAATTCCTTGTTATTTAGTTTAATGAGAGTTCTTGTTTTGTTTAAACTAGATAAAGAGAGATGAGTGGGGTTGCTAAACTTTTGGGCTGGATGTGGATGAACAAGTATGATTCAAGAAAACATGGCACTTCAAGTTTGATGTGAGAGTGCAAGTGAATCCAGGGGGTTGCTAAAGATGTATTTGGGAGATTGAATGGGAGCTGGTTTGATTGTGCTCGGAGAACAGAAGACATGTATATTTCTTGCCAATGTGGAAAGAGTATGGAAGACATGGATCAAATGTTGATGTTGGAGTCTTTAAACTCAACAAAGAATTGGTGTATGGTATAGAGCGCTGCTCAAAAGAAGGCTAATTTCACGGTCCTTGTGTGTGTGTACATATGAAAGAAGTGAGTTGACTAAACAGTCATTGAATAGGAGATAGTGGTTTTCAAATGAGCTCCATGTTTTCAAAGCTTTCCAATGATTGTATCCCCTTGATAATTTTCCATAAGCAGATTTGGAGGAAGACGATTCTGCCTAGACTATCCTTTCTTATTTGGGCCATGTTTTTGCCATCATTTGTCTTTCCTGGAGATGTATACAAGTTGATACATCTTCGTGTATTTTGTGCGAGTGAAGTTTGAAGATGCTTTCCACTTCTTCCTTCATTGCTATTGCATTTGGGAGATATAGTACCTGTGTACCACCTTGTATTGTGGTTTGGTGTGCTTGAATCATTCCCTGGTTGGTGGACGCATTTTACGTTGTTGGAGACATCATCATCATTTCTCGCGAATTGGAAAGCTTTTTGTGTAAGACCATTGCCTATGCTATATGCCGTGCAACTTATAAAGAGAGGAAACTTTTAACAGTAAAAGCTTGAGTTGTGGAAAATTAGTTTTGGAAATTTCAGGTATTGTTTGGCATGGGAACTTCCGGTTCAATGAGGGGTGTGTAGTTTGAATCATTATATGTTAATTTGAACTCATTGATTGGTCAGCACCTTTGGTGCGCTGTTTTGAATTTCCATCTAATATGGTTGGAGCTTTTAAATTGAAAATAACAGTGAAAAAACTAAACGTTCATTATCATCATATCTTGATTAAGAGTTGGCCCAATCAATTCTTTACCAGAGGGAAATGACATTTCTCTTTACAATACGCGAGGTTACATTGTTAACCCCTTACCCTTCTATTTTGTTTCCACAGCTGTGTAGGAGCTCATGTGCCTCCCATACCCATGGTGCCTTTTTCTTTGTATGGTCCTTGATTCTGAATAAAGTTTTATCAAGACAATCCGAGAAAGAGAAAGAGTCCCATATGCTTGTCAAATTAAGAATCTGTTTATGATTTGTGTATCCATTGTCCTTTTATCTATTTAGGCATGGGCCATAGTTGTTGAGCTTTTCTGTTTCACGAGTTGAATCTCGATTTGATTCATCAAATCCAACATATCGAGGAGCCATTCAGGGAGATTATGTACTTAATGATGAATAAAATTTTTGTTGTGGAACACTAGAGGCATAGGGTCTGAACAGACAATGCTCAACCAAGAAGGTTGTTATGTTAATAATTCTCTTATCTCCCTTCCTCATCCAAGAAACCAAACTACATGTCATTGAAGATTAAACGATCATAGGTATTTAGGGAGTCGACTTATTTCAGTTTGCACTCCTTCTGTAGGAGCTTAGGGTGCCATGTTCATGGTTTGGGATACAAAGGGCCTTTAGGTTGGAGGAAACCCTCCATGGAGCTTTCTCCATTTCGACCAGATTTTTCAACTCCCACGATAACTTTGAATGGGTGATGACTGATGACTGATGACCAATGTTTATGGTCCCGTTCTTCACTCCCCAAAAGAGCAATTCTTGGAGGAATTACAAGGATTTTCAGGTTATGGCACCTCTCTTGGTGTTTGGGAGGTGATTTCAATGTAGCAAGAAGAAGAGAAGAGAGTAAAGGTGAGGGAAGAACCACCCAAAAGATGAGGGGATTCAACCAATTCATCAATAGTTAAGAGATTTTGAAGTGAAAGGTGGGTGCTTCACTTAGTCCAGTATGAGGGCATCCCTTATCTCTGTAAGCTTGACTGTTTAGTATATAACAATTTGTGATCACTTTGGGTCTTATCACATGTGAGAAATTGCTCGATGAAGGGGGTTCAGAGCTAACCAATTTTCTAAAACCATTCAGGGGGGAAGCAATGTGGTTTGAGCATAAAGGTTTTTCAAGTTGTTCTTGATACCTGAACTTTGTGGGTCATCCATGGACAAACCTCAAAGCTTTGAAGCCTCATCTTAAGTTTTGGAATCTTGAAGTTTTTGGGAGAACAAAAGTCCTCTTAAATTATTTTTTAATACATATCCTAATTAGTTTGGAAATCCGTGAAAACAAATTGAAGGAGATTGAGAATGTGAAAGAAGTTGGAGATTTATCTGATGAGGAGTGGAGCAATCTTCTCACCCTTCAAGCAGACCTCAATGAACTTCTTAAGAGAGAATTTTATCTAGAAACACTCAAAGCTTTCATCCTCTTGAAAAGCTCAAAACTTTGAAGCCTCATCTTAAAAACTGAATCTTGAAAATTTCGAGAGTGAGAATGTGAAAGAAGTCAGAGATTTATTACTGAGGAGTGTAGGGCTGAACAAAAAACCGACCGAACCGATCAGTTCGGTTCGGTTTTGTGTTTCTATGTGATTTTAACCGACATAACGGAACCTACCGAAAATATATAATAAACAATATACATTTTATATAAAAATAATATAATATGTTTAAAATAGTCGGTTGGCTTGGTTTTATTTCGGTGTTAGTTCAATTTTAGTCGGTTCGGTTACGGTTTGCATAAATTAAAATCGGCTCGGTTTGAAAATTTTGAAACCGACTAGAGTCGGTTTGGTTCACGGTTTAGGTGAAAATCGAACTGTCGATTCGGTTTTCAACCCTAGAGAAGTGAAGCAATTGTCTCGCCCTTCGTGCAAACCTTGATAACGTCTTTAGAGAAATTATATTAGTTGGAAAAGGAAATCGGGAATTAGATGAGAAAGGAATGGAGATTTTTGCTCCAAAATTTCCTACAACATGCGAACCATCGTTGTATCCACAATCTATGGTGGTCATTCAAAGGGAAGGGCTTAATAAGAACAAAAATATTAAGTATTGTTGAGTACATTGTAAACTTCTACAAAGAATTGTTTAATCAACCTGATGTTTGGCGACCAAATGTAGAGAGTGTTTGAACTTTGAAAGCAAAGTCTTTTGGAGGAGGACATCAGAGATACAGAAGTCCAGAAAGCTATTAACTTCCCTTCTACCAATGTCTCTTCGAGAATTGGTGGTTTTCCACCTGAATTTTTATCCAAGTGTCGAGAGACTGAAAAGGATACTTAATGGTATAGCCTTGAAAATTGATTTCTCCGAATAGTTGACAAAGCCTTACCTGGGGGGGGGGGGGGGGGGGGGATATTTAGAATGATATTCTAGCCTTCCAAGGATCTTTTAAAGAGAGCATTAAATTTTAAACGGGCATAGAATTGGATTTGGATGTGACCAAATTATTGCTATGGGACTTGGATTTCTTGTAAGAAATACTTTGGTGACTTCCAGTTTTTGCATCAAGCAGTTCTCAGTTCGACGTAAATTAAGATGTGCGGGAAGATTTCCAAGATCTGGTTATTGAATGATTGGGAAATGAACTGTCAGGCCTCACTTCTGGATCCTGCATTGGGGACAATGAGCTGGAATCTGGTGAATTCTGAATACTAAGTCTTTATATAGCTCAACCTCTTATCATCCATCACTGGATTTTGTGGTCAATGGTGGGAATGAAAGTCTCATCAATGTGGGAATCCTACTCCTTACTCCTCCAAAGCATGTGATTCCCATGTTCATGAGACTTTTCTTCCCACCATTGATCATAAAATCTAGTGGTGGATAGGAGTGTTACCCCAATTTAGCTTAAATGTAGGTGTACTCACATGGATTTTCATGGAATAGGATTTCATACAACCGAATACACCCTTAACTTCTAATGTCGTACCATCATCAATCATGCATCCCATGGCGGGTCAATCGGTAATGTGCAAGCAAGGCTGACAGAGAATTAGTGAATTGTTTACTATTAACTGTCTACATGTCTCATCCCATGGCTCTTTCCGCGTAGTTGGTGATCTATCTTTTAGTTTTCTCAGCTACTTTAGATTTATTCACGAAAGGGGATGGAGGTCCTAGATTCATTATTGACGTGACATTGATTCCGTGAACCCTAGATTCTGTAAAATCATCACTACTCTCTCCATCTTTATCTAGTTCAGAGTTCTATAGTTTAAAAATCTTCCATTCAGTTTATCTTGTCAGATCCTATCTTGTTACCTTCCTCATTGTCTAGTGACAAGAAGAAATGTAGCAAGACCAATGACATCATGGCTGAAAGCTAAGATTATTCAACACTTGGAGCTTAGGGGGAATCAGAGAAAAAATTATAATAATTATGATTGGCTGCAATTGCTTGTAATTCCTTTTAAAAGAAAATATTTCTTGTAATTCCCATAAAGAGCATATAAGCTCTACTTGAGAAAATGACGGCTGATACTTTAGTGCAGATTCTGCTTATTAATAAGTATACTCATCATCATCTTGAAGTAGAGGAACATTAACTAAACAACTTATGCGACCATCTGTCAAATGTTATAAATTGAATGCAGGGTTGCTTTATATGCACTGACTCAATATACATCTTTCTACAATCTGTTATGTTCAGTTGGCATCTACTGCTGCAGAGGCTGATTTAGCTCCTACACATCCAATCCGGTTGGGTTTGGCATTGAATTTCTCCGTCTTTTATTACGAGATTATGAATTCACCTGAAAGGTACGTAGAATTTTGTTTATCCTGAATATGTTGATAATTTACGTTTTAAATTCCAAGTGGAATAGAACCTCACAAATTAATGTATATCAGAGCCTGCCACCTTGCCAAGCAAGCATTTGACGAAGCGATATCAGAGCTCGATAACCTTGGTGAAGAATCATACAAAGATAGCACTTTGATTATGCAACTTCTAAGGGACAATCTCACATTGTGGACTTCTGACATCCCAGAAGATGGAGGTAATACAAAATTCATTTATTGCTGAGTGGCATTGCTCTATGCAGTAGTACCTCCCTTTTGGAGATAATTGCGACTCTTTCCTTCATAGGACCTCACACAGCACAAATTGTATCTATTTGCACACTATGCAGTAGCACCTCCCGTTTGGGAAAGCTTTCCCTCACCGGTGACCACATAATGAATTTAACTCTTGAGTTCAATTCTCTGATCTCTTGTATTTGTATCTGTATTTTCCTTAGCTGCTCTTTCTCACATGTTTATGCATTATTGCTGGAGCAGATGAAGCCCAAAGGATGGAGATCTCTAAGGCTGGTGGAGGTGAAGGTGCAGAGGTGAGTGGTAGTTTTTGCTAGCCATCTATCTTCTTCTTTGTCTCGTTTGGAAATTATTTTTATTTATTTATTCGTTTTATTCCTTTTTCTTTATCATTTATGCAGTGAAGCAGAGAGATCCATGGATCATGCCATGCGAAAATAAATAGGGAACGATTGTCATGTATTCTATTCTTAAATCTGGGATCTGTTTCTTACTCAGGATTTCAAAGTATGTGCTATTTCGTTATGTATTGTTGGTCTATTACAAATCTTACAACAGTCATATTGCATGTTCGGCCAGTGTCAACTCTGTAAGGATTTCATTGCTTACTGGTAGAGGAAACCTGATGAATATGGTTCTTATTTTTCTTTCTGGTTTTCCCAAAGCATTCTGGTGGGATGCTGTATGCCTTACAGATTTGATAAATATAGTTGCAATTTTTTACTTGCACTGGAGTCTGCCTACTCGGGGGTTACAACTGAAGAAATCACAGACGGAGATGCAATGGTGATAAAATGAAGTGTGAAGAGAGAAATCAACATGAAAAGAAAACCTTGAACATTTTGAAGATCTTGCTCAACTCCAAAATCGGTCGGCAACTTCTACGAAAGACATCATTTATTAAGATCATTAAAATATCGGCCAAAATGTTTGGAATTAAATATCAGAGTAACCAAAAGGAAAAGTATCGTAGGTTCTGCCTAATTAGTGTACTCAGAAGGCCCCAACTGCTGATATTAAAGGTGCTTTTTTTATTTACCATATTTAATTGTCACAAAAGCTTCAGATAGGTATACGTGGTTGGATCATCCAATCACACACACGCTTTTTTTGGTATAAAATGCAAATATTTTAATTGAAAATTTGTTATATGTTACACTAGTGGTTGACAGTTACAAAAAGGCAAATTGGAGGGTTAGAAAAAACACAGAATTAATTGTTAAAATTGCAAATGTTCAAGAATGCAACCAAAAAATTAGTGGAGTAGAGTACCCCCTAATGTTGCGTCTCAATATACAATATTACGCAACCCGTAACACCTACTTTTTACGAACACTGTGCACAAGATCACATCTCTTTACTCTTATGCCTTCAAGTTGCAACATTGAATTAATTATTCAATTTTATTTATTATAAGTAGTACTCCTATTATTAATATAGGTTCTAACTTCCAACTTGATTGGAATTGGTTGAATATTCCATTTTAGATTCAGGGCCTATTGGTTCCAACTTCCAACTTGGTTGGAATTGGATGCTGCACAGCCGTTTAACGTCCTTCTTCACTCTCAAGTCCATTCGAATCTATTCTTCTCTCTCCTGTATTCTATTCTCTTCAATAAATTCACTTCTCATCATCACCAACACCAGGAATCAACACTTCCCATTGAACCATTTTCATTTTTCTTCTCTCTCTCCCTCGCACTCACCACCACCAGTCCACCACCTCCTCTGCTGCCAATCCAATCCATGGGTTGCTGTGATACACACAACTCTTGCACTCAAATCAAGGCTCTTATTCTCGATTTGGATGGCACCCTTTTGAACACAGGTCATTTATCTTCCACCCCATTTGTTCTACTTCCTTAATGAGTGTGTGGGTGTTTCTTTCACTACATCTTCTTTCTTTTTTAATTGATTTGTTGCGTTGTTTCACTTGCAGAGAAAGCTACAAAGGATATATTGAAGGACTTCTTGAAGAAATATGGCAAGGTTTTGGATCGAGACAAGGAAGATAACAGACTGGGTATGATGCATATGGACTTGGAGTCATCAGCTTCTATTGTTAGAGACTATGACCTGCCCTTGACACCTCTTCAGTTCTCTCAAGAGATCATGCCTTTGTTTCACGAAAAGTAAACTCTCTCTTTTCTTATCATCATCTTTACTTTGCGTTTAATGGTACTTCATTTGGCGCACAACCTCTATTGCAGCTCTAATTTGTTAGAAACGTTTATTCTATATTTTTATTCTTAGTGGTGTTTGCAATGGATTTTTCTGCTATGAATCTTTGGGGATTAAAAAAATGTTGCATTTTAGTTAAAGACGGTGATGATCTTTGAAATTTGTATTGTCAAATTAGTGGGGTGGACAGCAGGTTAGAAAATGTTCGAGGAGCAATGGGAATTTAATACTGTTTCAGTTGCATCTTAGTTTGTAGCTTAGGTTGTGAAGGTCATGACTAGTAACATTCAGATTATTAGTCATATAAGATTGGGTTGAGAAGGTGTCGACTAAATTGGTATGCTGCAATGGTAGTATCAACATTAAATATCAAAACACCTTTAAAGTGTTAAAGTCAAACCGTCGGTGCTAGTTGTCATGCACTACATTCTTTTATAGCTGTGAATGCTACCCATGCAAAACAAGACTATTTACCGTGGTAGTTCCGCCTAAATAACACCAAACCGTACTCTTTTTTGCCAAGGGTTAAAAGCTCAGACATAAGACCATTAGTGCTTTGTTTGAGCTAGAGAATATATCTTAGTCATCTAGGAAATATCAGATAGTACTTCATCCACACTCCTTGCTAGAGATAAAATGGTTGGAAGAGCAACACATATTGGAGTTTTATCATGAAGGCCAGTCCAACCAGTCACTAATCTTCAAATTGGCACAAAGTCAGATCCCTTCTACATGAGAAGCCTTGATATTTTCCATATACTGGACAATGCGACGAGCCAATGATTTACTTCTGCTACATGTAGCCAGTTTGATTTGAGATATACCTCCATGGCCATTTATCAATGGGAGCCTTTTTGAATTTTCTGTTTTTTCTTTTCTTCAAAAGCTCGACATTCCTATTCAATTTGTTCACTATAACCATAGGAATGGAACAGGGATAAGATGTAGGTCATAGAATCTATAAAGGCTTCTTACAGGATCATTTCTACATTTCTCCAAAAGTAGTTTCCTTTTACCATAAGCTAATCGTTAATAGAGTATTAAAATCCAATCAACTTATTCTCAACTAGGATGCTATCCCAGAGTTATTTACTGAGGATTACTCTTCACCACTTCTGATTTGGCAGGAAGGCTTCGAGTCATAATGCAAATGATGAGGCTAATTGGATAAATTTTCGAAAGAGTCTGCCATATGGGATTTGTTCTCATGCATTATTTTCTATGAGAAAACGCAGACCTGTCGCGTGAGATTGCATCAATTGTTTGTTTCACTGAAAATGTTATCAGATAATTCTCGATAAGAGAAAAACCTGAACATTTCCACTAAATCACATCTAAAAAGCCTTTGCTTGAGTGTTTCAAAAAAAAAAATTCATGGACTTCAGAATATTCGGTGTGCTTAAATTTAATATCTGTTAAATTTTAACAAGGTTTGATTTATTTGTATTTTCTAGGTGGCCACAGGCAAAAGCGCTTCCAGGTGCTAATCGACTTATAATGCATTTCTACAAGCATGGCATTCCAGTGGCTCTAGCTTTGAACTCAATAACAAAAAACATAGAGGAGAAGATCTCACGGCAGAAAGGTATTTCATTTTGGCTTCTAACGTAAGATGAAAATTCCTGCATTCCTGAATGTCCTGATTTCTTATATTTATTTGTATGCTCTCTCAGTATTTATTTATATCCACGAGTGATTGTGCTCACTCGCCAGTCATCTTTTTGTCATACATTACACTAGTGTTTGCAAGAAACAAACTCTTGATGCATCAATCGATACTTTCATGCTATAACAATTACCCTAATCCATAATACTAAGCTTGATACTTGTTTTTATATATATCTGATAAGGTAGAGTTTGCGTGGGGGGTATAATTATAAAAGGAATAGAGGGTTTATTAGAACAAACTACAAGGAGCTAACTCTTATTAGCGAAAAATAGAAGCTGGATGGAAAGGTGTTATGTGTAGAATAAACAATAAAAACCATAGATTAGCTGGATTTTGCAATAACACATATATTATGGTGAATGAAAGCTGGCAGCTAATCTGGTTCTGATCTATTTAACAGTTCAAGATGCTCATTCTCAAATATATTGTGTAGGATGGAGGGCATCATTCTCCACGGTTCTTGGAAGTGATCAGGTTAAATCTGGGAAACCCTCTCCAGACATGTAAGACCTCAACATATTAGTTTCCTGTGGCCACTGATCATTTATATTTACTAGAAATAAGAGTTTTTTTTTCTCATACTATTGATTTTCGTGCATATGCGGATTTTGTGTTAGATTCTTAGAGGCGGCAAAGAGAATGGGTGTAGATGCAGCACAATGTCTAGTCATTGAAAACTCTTTGTAAGTCAATTCAAAATCTCTCTCTCTTTTTTTTTTTTTACGATTTGGATTTTTCTTGGACGTAACTGTAATATGTATCTCCTTTTAGGTATCATGTTTTTCCAAAATGCTTGAAAGTGATATTGCTATATTGTCATAATTGTGGTCTAACTGTGACCAACTTGAAGCATTATTCAATTCTTATCCAGTGATGACTCCTAGAGCCCAAGTTCATCTTGATGAGTGTCATCCCAAGAACAACCTCAGTTCTTGAAATAGTCCATAATAACATTTCGTAGAGAGACAAACTTTAGAAGGGTAAATGAAGTTGAGCTAAGGTAGGTAGAATGATTATATGAAAAGGGCAACTGCCCTCACGAATCCTTTCACATGATTGAACTTAGTAAAATGAGAAACAGGGTACTCAAGGAAACGAGCTGAAAAGGAATCCATATGTGAAGATCTAATAAGACGTTGACAACCATAAGAAATCGCTTGTACTTATATCAGTCGTGGTTGATTCCCATGGTTTTTCAATATTTTTATTTACCACCACTTACCTTTAGGCTTAGCTTAATAAGCTTCTTGTTACGTGAGTCTATATTCTATAATATACATAATCTTTCTGCATATACCAGTACTTTGTGTCTTTGTCTAGTGAAATCCTAATAATGTAAGTAGCTGTCTTTGATTTACGTATGTTGCTGATTCATCATGTGTCTGAGGCCTCTGAGCCCACTAATGAAAATTGTGTAAACTATGCCTGAAATACATTTAAAGGAAAAAATCTACTCAATATGTGATCTAAGCCAACTGCAGCCTTAAAAGTGCCTTTAAACATTCTTTTGATTGACCGTTATATTCTTTTTCTGTTTTCTATAATGAAAAGGTAAAATTATCTCTCTTTTTTTATGGGTCCCTGAAGTGTCTACTTCAAACATTGTTGTCATGCCATTTCGTAAAGGCTTGGATGTCATCCCATTTAGTTCAACTATGTTCCAAGCAAAAACTTATAGATGGTTTTATACTATATTGGTTCCAACTAAAGAAAATGTTTATCACATGTCGCAACCAACTTCTGTAGGCTAAACTAATTAATTATTTGGTAACCGCCTTATCTATTTCTACTGAAAATCTAGAGAATTCTTCAATGTCAAATGATTTAGCATGTTTTGATTCCTTATTTTCCGGTGAAATGACATAGTATGGCATCTATGCACAGTAACATCACCATTGTAGACGCTTTAAATAAAATGTAAAAAAAATGCATGATCAAGTTGATACTTCATAGAGCTTGTGTCATGATCTACAAATCCGTGGTAAGCAGAACTTAAATAAAAAACTGCTCATCATAAACTCACATAAACACTTTTTATTACTCGCACGATGAAAAGCCCTGTCACTCATTTGTTACGTGTCACACATGAACCAGAGTTGGAGTGACAGCTGGAAAGGCTGCTGGGATGAAGGTAGTGGCAGTTCCATCTCTTCCATCTCAAGCTGATCGTTACTCCTTTGCGGATTCTGTGCTTCATTCGCTTTTAGAGTTTCAACCTGAACTATGGGGTCTTCCATCTTTTGAAGACTGTATATTTCTATTCAATTACTAGTTATATTTGTTATTTAGAAATCTCTCCATGAATGCATGAAATTGTTGGTTTTAATGTCAACAGGGGTAGTTATATTGAATCCATGTATGTGAAAGGCCAACTTTCAAAGGGGTTTTATGTGATGTAGAAGGTATGTTGGATTAACTTTCTAGTATACAGGAGATAAGACTGGATCGACACTCTGAATTGTGTTTGTGCCTGTTCTCTGTTACTGAAGGCTGGTTCCTTTTTTTTTTTTTTCAAACAAAAAAATTAGATGATGGTCCAGGCGCTCTTCCTGATCAAGCTTCAGGAGTTTACTTTGGTTGGTCCAAACTCAGCACAGAAGAGATCTTGAAGGCTGTTGTGGGCATTGGCTGGTAGATTCACTCATCTGCAGCAAAGAGAGTAATTGTTAGTAACCAACTGCTAACTCGTAATAAAACTTTTCGAAAAAAGGAAAAAAAAAACTGCATTTGGTATGTCTGCATACACACTATAGGCAGTATGACCATCTATAAGGCACAATATGAGTTGCAATATAAAAATAATATCCTGCTTGTGCTAGGTAGGTCTCGCGGCTTCCTGCTTCTTTGATAACAAATTAATTGATCTATTATAATCATCTGTGTAATTTCCTTGACATGCGACGTATATCTAGCATCGGCTATTATTTTTAGCCCACTTTTTCTAGTTCTTCTTAAAGATCCTCGTTTAACTATATACCTTTTAGTGGTATATTCTTCCTACCTTTTTAGCTAAATGTATTAATATTGTGTTTTAAATGGTCATTCTTTTAATATTCATTTATTATTATTATTATTATTATTATTATTTGTTTTGGTATATTGGCTTTTATAATCCAACTAAATTATGGAGTTTCTTCCTTTTACAGCAACCAATTCTGATTGGTGACAATATATCTGATCAGCAGTTGCAAATAGTGCTGCTTGGCTATATCCGTGAATTGACGAATGAGGTACTTTGTTAAACTCGGTTTGTAGGGGAATAAAAGAAGAGAGGGAGAGAGAATTATTGAAATGAAGGTACTTGTATAGGCAAACATTTTTTATTTAACTCAATTCCTCACTGCCAATGCCTTTGTGCAGTCAATTGCATCGATGGATTTAATACTTGGAAGAAAATATGTCCCTTGCAAGTGAAGCTCCGGATCTTCCCATGTTTCTCCATCATAAGAGTAGACCTCTCCTAGCAGAAGCTTCATCAATTATCAGAGAAAAATGCAATCTTTAGTGAGATATCTAAGTTTGCCTTATGGGTTGTTGAAGTTTCGGTGCTACCGATTGTAATACTCTCATTTAAATGTTCCGTTTTATTTCCATTGACCTGTAATGGGATTATGCCATACTTCTGTAACTTGTGACAAATAAAGTGTTCTTAATAATGACAAGAGTACCATTTCAATTATGTGTTATTTTGGTTTATTGCCAGTTGGTTAAATTTTACCAAGGCTTAGAACTCGGCAAGACCAACGGTATTCAGTATTTCACAACACACAAAACCATTTAGTTCATAATCTGGTCCGTGAGTATGGGCAAACTTGTGGTAATTTATCCAATCATGCAGCCCTGCCTGATCAGTTTATATACACCACACCATTCATGTAAATCTTCCCATTTGGTTAAGACTCAACAGTTCTTCCCTTACCTAATGACTTCAAAATAATGACACTGGTGGCTTCTTTAACACAGGTGACAAACAAATATGCAACTTCACAATATACCGACCTTTGACATATATAGTCTAATCCAGTGTTCTAAAAATTAGCCTAGGCACTAGGCGGCTGCCTGGGTGGGTATTGAAATTTTTATTTCAGTTCAAAAAAAATAAAAAATAAATACTCTAATTGTTTTTAATACATTTTGCATATGTATCTTGGCATTGAATTGGAAGTAATTCATATGATATTATGCTTAACTTTTATAAATTATAATAAATAAATAAATAACCACCTAGGCCCCCGCCTAGTCCTCTGGGCGCTAGTCCCCTACTCACCGCCAACCTAGCAATTTTTATAACACTGGTCTAATCAAAGATAAATCAAACAAGCACAAATATAAGTTTGGCATTGAATTAGAAGTAATTCATATGATATTATGCTTAACTTTTATAAATTATAATAAATAAATAAATAACCACCTAAGCCCCCGCCTAGTCCTCTGGGTGCTAGTCCCCTACTCACCGCCAACCTAGCAATTTTTAGAACACTGGTCTAATCAAAGATAAATCAAACAAGCACAAATATAAGTGTGGTTTACTCTTTTCTTATGCATTCACAAATACCTCAAAACCACACATTTTTGCACAGTGAGAATTTCATTGACCCTTAGGTAGGCCATTATTTTTCCAAACTCTATAACCACAAGAAAAATGTGTTTATGCAATAGTATCCCGAATCTAAACAAACTGCAAAACTTAGGGCGTAGCTCCCAAACTAAGTGAAAATTCACAAAAATGTATGTCATGTAAATTGTTCATAACAAGTTTTTATTTTTATTTATTTATTATTATTATTTTTAATAAGGTTGAGCCAAATAACGATGCTGATAATCGATTCTCATAATGTAGTGCCCGGTAATCGATTCTCATAATTTGTTAACACAAAACGTCCGCAAATCAACAACATTGGATAGGATAGGAAACATATTGTGTCCTTGCCATTATTTAAGCAAGTATGGATGCTCAAAATCAAAAGTTTTTCCGTTACCTAATGACCTCAAAGTAATACACTGGTGGCTTCTTAACACTAGGCGACATAAACAATATGCAAGTTCACAATCTACCGATCTTTGACATATATAGTCTAGTCCAGTGTTATAAAAATTGACCTAGGCTAGGCGGGTTTTGAATTATTTTTTTAATTTTTAATTTCATTTCAGAAAAAATAAAAAATTAAGACAATTTTTTTAGTACATTTTGCATGTGTATATTGGCATTGGAAGTAATTTATACGCTATTATGTTTAACTTTTGTAAATTATAAATTATAATAAATAAATAAATAACCGCCTAGGCCCCCCACCTAGTCCTCTGGGCAATCCTTCTTATATGCGATCCGGAATGGTCCCCTTCAATTGATTGCTTGAGGCAAGCTCTTCCATCTTTAGTGTGGCAAGCTCGGCTTTCCTACTCAAGGTATCAACAACTTGATTCGTACGGCCAGCTAGTCCCTTGCCTAGCGATTTTTAGAACATTGGTCTAATCAAAGACAAATCGAACAAGCACAAAAATATAAGTGTGGTTTACTCTTATGCATTCACAAATACCTCTAAACCGCACATTTTTGCATAGTGAGAATTTCATCGACCCTTAGATAGGCCATTATTTTTCCAAACTCTATGACTACAAGAAAAATGTGTTTATTCACTAGTATCCCGAATCTAAACAAACTGCAAAACTTAGGGCATAGCTCCCAAATTAAGTGAAAGGTCATGAAAATGTATGTCATGTAAATTGTTCATAACAATATATATATATATATATATATATTTTAATAAGGTTGAGTCAAATAACGAGGCTGACATAAATTGACTTAATCTTAAATATGTTTTAGCATAGAGTGAGGCTAGGAAACCAGGTTTTGCAACCATGTTTTATAACCAGGATGATGTGGCATCGTTAGAGGAGGTTTTTTACAACCTCGAGATACACATAAACACTTTGGAGATTTCATCATTCTTTCAAGATCACGTCACGTCACCATGGTTACAAAACCTGGTTATAAAAACATGGTTTCCTAGCATTTTCGTTTAGCATAACGACTCATTACTGATAATCATTTACGCATGAACTCCAAAAAGTTTATATCTTAGTTTTCTACCACAATCACACTCACAACTGTGTTGAATATACATCACCTGTATGACCCATACTAATCACTTGGATCACGGCTTCTAAGCGGGGGTCGCATACTAGATATCCCTATTTGAAAGGCATCATGTATTAATCACAAGCTTACGAGTCGCCTTAAAGGTGCATATAATCCACTCATCACCTATAAATACCGGTCATCTTAGCTTACAAATGGGTATCAACCCAAAGCAATCTTATTTTTGCAAAACCAACAAATTGGTTTATCTTAGTTTAACAAAAAAAAAAAAAAAAACAAATTAGTTTATCTTTAGGAATAGGCATCACTTGCATAATCATACTCGACGAGGCTGTGATACGTAACTAAGAGTGCACATATATTAATGTAACATGCTTAAAGTACCAATCACATCCAAATATGCACTAATAAAATTTTATACCAAGAACAATTAAAGTATTTTTAGCATAATAACACGTATGAGAATGAATGAAATATACCATAATCTGAAAGTGTCATAAGATATGATGAGCAAGACTAGAGGTGGGAGATTAGGCTCGTTTTTTTTTATTAAAATTTCATCTATAATCATCGATTGATTCATTCACCTATTTACATAGAAAGTTACACGCCTATTTATCATTAATATAACTTTGTAACTTTAATTTATTATTTAAAACTTAAGAGTTTAGATATAAGCAAAATGCATTTATTTGCATTTTATAATTTGTTATCATAATTTTTTATTATTATGATCACCTTTTGTTTGTAAAGTGCTAGCGTCACTTGTCATTTAAAGCGGCAAGAGAGGCCTTCGCTTTGCCAAATAATCGATTCTCATAATTTTTTAACGTAAACATCGACAAATCAATAACATTCGATCGGATAGGAAACATATTGTGTACTCGTCATTATCAAAAATATGTTGGGAATGTTAGGCAAGTATGGATGCCCAAAGTCAAAAGTTCCCTCCCCTAGCTATTTTTGTTGGGAACCTTTTTGCAAGTTGCTCTAAGATTCAGCGGGGAGGTCGTCTAACAATGCAACGGGGCTTAGGCTCACCATCTACAACTCTCCGACGCACAACAGTTGATTGGCTCCTCCCCACATCAAACAACCAACGGGTTGTTAATAAGATGTTTTTTTCGAGGGAGGCACCACCATCAGCGGCAGCAATAGCATCACCATTTCTATTCTTGTTCATCTAATCTAATCTAATCTAATGGCGAACAACAATCTTCCTCGACGAATCATCAAGGTTTGTTTTCGATCCCTCTCTCAATTTCCTCTTTCACTCATCCATCTGATTCCAACTCAACTCAACAATACAATTCTTCTTTCTCGATTCGGTTTTACATTTCTTTAATTCGTTTTCGATTTTGATATCTCTGACAATAACTTGTCTTCTCTTGTTGTCAATCAGTGAACCAGGTAATCTCTCTCTCTCTCTCTCTTTGTTGATGAATCGGATCAAAATTTTTGTCTGTGTTCATTTGGTTGATTTAATTGAGGTTTGTGGGGTAGATCATATTCAGTGTTTGAATGTTTTTAGTATCAGTTTTTTAAATTATAATGTATTTTGAGTTGCTGAGCTTTGTAGAATCTGTTTCAGCTCCGGGAATCAGTGCTTCACCTTCCGAGGAAAACATGCGGTATTTTAACGTCATGATTCTCGGCCCAAGACACAGTCTCTTTATGAAGGTAATTCATTTCTCAACTCCCCATTAACTGACTGAGGATTACTTCTTTCAACTTTTATCTGCTATTTGCTATCTTTGCTTTATTAATGTCTTACTTGATAAAGGGGGACTGAAATTAATTCCTTCTTTCATTCCTGTATTAACTGCTATGTATGTGGCTCTTGAGTTTAATGCTAAAACATTCTTGAATAACCTGTACTTGTTTTTCACATGAATCATACTCCGCTTTAACTTTATTTTCCATGTCATTTAGTTAGCATTTGGCTGACCGCCTTGAGAAGAAAAATCTGGGTTAGGTTCTTGATAAATGCATTCACCTTCTAAAGGGAGGAAGTTCACTTTTAGTCCTTGTCCAAAAATAACTAGGAAAAACTTATACATTAGGAGAGCACACCTTTTTTTATTTATTTATTTTATTATTTTGATTGATCAGGTGGGAATGCATCTCTTTGCTTTTGCGGTATCATATAAATAGTTCCCAGTTAATCAGTTTAACTACCAAGGTCTTAACATAGATGCTTTTTTGTGCTCAAAATCCAATACTTATCATTGGTCAACAAAACTCTACTTTAACTTGATTTTTATACTCGAAAGCTTGTACTCAATGACGTGGCAACATTTGTTTCATCATGAGTCATGACATTGAATATTTCAATTTTTTTTTATCTTGTACTACATATATTGCTATGTCATTGAGTACAAAAATTGAGTTAAGAGTAGATGGACTATTTTAGTAGTTTATATGAATAGGGAGTTTCTAGAAGTAGTTGTTTCTATTTTTGAGTCTTTAAAGCCAGTGTAAAGCTGAAGTTTAGTTTTGAACTTTTAAGATTTGTCAAATCAACCTTTGCGATTTAAAAACAGATTTGAACCGTTTGTTGCCCGATTCGATTCAAATCGCGATTTTTCAACGATTTGAACAACACTGCTCAAAATATCAAGCTTAGTTATGATAAATCAGACTTTTGCAGTGTTTCTAAGTAGCTGCATGGGTAAGTCAGGGTCCATGTATTTGTTTTACTAAGTTATGCTATATAACTTGTCTCCTGAGTTCAGTTTTTTTTTGTTTCAATCATGCACTCTTTGTTTGATTTCTACTTTTTCAGTTTTAATTCATACGAATTGGTTTTATATGTTAATATTTAAATGCTTTATTTATTTTAGGAGGAGTTTTCAAGTTGGAGCTGTTTTTGCCAGAAGAATATCCAATGGCTGCGCCCAAGGTAAAATCTTATCAAAATAACCTCTGAACTATAATTTGGTATGTCATTATCTGGTAGTTGGCTTGCAGTGTTGTTCCACAATGGATATTTTCTGATCCGTAAAATAGAGAAAAAATGGAGCAAACATATACAATAGCTTTGTGTCTGATTACACATTTTTAGGCATTTATTATCCTTTCTATTTTGCATTTAAATTAATACTATTATTTTGTGTTGGAATGTAATAGCATGGACAACTCATATATTTAAATAAATAACATTGGCTTGGCATTCTTTGGTAATTGTTATCTTATTCACCTCATATGATAGTGCATCATGCTATATATAACATTGCAAATCTTTAAATATATCAAATGACTAAAGGTAATTCACCTAATAGGCCTTCGAACCATTTGATCCCTTGTTTCTTCTATGGAGTTGGTCCCAAAATTTGAAGTATGTGCAACGAATCTGTAATCTTAATAAAGATAACCCAAAGAGTTTATGTAGTTTGTCAATTCTCGAAATATTCAAGCTGACGCACAAAGATAAATAGGAACACCAAGTTGTTGATCATCACAAACTCTACAACCTATATCTGGGTTGAAATCTGACTCAGATAAGACAAACTCCAAATGTAATCAAAGTCAGGGATGAGATAAGAATGAAACCGCTAATTGAAAAATCATAAAACTTAAAATGAGAAGTCTAGTTTTTTTTTTAAACTCCCAAAACTGTGATCTATTCCGACTCTGTAAGCTTTGCTCTCTGCTCCAATAGTTGTTTGGTCAAGTGGCAACTGGAATGCTTGTTTGGATAAGAGAATTAAACATAACTTAAAGAGAAAGTTGATGCAACATGGACATGTAAAGAGGACATTGTAGATGGGTAAAAAAAAAAACACAAACCGGCTCCATCCCCAAATCCTCCAGGAACACAATACTTTGCACCTACACGTGGAGGGAGGCCACATGTCCTCTTATTTATTTATTTGTGTTATATATATATATATATATATATTTTGTTAGTGTCTTGATTAATAGGATGGAAATAGATGTAAAAGTGAATTTACATCTGCTACTTTCTATTTTCATACCATTTTCAACACCTCTGTCGAAACCCATATGTACTTGATGACATCGTTTTTCCCCATTAATTTCCATTTCTATTGAGTTTTTGTGAAGTATTATAAGTCATTACATATGAATTAAACTATTAATCAGACCCTAATCGATTCAAAAGCATTATGAGATTAATCGGGATTAATCAGGATTAGTCTAAATTAATCGACATGTATTTTATAAACATATTTTTTTATATCCTTTTAAGTAATATGGTTACTACGAGGAAAAATATTGAAAATTAATGAATATTGAAGTACTAAACATCACATGGCACAATTTAAGGAAAATTTTAAGAAAATAAAAAAATTCAATGTGAGATAAAGTGCGGTTTTTCATATTTTCTAGTTTTGGTCGATAGTTTTCTTTGGTTGTTTTTTTTTTTTTTTCTCTTAGATTTATTTTTATTTTTATATAGCCTCTTCACACAATCTTAGTATTGTCTTATGGTAGAGTATTGATGAGGTTAGGGAAAATTGTTAAAAAATAATATTAATTTTTCTCCGTTTATTTATAATATATTTTCAATGTCATGGATTGATTAATATGTTAGTTTATAAAGCGATTAATCGGTTAGATATTATTGAAACAATTAATTAAAAAATCATAATGCTCTACTTAAGATATTAGTCGGGGATTAATCGCCGATTAAATAACATAGGTTAGTATACCTTATGATATGGCATTCATTATTCTGGCCTTTTGTCTTTCTGGAGGGTGCGAAAATATATATTTTTTTCTTTTAGCAATGTGGATGTTTAGTCTTCCTCCACGCCTGTAGATGCAAAAATTTGTGTTTCCATTTTTAGAGAGTAATTCTATAGTAAAAATGGAAAGATTTTTATTCCCATCCCACTGTTGGAGATTTATTTCCCTTCAGAACGAGGGGCTGGTCTAATGAATGCCACTCAATAAGATGAACCCTTTAAAATGACTGGTAACTTATGGATTCTTTGAATCCATCATATATAAAAGCAGTTAATGATGCAGCAGACAAAGGATAGCAGCCTGAATTATTTGAATAGGTAAAATCCCTGAGTTGTGGATGTTGAAGTTGATTTGATGGGTGCTTATTCAATCTCTATGACCTGTCAAACCGTTGGTGATCAGTTCAGATGGCTTACCTTAGGGTTTATGTACTACTAGAAGTTCTAAGAGCGTTACTCTTGGGATATGCTTTATGCTATATGAGGCTTAAGGAAGGAGCACCTGCTTTGCACGTTTCACTTTCGAAAAAAACATATAATCATGTTGATTGAGACTTACTTTTGTATTACATGGGAATGGGTTTTAGAGGGCAGTAGAAGAGATGGATGAAGTATGTTTGTTCACAATTCACTCTCTACTTATGATCAATAGGGCACTGATAAGTTCTTCAATATCGGTGATCCTCTTTCCCATTTGGTGAAAGCCATTGTAGTTAAGGCGTTGAGGTGGAGACGAGGCAGACGGGCCTAAAAACGCCTCAGGCGTGAGGCGACTCAATTATAAGATTTTTTTTATAATAAATTGAAACATATTAGCATAGTAATATACATCATCATTTTGATAAGTATCATAAGTAAATATGTACAAAAATGACACAACTACCTAGAATCGAAATATTTTTTAAAGATTTTTTTTATAATAACTTAAAACATATCAGCATGATAGTATACATCATCATTTTGATAAGTATCATAGGCACATATGTACAAAAAGTGACACAACTACCTAGAATCGAAATAGAAATATAATAAAGTTGCATAACATAGCGAAAACATACACTACATAAGTGTCAAGTAACTTGCAAACATCCACTAAATCATTAAAAATCAATAATTTTGACAGAATAGAAACTTGAGAATATTGAACATTTGTTAAAAGAAATTGTTAAAATGATTGATAAAAATCCACAAATATAATCACTATTGGTATTCCAAAAGCATAAAAATCACTGAACTAAGCTATGAAAAATCTAGATTGATATTGATCACAGATTGATCAAAACATGGTATTTTTCTCTCCAAAAAATAATATAAAAAGTGACATTTTTCAAAACTTAAAAACGTTTTTTTGTTGTTTTTATCAAATTGATCAACCATTACACCAAGAAACATAAAATCTTATTATAGAGTGGGTTGCAACCTCTTTTTGCTGCAATTAGGCTGAAAATGGGTTTGCTACAACTAGTTTTTGGGATGAGGCGGGGCGAGGCGAGGCGGACGCCTCATTTCACTGCATTGCATTGCCTCACTTTGAGGCGGAATTTTGTAAAAACGCCTTGAGGCGCCTCAGGCGGTCGCCTTGACTACACTGGTGAAAGCAATTGATGGAATAATCAGGTTGAATCATTTTCTGGCTCTTGGTTGGGAGGAAGCCGCATTGATAACTTATCTGCAATATCCTGATGATAATCGTCAAACTTGACAAAAAGTGAACTATATGTCAAACCTAAAATCTGGCGTTTCTCTGTTTGGTGCAATAATGAAGGCATGCTCAGAGACCCCTGAAAGTTCCTTGTTGCCAATAGAAAGAAATGAATTCATCCCTCTCTTTTATTTTTGGAGCAACACGTAAGAGGAAGACAAGTCCATAACGCTAAGAATGGAGGAAGGATAAAAGCAATATTTGGTTGCCTTTAAACAATGGATCTAATGCACTTACCCACTTCTGTTCCGTAAGCTTTCTTTACAATTCTTAAATTGACCGTCATAGTCAAGAAGATGGAATGGAAAGCGGGTTTCTAGGTGACATGAGAGGACCTGTTAACGTGGCACTGTACAAACTACTGAGCAGTGGAATTTAAATGCAACAAACAGAAAAGCATATGCGCTTTTGTTGCATTTGCATTATGTGGAATCTCTTCGCGATTGATCATTCATTTGGAGGATTACTCAGACCCATTTCAAAATATTATTCATGTGCACAAGTTATTAAAGAAAAGAATTACAGAAATATAAGTAAAGTTAAGGCATGAGAGCTAAACAGTAGTCACACTGTATAAGTGGAACATTAGACAGTGTAGAAATGGAGAAACAACATGCACAAAACTAATGCTCTTGTTTACATTTAGTTACCTCGTCATTCGACAATCGCGTGCAACATGACGCAAGAGGAGCCTTTATTATATCCTTCTATTCATCATTCTGGTTGGCAAAACAGAAAGAGAGTCCAAGGCATGCTAAACCTATGACATGTGCGGAGCTGTTTTTGACATGTGCCTGTAGAGTGTCCACAAAACATATGCCCCATATCTGGAGTTGCATCTGACACATGTCTGAATCGTGTGCACACAGATTTACATCCTGAATAGTAGCTATTGGTCAAGTTGAATGTTGAATAGGATACATGTTGCTTGCCTCACTAATTTTTTGGACAAGACTTGGTGTTTGTATTGAAAACTTTTATTTGCTACATGCCATCAATGATTGTACCTTGAATTTGTTTGTGCTGTACTTCTCGTCATATTGGACTGTGTTTTACTTGTTATGTGATGGTCATATGTTGTGGTTCCACTATGTTTTTTATGTAGGTCATCTTGTTCCCCTTTAAACTTCTCTTTCTTTCTGTCCTTCGTTTGACCAGTAATCGATGATCACTTTTCAGTATCAGTTGTTATTTAATCTATAGTGAATAAAAACATATCTTTATTAACATTCTTCTAGTTCTATGCACTCAATTATTTTCTGTTGATTGTCTCTGTAAAGGTTCGGTTTCTCACCAAAATCTATCATCCTAACATTGACAAGGTAAGGGGTCTGGCAGTTTGATAAATATGTGAACCTTTGCCAATTCCATTTTGATAAATTCCATGTAGATCCTTGTATTAGTTGATGCTATTTAATTATATGTTTGTATCCTGGATCAGTATCCAAGCACTTCTTAGTGCTCCTAACCCAGATGATCCACTTTCCGAAAACATTGCCAAACATTGGAAGGCAAATGAAGCTGAAGCTGTTGAAACAGGTACTTACAATCATTCCATTTTTTCAGTCCATGATGTTAATAGTTGCAGCAGTAATAAACTGGGTTAACATGCTCTGTGAATCCATGACAGTATTAAATTTCAGTGCATTAACAGTTGATCGAATATATTTTACTTAACTCATGTTGTCTGACATTTCTATTCGTATTAATGCTATGTTTCCTGTTCTTTTTTTCATCGGCCTCGCTTTTTCGAGAACCTTTCAGCAAAGGAGTGGACTCGTTTGTACGCAAGTGGAGCATGATAACATGGTGGAACCCTAATCTCACAGAAAAATAACATGCCTGTGAATGATATAAATCACAAGTGTAGTTTTCAGATACAAAAAAGAAAGAATTGATGTCTGCACTTTAACTGAGATAAATCCTCTCAAAGCTTCTGTTGTCGTTTTTTTTATTTGTTTCCTTTTTGTTGGAAACCCTGTCTTTAAAAATGTACAATTAGGTAACTCGGCACTGCTCTATATCCGAATCAATTTCTGTCAGTCATGCTGTAAATTGTCAAAAGTAATTCACTTGTAGTTTGTTTAACTGGCAAGAAGCTGAAACATTTTAAGGGGAATCCTATGAGTTGCAAAATATCTAATATTTTCAACTTGAAGACGTGTGATCAAGTTTTCAAAATCCTGTATGCATCCGACTGCTGTTTGCTTGTCATAAAGATATGGATAGCCAAAGGGGTTTTTTTTTTTTTTTTTTTTTTTTTTTGAAAGGCAAGCAGGGTTTTTATAGGATAGCCAAAGGGGTTATGGTCGAGTGGTTAAGGCCTTGTAGGATTAGTCCCCAAGTCCTTGCTTCGAGACCCTCCGGCGGCATTGTTTCTTTCGGGGTGATGTTGACCTATAGGTGGCACCTCGAGGATAGGTTACGGGATCCTATACAAATTCGGCTCAACTTTCAAAAAAAAAAAAAAAAAAAAAAAAAGATATGGATACCTCAGCATATAAAATTGTGCTTTTTGATTCAGGCACATTTTTGTTTGGAAGGTCCCTGGATAACTGGTTTCAGTTTTG
Source organism: Berberis vulgaris (assembly GCA_963556465.1). Lineage (NCBI taxonomy): Eukaryota > Viridiplantae > Streptophyta > Magnoliopsida > Ranunculales > Berberidaceae > Berberis > Berberis vulgaris. The sequence continues at coordinate 60,374,936 of OY747135.1, forward strand.
GTGCTAAACTTCCTCTTGATCTTAAACCTGTTTTGTTTTGATTTTAGGGCTTCTTTTGCTTGCGACGGCAGTGATGTGAGTCCATTCAAGCCATTTTATTTACCTCATGTAAAGCCCCCAGAGTATGAAAACTCAAATCTTTGGGTTTTTAAGGCTGTGTATACCTGTGCGATATTTGCCCAACTTTGTATTCATCTCTGGATAATTTATGTTTGATCATTGATCAAATTTGCTTAACATGGTAACTTGTGATTCCAATTGATCTATGCTGTGACATTTGCTCCACCTATTTGTCGGTTTTGTTTCACTCAATTGAGGAGAGTAAGCCTTTATTAACAAATTCAGAATCATGTGGAAATGCGTGGGACGCTTCATGTGGGTGTCTTTGGAGGAATCGATTCTTCATTGGTATAGTTTTGACCATTTCTTGGCAAGATGCAAATGGCTATGATATCATCTTTTGTAGCTTCCATTTGTTTGGCAAGGGAGAAAGAAAAACAATTCCCATTTGTTTTTGGAAGTTAAAATTACTGTTGGGGATGGGCATTATCTTATGATTAGGGTATTTTTTGTGCCGTTGGCACGATAAAAGTTTATTCTACTTTAAATATTAAGATAAATAAATGTCAAATTGTTTGGTATGGAAATCGAACTCATGCACTCTTGCCGCTTTGAGTTCTATGTGATTCATTAGATTCTTATAATTGGGTAAATCTGAGTCTTCTTTTATCTCCAATCTCAAACACCATTTTGATCTGTAATATAGACTAGGTTATTTCTTGTGTCGTTGACACGAAAAAGTTAAAACTTGTCAAAACATGATTACCCTCAAGTGTTCATCCTTCAGATTTATATACATAATCACCACCATCAACAATTGAAGAAAAATAAATAAATATCAAAATGTTGGATATGAGAATCGAACTCATGCACTCTTGGTGCCTTAAGTTCTATATGATCCGTTAGATTTTTATATTTGGGTAAATCTCAGCTTACTTTTATCTCCAACCTCAAACGTCATCCTGATTTGTAATATAGACTAGGGTATTTTCTGTGTCGTTGACACGATAAAAGTTTAAAACTTGTCAAAACATGATCACCCTTAAGTTTTCATCCTTCATATTTACATGCCTAATCACCGCCATCTACAATTGAAGAAAAAATAAATATCAAAATGTTGGGTATGAAAATCGAACTCATGCACTCTTATTGAGATTGATTGAAGGTAAGATATAAAAGTAACTTTAAGTCCCAACCATTAGATGAAATGAATCTCAGTCGTATTTTATTTTCAACCTGAAAAACCATTCTGATTTGTAATATAGATGATACACCAGACCGTCTTGTAATTTACTCTGTATACGTAACAAGATGATCTAGTCAATTTCATCTAGCCCAACAGACGGAGAACCAAGCCCGGATCACTTCAAGCCCATTGAGGCGAGTATCTGAGAGTTGGACCCAAACAACAAAGATGTATCCGGCACATAAGTCAAATGGACAAGCCCAGTACCCGTAAGACCTAATAAAGCAAGTATCTAGGAGTTTGACCATAGACAGGCAGACCAGTAAGACCTTGACTCCTATTATGAAACAAACCTCAGAGTATAAGTCGTGCATGGAAACTCTCCTGCATTGACAACTCTCAACAATGAAATGATCTCTAACATATATTTTTCCTTAAACTACGTCACCAAATGCATAATCGAACAATGACTTTTGCATGATAAATAGATAACAAGGTTGAGGAACTAAGGTACGCTACAGAACTCTAATTTCAAGCAATACACTTTTCTCACGTCTTCTTTGACTTTAGCATCGGAGTGCCATCGACCGCCACAACGGTGGTCTTTGGCTCACGTTTGTTCTTTGTGTAGGTCAAGATCAAGGAGAACGAAAACTGATCTATCAGTTTGGCGCCGACTGTGGGGAATGATGAAGTTTCTAAGAAAACAGAGATAACATCCCTTCATTACAGTCCGAAAATATGGTAGCCACAAGATCACGTATTAATGGTGAAATCGCCAAGCTCTCAAATGCTCAAACCGACGCAGTACTGTCAGCTCTGGTAGTACCAGCCACACGGGGAGAACAACCCCAAGCCCCTGCACCGGCAGCAGTCGCGAAGAACTCTAGGGTGGATCAACTATTAGCCCATGTGCAGCAAATTGCGTGAGTGGTGGAGATGTTGGCTCAGTACAACCCACCATCTGCAGGAGGAGACAGGGAGGCAGAAAAAAACTTGTCCCCGCATAACAACAGGGAGCGTGTTTAAGAGAGCCACTACGTCCCCGCTGGCTATCAGGGGACCAAAGACGGTGGGAACTTGGGGAATGGAGTGGTCTATGGACACCTGACGTCTAAGGCTGACATGCCCGCTTCATAAAACCCTCTCTGGCTTGGGGTCACCAATCTGGATGTGCTGTACAACCTCATCGTCCCCCGGTTCGCGAATCAGATCATGAACGCGCCACTGCCAAAGAATTTCAGCCCTCCAAAGCTGGAGTTTTGTAACGGGACAACGGACCCGTTCGACCACCTACACCTTTACCATCATGTGATGGCACTAAAGGAGTGATCTGAAGCAGTAATGTGCTAGACATTTCTCACCAGCCTGAAGAAAGCAGCGCTGACCTGGTTCCATAGTCTCCCTCCAAGGTCTATTGATTTGTTTCAAACGCTGGCCAAAGTGTTTATCACTCGCTTTGTTAGCAACCAAAGGATCAAGAGGGCCCGCATTACTTGCTCAACCTCAAACAGAAGCCAAATGAAACACTAGGGGGTACGTCACCCGCTTCAATGATGAGTTAACTCTGATCGACAGTTGCATCGACGACACCTCTGTCACAACCTTTACTTCAGGGCTAAGGGGAGGTCAATTCTACAACTTCCTTACCCTGGAGCCTCTGACGGACATGGTGAACTTGCTAAAGAGCGCTTAGAAATACATCACCCTTAATGATATGTGGGCCGCCAAAAAGGGGGGAGTGAAAATAAGTATTCCCCTAGCCCTAGAGATAAGGAGGTAAAGAAACAGGAAGACGACGACAAAAGCAAAAGGAAGCGGAGTGGCAGTACGCCAGAGTCTAGACGAACGAGGCAAGAAAAAGGCACTAACTTTGTCGGATCCAGATCCTACACTCCCCTCAACGCCAGCCTGTTCGACATCCTCAATACTATTAAAAATTGGGGAGAAGTGAAGTGGCCCTCCAAACTCTGGGAAGATCCCTCTCGGAGAGACAATAAGTATTGTTCCTTTCACAAGGACAACGACCACGATACCAAAGACTGCAAGAATCTCAAAAATGAGATTGAGTACTGGATCAAGAAGGGCAAACTCAAAGAGTTCTTGAGCCTGGATAAGAGATAAGATTGGACGAAGGAAAGAGAAGAAGTCGTCAAAGAAATAGAAGAGAATGCGACATGCATTATATACATCTTGCACGGGGTGTGCTCGGAGGGAGAATAGTCCAACAAGTCTCGAAAGAGGATGCTCTGCGAGATGCAGACTCAATCCGCTTACGAAGACCGACAAGTGCAATATGCTTGTGTTCAGAGCCCGATCTGGTGCTGACATATACGGATAAGGACCTCCAGGGTGTCCACTCTCCTCATAATGACTCCCTGGTCATTTTAGTCCTCATAGAAAAGTGGGAAATGAAGAGATCTCTGGTGCACACAGGGAGCTCCCTGAACGTTTTGCAGCATGCAGTTCAAAGAGGAGAACTTGATGTCCGCTAGTCACCCCATGATTGGGTTTAGTGAGGAAAAATGCTTCCCCGTTGGGAAGATTAGACTGACAGTAGTGGCGAGAGAGCCACAACTGCAAAAAGTCTTGTTCCAGGAGTTTATGGTGGTCGATGCCCCATCCATCTACAATATTATCTTGGGAAGGCCCTAGCCTCATCAGATAGAGGCGGTGGTTTCCGCTTTACATCAGTGCATCAAAATCCTGCCAATTAGGCTGTAGGAGCCATTCAAGGAGACTAGCTGTCAGCAAGAGACTGGCGTTATGCAACATTAAAGCAGCTGGACAGTTAGCAATCACAGTCTAGGCCCGTGGGTCAGACATCTCAGAGCCTGGGCACATAAATGGAAGAAGAGTTTCCTCGCTCGGACAATGAGGCTCTAGTTAGTTCGAGGGGAAAACCGAATGTCGGCGAGCCAGAGGAGAAGTCAGTCACAGTCTACCTTGACAACCCTGACAACAATAGAGTCGTCTAGATAGAGACCCGTCTGAGCAAAGCATTGGCAGAATGATTAATAAAGCTGTTGAGGGAGAATCAAGATATCCTTGCTTGGATGATGCAGGACATGGTGGGAATTGACCCTTCTGTGATCACCTATCCACTGGAAGTTGACCCTGAGTAGAAACCAATTAGAAAGAAGAAGAGACCTATGGCCCCCGAACGAAATCAGATCATCAATGAAGAGGTACAAAAGCTACTTAACGCTGACATGATTAAGGAAACATGATACCTAGACTGGCTGGCGAATACCGTCTTAGTAAAAAGAATAAACGTGAAGTGGAGAGTTTGTGTGAATTACATAGACCTGAACAAGGCTTGTTCAGAAGACATCTTTTCACTTCCCTGCATCGATCAGATCGTGAACACCATGCCAGGACACAACCTTCCAAGCTTCATGGATGCTTATTCAGAATATAACGAGATACAAATGCACCCCCAAACCAAGAAAAGACCTCGTTCATAACTGAAAGATGGATATATTGCTATTGGGTGATGTCGTTCGGTCTAAAGAACGTGGGAGTAACAAATCAACGACTGATAAATCGGATGTTCAAGGAGCAAATCGGCAGGACCATGAAGGTCTATATAGACGACATGCTGGTCAAAATTCTCCGCTCCCATTACTGATCTTTCCAAAGCGGTCAATTAGCTCCGCAAGTATCAGATGAAGCTCGATCCACATAAATGCACTTTTGGGGTTGAGTCGGGCAGGTTCCTAGGTTACATAGTGAACCGAAGAGGGATAGAGGCTGATTCAAAGCAGATTCAGGTTCCTCTCAATATGAAGTCTCCGACTGTCGTTAAGGAAGTTCAGAGCTTGACTGGGAGGATGACAACACTCAACAGGTTCATCTCCAAATCATCTGATAAATGTCTCCCATTTTTCAAAATTCTAAGAGGAAATAAAGGGTTCAAGTGGGATGAAGAGTGTGATCAAGCCTTCTAAAGCCTGAAAGCATATATGAGAGTACGGAGTTACTTTTGAGACCGATACCAGGAGACACTTTACCTGTATTTATCTGTCTCAAAGCACGCTGTTAGTTCAGCCCTAGTCCGAAACGATAAAGAAGTACAAATACCAATATACTACGCAGGTAAAACCTTCGTGGAAGTGGCTGCAAACTATCCAGACCAAGATAAGTTAGCCTTGGCGCTGGCCGTCTCTTCCAGGAAGTTGCGGCCATATTTCCAGTCCCACTTTATAACCGTCTTAACTAAACATCCACTCTGCACAGTATTGCACAAACTTGACTTGTTAAGCAAGATGATGAAATGGTCAGTTGAATCAGGGCAATTTGATATCAACTACGCCCCAAGAACAGTCATCAAAGCTCAAGTGTTGGCGGACTTCATTGCCGAACTTACTAGCGGTGGAGAACAAGAATCAAACAACCAGGAACAAATGTCAGATGACCAAGGATGGTTTTGCGCTGTGACGGGTCATCCATGGTCAATGGAAGTGGAGCTGGAGTCACTCTCCACTCTCTGGGCGGGGAGACTCTGGAAAAGTTGTCAAGTTTGGCTTTCTCGCCTCCAATAACAAAGTAAGTATGAGGCCCTCTTGTTCGGCCTAAAGCTCTCCAAGGGGATGTGACTAGACGAACTGACCCGTACAATGACTCTCGTCTGGTATTAAATCAGGTCAAAGGGAAGTTCAACAACAAAGATCCCAAAATGTTGGCTTACCACGAGAAAATGATCAGCACCATAAGTAGATTCAAAAGCTTAGAGCTTCAGCGATGTCCCAGAGACGACAACAAAAGGGCTGACGCACTGGCCAAAAAGGTCTCAACTACGATTGAGTCCTCAGACGGGCTCATCGAGTTCTAAGAAAAATAAGTCTGAAAGAAGAATAATCCAATGATGCATGCGCGACAGGCGAAGAGACAAGCTTGATGAATCACACAAGCTTGATGAATCACATCATTGAGTACGTCAATAATGAAGTCCTCTCAATAGAGAAAACAAAAGCCATATGGATGGAAAACAGGGCAGTGAGATACACTCTCCTGAAAGAAAAGTTATATAGAAGGTCAACCACGAGACCCCTACTCAGACGTCTGACCCATTCAAGGGTTGTCTACGTTTTTAGAGAATTCATGAAGGCATCTGCGGGAAATACCCAGGCGATAGAACTTTGGCCCACAAGGCCTTGACCTTAGGGTACTATTGGCCGAAAATGCAACAAGACGCCAAAGACATAGTCCGAAAATGCCACAAGTGTTAGAGATTTGCACCATACGTTCACATGCCCGCTCAACCCTTAACTCTAATGACCAGCCCATGGCCTTTCGCACAGTGGGGAATGGATATTGTTGAACCATTTTCCATCTCGGCCAAAAAGAAGTTTCTCATCGCAGCTATAGATTACTTCACAAAATGGGTTGAAGTGGAACCCCTTACCAAGATAGGCAAAAATCAAATTGAAAATTTCATATGGTCATCCATCATCTGCAGATTTGGCATCCAAGGATACTAGTCAAAGACAATGTGACTCAGTTTGAAGGTAAAATGTCAAAAAGCTATGAGTCACCATTACTCCTCACTAAGGAACCCCCTAGCTAATGGATAGGCGGAAGTCACCAACAAAACCATTTAGGAAGCGCTCAGAAGAAAATTTGATGCGGCCAAAGGACCGTGGCTCTCAAAGCTACCAAGAATCATCTGGGTATATCAGACCACCAAAAAAAACCCCTAATGGGAAAACACTATTCGTTCTAGCTTACGGATCAGAAGCAATGATCCCAGTAGAGCTAGGGATGCCAACATTCAGGACAGAGGAGTTAAGGTCGGATGGCAATGATGCAGCTTTGCGCGTCGGGCTAGATCTCCTCGAGGAAAAACGAGATGAAGCTTTCGCCAAGATAGTTGTCTACCAATAGAGAATGACTCGGTACTATAATAAGAAAGTCAAGCAACGGGAGTTCAAAGTGGAAGACTGGATACTCAGAAAAACTCAGCAAAACACTAAGGAACCAGGCACGGGTAAGTTGAATCCAAACTGAGAATGACCCTACAGAGTGACTAAGGTCAACATGCCAGACACATATTAATAAAAAAAACATGAACTGTGAAGGCCTTAAGCGGCCATGGAATGTAGAACACCTAAAGAAATATTATCAATCAAAGGTTTTTGCTTTTATTAAAGTTTAACTGATGTTCATTAAATCTAGCAGGGTATCCAGTCAATCTATTACAATCTGATTTAACTATCTGATCCACTAGTCCGATCTCCATGTCAAACCACTAGGTGAGTTAAATAAGTCAGGACACCCAAGTCAAACTTATACACCTAAAGCCGTTTGAGCATTGTTCGACCATAAACAATGATGGCCAAATTCGACCAAAGTTTAGTTAGCTCATTAAGACTGACAAAAAACAACTTTTGGTCTGCTCTAACGCCTAGTCCACCAAGAACGGACAAAAATGACTTAGAAAGTGAAAGTCTAGTTAGAGTTCGTGAAGCCTGACAAAGATGACTTGCTAGGGATCATTGTCCGAACATAGACAATGATGGTCGAACTTGACCAAAGTTTAGTCAGCGTATTAAGACTGATAAAGATAACTTCTGGTCCGCTCTAAATCCTAGTCCACCAAGAGCGGACAAATATGACTTAGAAAGTGGAAGTCTAGTTAGAGCTCATGAAGCATGACAAAGATGACTTGTCAGGGGTCATTGTCCGATCATAGACAATGATGACCGGACTTGACCAAAGTTTAGTCAACACATATTAAGATTGATGAAGACAACTTTTGGTCTGCTCTAATGCCTAGTCCGCTAAGAGTGGACAAAGATGGCTTAGAAAGTGGAAGTCTAGCCAAAGCTCATGAAGCCTGACAAATATGACTTGTCCAGGATCATTGTCCGACCATAGACAATGATGGTTGAACTTGACCAAAGATTAGTCAGCTCATTAAGACTGATGAAAACAACTTTTGGTCTGCTCTAACCTCTAGTCCGCCAAAAGCGGACAAAGATGGCTTAGGGAGTGGGAGTCTAGTCGGAGCTTATGGAGCCTGACCAAGATGACTTGCCGGGGATCATTGTCCAACCATATACAATAGTGAATGAACTTGACCAAAGTTCAATCAGAAGGTTGATGAAAACAACTTATGGTACACTCTACAGCCTAGTCCGCCAAAAGCGGACTAAGATGGCTTAAGAAATCGAAAGTATGATTAACTTATGAATCCATATGATTTCTAGTTCGCCAAGAGTATTCATACTCAGTTGCATAGAATTTAGTCAACTCACAGACTTTAGCTAAGATAACTTCTGGACTTTTTAATTAAGAGTCTGAACCAAGAACGCTAGGCTTCAAGAGCACATACAAGTTGAGTGGTCAGAACTCACATGAGAAAGTTAACTACAAAGTTCCCAGACTTAATGAAATTTCATGTCTAAATACCAACACCATGGCAAGACAACACAGAAAAGATTCAACAAAAAAAAGTTAAAAAAATACAAGTGCTGAGTATTACTTTACAAAATTTTCTTCCATTGATGATTCAAAAATTACAACTTTGGAAAGTCAGACACATCAGGGGTGACGGTGGTCTCAGGAGATGGTTTTGGATTGTCGTCTGAAGGTGCCGAATCATAAGCATAGTCTTCCTCAAACTTCGCATAAACAACTTTTTTTTTGTATAAAAAAGCGAAGTCAAAATCAAGGTGGTCGTCTTCAATCATCCGTAGCAACTTCAGCCTACTACTGACGACCTGGGTGAAGTCCAAACTTGCCTAACCTTCAAGCAGCTTCTGCTTGCGGACTTCAGACTCCGCCAAACTCTTCTCCTCTTTTCCAGTCTAACCGCAAGTGCAACTGCCTTAGATTGTTCCTCTGCCAGTTGCTCCTTCAGAGGGCTAAGCTCATCCTACATAGAAGTAACTTGATCTTCCGCCCGACATAGCGAAGGACATCAGCAACGTCGAATTCGATCTTCTAGCATAAGACATTTCAATCGGACTCAGCATGCTTCCTTTCAGCAGTCTGAGTTTGCAGACCAGCTTGTGCCTTATCCGCCGCTTCTTGAGCGTGCCTCAGATCCTTCTGAGCACGTCTCAACTCATCTTCAACGCCGCTTAGTGAAAATTGAACCTTAACCAAATCAACCTCAGCGGACCCCAGGCGAGCCTTGTAAGAATCAAGCTCCACCTCCGAACCTCCCAACTTGGCTACAAAGTTCACCCATGAAGCCTACAAGCGAGCCTCAAAATCTGTCTCATCGTCAGGCCACCTAGGCTTCTCATTCAACGACTCAAGCTCATAGAGTGCGTTGGAGTATGACTTCTGCAAGTAAGAAAAAACATTCTCCATGCCATACACTCTATGACGCGCCAATTCCACTACGGTCCCAACCATGGCAGCCTGATTCAGCAATGCCATCCCCAGCATCATGTGCCTCTGACCCTTACCAATACGGTCCTCCATTGTTGCACCCTCAAGAAGCGACGGGTGAGTGTTCAGCCAGTCATGCCACTTGTGAATCTTCTGTAAGGAGGCAACTAGCGCGTCCACATCTTGATGCCAGTCGTGGACATTCAACCCCGCCGCATCAGATCCAAACATGTTGATTCGGGCGCTAGGATGCAGCTCTCTCTGGCCCGCAAACACGCCCGCTCCACCATTCGACGTCTGCATAGTACCAGTTTGAGAAGCAACCTTACCAAGAGCAAAAACAGTTTCAGGATCAGCCTGACGTCCCGCATCAGCGTCTGTGAGAGGGGTAAGAGGAGGAAAATCACTCCTTTGAGTAGCCACCTCAGTAGAACGGGAAAGGGGAACGACTTCAACAGAAGAGGAAGGAGTGTCACCGGCCTCAGTAGACGCAACCATTGTAGTCCGCGTGAAATAAGAGTATGGGAGCTCGGCCTGCTTCGCCCTCGGTTGGCTGATATCATCACAGCCTACCAGCTTCGAATGATCCCCTTCCCTGTCAATGTCGGGGGCATGAAGCTCAGGTGAAAAATTTTGCTTCTCCAGAACTATTTCCTTGGTGGACTGGACCAACCCCAGCTCCGCAACAGTCACCTACTTCTCCAGGGTAACCAGTAGTTGAGAAGAGGGAACAGCCTTAGAACTAGCCTGTTTCTTCTTGGGCTGAGTGATAGGTGGTAGAGCTCCATCCAACTCTATCTTCTTGGTTGGACTGGACATCTTCAGCTTCATCTTCCTTGAAGGACAACTGCCACCCTCACTTGTCGACGTCCTGAAAATGGTGGGGGCCTCGTGAAAATTCTCAAACAACCCACTTCGTGCAATGTTGCCCGACTGCACAACATCTCTAATCCGCATAAAAGCCAGTTCGTTGAACTTTGCCATTATTAACCCCTCCTCCTCAGAAAGAACTGGAGACGATATACTCTTTGCAGAAAGATGAGCAACAGTTCAGCGCAACATTCACAATGATCAGATAAAAAAGAAAAGGAGAGACACTATACTTACTGTTATCTAGTCTGGAATTTTTAGCAAGCAAATGACCATCTAGCATAAAATATTGAGAGTCCGAAAAAGCCAAAAAATAATTTTTCTATAAGAACTTGAAATCGTCTGGTAGAGAACCAGACAAACTGGCGTATGAAGTTGGCAGACCCTGTGAGCGTTCAAATATGAATGGGGAGAATTGGATCACCTTCGGAATCACTCGAAGCCCAATGTTCTTCGCCCTGATGAGAATGACGATCAATGTTCTATACCTGTTTGACACCATCTGAGCGGGCGAAATGCCCAGATATGCTAGAAAACACAAGATATCTTTTGGGAAAGGGAAACGGAGTCCCGATTAAAGCACGCCCTTATGCAAAGTGATGAACCCCTTCAAAGGCCTAATTGGGGTTTGATCTGAACCCAACGGGAAACGTTCCAGATCCTCAAGAATCCGGTATTTATCCTGGAGACCAACCAAGCTAGTTTTGTCGACCAACCTGTCCACGAAAACTCATAACAAGAGGGGACTAGTTTCTCAGTAGGATTGAGTTCACTCCTATCAGCCATTGAAGAACGAATGAACCTTCAATTACACTTGCGAAGATGGAAGTTGAGTAAAGCAAGAACACAAAAGCAAAGCAACAAAGCAAAGTCTCTGAGAAATTGTAGGAGTAAAAAACTCAACTCTGCATAAAAGGAGGCTTATATAGAGGTGAAAGAGTTTGCGAATTTTTTTTAATAGCCACGTACTCCATCATCACGATTGTTCAGTTCCCTCACGAAATGACTTAGTGGACCGGCAAGCTGGCCCACTAACTCGAGGGGGAGCAACTGATGATACACCAAACTGTCTTGTAATCCACTCCGTACACGTGGCATGATGATTAGTCAATCTGATCCAGCCCAACAAACAGAGAACCAAGCACAGATCACTCCAAGCCCACTAAGGCGAGTATCTTAGAGTTGGACCTAGAAAGTAAAGCTGTATCCAGCCCATAAGTCAAATTGACAAGCTCAGTACCTGTAAGACCTAATAAGGCAAGTATCTAGGAGTTTGACAATAGACTTGCAGGCCAGTAAGATGTTAACTCTTACTCGAAAACAAATATCATAGTCTAAGTCATGCATGAAAACTCTCCTGCATGGACAACTCTCAATAAGGAAATGATCTCTAACAAATATCTTTCCTTAATCCGCGCCACCAAAGGCATAACCGAACAAGAACTCTTGCATGATAAATAGAAAACAAGGTTGAAGAAGTAAGGTACGCTACAGAGCCCTAATTTCAAGCAATATGCATTTCTCACGCCTTGTCTGACTTTAGCATCAGAATGTCATTAGCTGCCACAACAGTGATCTTTGGCTCACGTCTGTTCCTTGTGCAAGTCAAAGTTAAGGAGAACGAAAATTGATCTATCAGGGTTTATGTAAATAAGGATCAACAGTTTTATTTTGGTTATTAGATGCATTCATTCCGAGTTTATGTTTGCGTCTTTCTGGCTCCTACTTCTCGCATGTGTTTCCCTCTTTTGCCAGCCTTGCAAGTTCTTATTCGTAGGGACGTACCCTTCAATGAATTTTTGACGTTTTTTAAATAGAAAAAATAAAGTAATAGTAATAATCATAAACATTGACTGGCTATGTATGCATCACAGAATTTGAATAGAAGCCCTGTTTATTTGGGATGATTGAGCCACCACCACCTCTACCATCCCTGATTTTAACCACCAGTCTGCAGCCATAAATGGCTAAATTCTTTTCTATTCCAAAATACACTAAAAACCTTAAGGTGTTCAGAGTTTTAGTTTGTGTGAGATTTGGCATTGCATCTAACAAGTTCTTTTACAAAAATATAAAATTAAAGGAAGTTTTTTTTATGGATATTTTCGTCCATTTTTAGTTTCATAGAGCCCAAATTCCTAAACCTCAATAAGTGTTTGTTTACAAAAACGTAGCGGGTAAATGAGTCAGGGTCTACGTTAGTCAATAATAGGGTTGAAAACTGAACTGGCGTTTCAGTTTTTCACCTAAACCATGAACTGAATTGATTTTGGTTGGTTTTAAAATTTCAAATCGAAACCAAATCGACCATTAACAAAACTGAACCGATTCTACTTTATGCAAATCGAAACCGAACCGATTCTACTTTATGCAAACCGTAACCGAATCGAACTGATTAAAATCAAACTAAAATAGAACCGACTGACTAATTTAAACATATTATATTGTTTTCGTATAAAATATATATTATTTATTATATATATTCGATCGATTCGGTTTAGTCAGTTAAAATCATATAGAAACTGAAAATCGAACCGATCGGTTTGGTCGGTTTATTGTTTAACCCTATTCAATAAATGGGGCGAATTTTCGTGAAATGTTGAAAAAAAATGAAAAACCATATGACTCGGTGAGGAATTGTGAGGGCAAAAAAAACGTAGAAAATGACTTTTTATGTCGATTATCTTATGAATAAAAAGTTTTGACATAATTTTCACATTACGACAAAAGTAGGAGGAATTAAACTATAAAAGCCGAAAGAGAGGGACTTGTTGGAGATGAATAAAAAACTTAATTAAAAGAGAGCTAAATGATAAGCTACAGTAATAAAGTGAAAAAAAAAAAAACGAAAGCAAAGCACGTTGTAGGAATTGAAATGGAAAGGAGAAGGAAGGAAATTGTATAAAAAGTCCCACGTGCAAAACGGGGGTTTTGTGAGAGCACAAACTCAAACACTTGAGGTTTACATCACATACGCAATTACGTGTGCATAGATAGAGAAATGGACCACACTTTAATGTGCTCAAATTATTAGCGGAAAAAAAAAAACGAAAAAACATTTCGACCCACGCTAGCCTCGTGGGAAGCCAAGACCACATCCACACCAACAAAGCCTTGAAAATATTGCGAAATGCATGGCATCACCAAATACGAAAACTTGAAACCATGAAATTCCTCCTCACACACAATCACAATCACAATCACAATCACATTGACAATGACATCATTCTTACCTTACCTTGTTCTCAAAAATTGTTTCCATCCTCCGCTTAAGAACCGAAAAGTCAGACATTCGCCCTTAATCCAAATGTGGTATGCCATTATCATTATCGCTTGTTTTTAAGTTTTATTATTCCAAATGAGGTAACACCTTAATTATTCACTTAATACTTTAACTATTACACTATCTAAATAAATCACAAAGGATATGTTGGTAATTTTCTAGATTGTAAAGTATTTACAGCTTCACTGTTCATGAGGATCAGCTTCTTTATAATAGTAGAGATGTGATATTTCAATTTCTCAACCAAAATTAGTCATTTCTTAGTCTGTAACTATTTGTTCATTACTTTTCTAATAAATATGTCGATGCCGCTTTCAACTTCTTAATGATTTAATTTATTTGGTGATTTTCACATGGGGGACTATATTGTGTATTGGGTGGTAAACTCATACATATTGGACGGTGTCGTTTATCAAAATTTTAAGACTCAATAAAGTTTAAAAGCAAAGCTAATATTTTAAAAAGGCAACGACTATCTCGCACCACCGTATCCTTTCACACCACTTATATAAATAAAAAAAATTCATTGTTTTCCTCACCATTCAAATCGAAATGCAATGATTCCTCTTTCACCCATTCAAAATCTCATCTTCCAAATCTCTCCCCACACTCAAATCTCTTGCAAATATCTTTTGTCTCCTTCGAAAACTCTCAAAATCCTCTTAAAGTTGAAACCCTTAAACCCAAACTCAATTAATATGCATAACTTAATATAACAACCCAAATTCAACGAAAAAATGAAAAACAGGGTAACTTTTGAACTAATTTAAAACCTCGATTGAGATTGATTCTCAATCTCATCAAAACACGAAAGTTGTAGCACTCCGAGTTATCTAATAAACATAACGTGAATCAATTAAAAATGTTTTGAAATGAGCAAGTTATGATCATTTTACTAAAGTCATGCAAATCTGTCTGAAAAATAAAAACGGAATAGTGTTCCTGATTTTCGACCAACTTATGTGCTCGGTTGAAAGAAATTCTGAAATTAGTCAAAACAAAAAAGTTATAGTACTCTCAATTATCTAATAAACACAACTTGAATCACTTGAAAATGTTTTGAAATGAGCAAGTTATGATTATTTTACTAAAGTCATGCAAATCTGTCTGAAAAATATAAACGGAATAGTGTTCCTGACTTTCGACCAACTTATGTGCTCGATCGAGACAAATTCTGAAGTTAGTCAAAATACAAAAGTTATAGTACTCTCAGTTATCTAATAAACACAACTTGAATCACTTGAAAATAGCAAATTATAATCATATACTAAAATCACGTAAAAATAGAAAAAAAATTTATGTTCGCAGAAAAATAATAATTTCCATTTGTCTTATTTGCCTTTTTACTTAACATATATGTCTCTTTACTCACCATAGATCCAAAATTCATGGTTAATAATTGAGGGTATAACGATAAAGATTCAAATCATTCTCATTATCTCACTTCCATTCCATCAAGTAATCAAATATAGTAATATTCCCATTCTCATTCCATCGAACAACCAAACGTAGCTAAATTTCCATATGATCATGTCCAGAACCGTGTGTGCTTACTGTGATGGGCCATAGTAATTTATGAATAGAATATTTTAATTGAGAGATTACATATGATCTCCTGTTGTAGATTACGAGACATTATTATCTGGAAAGTTGATTCATTTGGATGAGGGCATGTGCAATCATCTTGAGAATTGGTGCTGTTAAACTGCATGTTTCACATGCTTTAAAAACGTATAAATTTATTCTTGCACTTGCACCAGTTTAATCATTTTGCTTTGTTTAAAGGAATAAATATTCATGATCACATTAGTTTTAAGTCATAAGAACACGCGAGTCACGACATATTTTTTTTTTATAAGTTCCATAAATGTGGAGTTAGGATTGCTAATAATATGTGATTCCCATATCATTGGCAACCTTTAATTTATTGACACGTTTAAATAACTTATTCACTGTATATATGCAATGCGGGAGATTCATGTTGATTTATATCTAATCTTTGGAAAATGATGGACGGAAAGATTTCATAATTATAATTATGAAAATCACAATTAATTAAGATACAAAAATAAAAATAAAAATAAAAAATGAAGGAATAAACCCAGCATATGCGAACCAATGAAATAAACATAAGCTGTATTGATGATACAAGGCAAAAGTTGAAATTAAATAATTCTAATTGAATGATCATAGTGGTAAGGTAATGATCTGTACAGTTGATTATAATAACAATAACAAAATGTGATAATGGATTGGAAGGCATCTTATTATAAAAGATAGATTTCATTGGATTTTGGTTTAGGATCTGAGATGGAACCAAAATTAATGAAAACCAACAGTAATGCTAAATTGTTTAGCATAATAATTCTTAAACTTCTAGACCAAAGGTGTTTATTATTATGATTATTACATGGTTCCAAAGCAGGACCTATTATGAGCAAAGTTGTGGTGTGCTAGCAACTAAAGCTCGATGCGGATGCTGTAAAATGTGTGGCAACATAATACATATATCATCATAATGCATGAATAAAGGTTGTGGACAAAAAAATCAAAAGAAAACTGGTTCAATATGATATGAGCAGAAAGGAAGGAGATTTGATTTTCTTGATTAATTTTTTGGATCCATCAGACAGATTGAAACAAGGAAAATAACGCCAATTATTGGATGCCTCTCACTTGTTCACACTCCCGAATGGCCGGCCACAGACAAATCTCATTTCCACGTTCAAAATGTTTCTAACACTAACTAATCATCCCTATCTTAATTTCGTTGCCAATGCTCTGCTCTGCTCTGCTCTGCTCTGACTCTGACTCTGCTCTGCATGTCCTCCTTCTATCATTTCTCTGTTTTTAAAATATATTATTTAATTTGAACAATATTTTTCTAAAATGTTTATCATCTGTTTATCTTAGGAGTCGTTTCGGTGAATCATTACAATTAATGGGTTTAAATATATGAATGGGCAAGGACTTAGTGACGTGAACAGGAAGAATGTGAGTGTGAGATGCATTTTTTTCTTCTTTCAAAGATCTAACATAATTTTAAGTATGAAGTAGGCATTGTCAGCTCTCTGATGATACAGCTATTTTCCGCATTTCATTTCGGCCCCCCTTTTTAATTTGAGGAAATCAATTTAGCATGTGATAAGATTTTTCAGCATTGACGCGAACCAAAGTTAAAAGCCCTATGTTTTCTTTGCTACCAAATTAAGAGATCAATGAAGAAGTTCATTTAACTCTCATCTTAATTGTTGCGGGTCCATCTGAATCAAAGCAAAAATGTTGGTTAAATATCAAAAATATTAGCAAAAACAAGAACAGGCACTTTGATTATGAGATTGTACAACTTCTCTTCTACCAAATTGGCATTTGTCTAAATGTCTTTGTGAGAACATTACTTTGTGGTAGACATTCTCATCTTTTAAAACATGAGGGAAATAAAGGGCATCTTAGGAGTCTTCTATTTGTGTTATTAGGTGAATTACCCAAATGCAATGGCTGTTTGTGTGGATAAACTTTGCAATTATTATGACTAAAATTATAGTATGATTGGTTTTAGGGCAGAGAGGAGACTCTCTTAATGAGTTTATTTAATTCCAATTAGCTTGCAAGTCGAGACAAGAGGGTTAGGTTGCTTCATGGGAATCATCAGGGATATACTTAATCAATCACAGCTAGTTTTGTCCATATCCACGTGATCTTTATGGTTAATTCTTCAATATATGTTTGAAATGCTATTTCTCTATATGAAATGAGACTGTGAAAAAAAAAATATTATGTTAGTGAAGATGACATAGGCAGTGATGAAACATGTTAACATATATACTCTATACCAAAGTAAGTCAGATTGTGAATCAAAGTATCAAACCTCCAAATTCACAGTCCTTGCTTTGGGTATAATGTCACCATAACATCTAGGTCAACTTGGGATGACTAAGTGGTATTTAGATATGGGGATGATCCGATCACCACGACTATTTTATTTATTTTGTTGATTTATAATAGATGATTCTAAAATTCTAAAGAAAAACAAAATATTATATTGACATCTAATAAGTATGGCAAATTTAGGATTTATATGTGTGCCAATGAACCTAGGTCTACTTTAAGGTACAAGTGGTATTTGGGACAGTGTCTCCCAATAAAAGTCTAAATGAAGAGTTTATAATGTCCTAGTATTTGCATAGGTTTATAAATAAGTATGTATGTATTTTATTTATTTATGTGTTAGACCCACTATATCAAAACATCAAATGAGCTATAAATAAACCCAAATCCTCCTCTATTTTGAGTTTTTTTGTTTTTTCATTTTACATAGCCCACATGTGAAGCAACATATGGAAGTCAAATTGATAACAAATTTGGTTTTTGCTTATTCATTTGTATCGTGACCCACAAAATTCAAAATTGAGTTTTTCTAGCAGGCCTGGGAAACCGCCTTGGGGGGGGGGGGGGGCGAAAATACATTTTTGCCCCTCCTCTTTAAACACACAGCTCCAAAAACACTTTTTGGAGGAGGGACAAAAATGTATTTTTGCCCCCAGACAGGAAACCAGACCAGCTAGAATTGAGGTTCAAAATTGGACATTGTAGCTCCCTCCCGGCCTGCTTCTTTCATGTATGCATCACCTAATGAAGAAAGATGCACATTTGCAACAATATGCACTCATTCAATATACTCTTTCTTATTCTCTTCGTTTTGTTTTTATTTTATATTATTTTATTTTTTAACTAAAGAAATACGAGTTTTATTTTTAATTAAGAGTTACTCATGCAACAATCCTAATTTTATATTATGTGTTTAAAATACAAATTATAATTTACTTGCACAAGTTCAAAATGTAATATTAATCTTTTACTTTGTTTTAAAGAACAAAATTTTGAAGATATATATAAATGATGAATGTTAACTCCTATTCTTTTTTACAATTATTTATACTGTATTGTTGTGGAGATGGTCAGATGGAAAATCAATTGGTGAAGATTTTGGATTAGAGCATCTAATATTGTTGTTAAGTGCATGCCATCGTTAAAAAAAAGAAGAAGCAAGCGTTTCAGTAGAAGAAAAATATGATGCATGTGTTAGCAAGGTGGGTTTCTTATAGAGAATAAAACAATGCGATGTCTACGTTAGGCTGCTATGCGGTATGCACACGTTTCTTTAAAAAAACACAATTATATTACCCTATGGTGGTAATAAGTTGAATTGAATGGGCAAAGGAATGCATTCTATTCTCTCTTGAGGTGCTTGCTTGTGTGTTTGAGAGAAACTTCCTCAATTCCAATTTTTTAATATAAAGAAACCCTTGTTACCAAAATAAAAAAAATACAAAGAAACCCAAAGATGCTTCCCCCCTCCTAATTATTGAAATAGGAGAAAAAAAAAAAAAAAAAAAAAAAAAAAAAAAAGTCTCTTGGGCATTTATGTAAAACACACACAAGTCCCTCTCTCAGTCTCTTACATAAATATAAATAGCCTCCTCCCACCTCTTACACCATCATTCAGGTCTTTCTGCTCATCAGTGAGAGAGAGAAAGTGAGACCTGAATAAGCTCAAGAAAGGAAAACTCATTCATTCATTTCATTACCAACCCCCCTTTCTCAAAGGCTCTTTCATAGTAACAACAATGGCGGCAACACCTATTATGCAAAATCTCTGCATTTGCAAGCCCAAAACTTCTCTTCTTACAACAAACACAATTTTCACTAACACTACAAAATGTGTTATACCTCATGGATCAAACCCCTCCATCACATCTTCCAAACTTAGGATCAAATCTAGGTCCTCTAAACACACCAATTTTTTCATTGATGCCCACAAGTCATCCGATGGGATCATCAATGAAGGAGAAACTACATCTCAAGACGCGTTGAAGATAGCCATCATCGGCTTCGGAAACTTTGGTCAGTTCATTGCAAAGGCACTAAAGAGACAAGGTCATTCTGTTCTTGCTACATCTCGCTCTGATTATTCCGACTATTGTGACCAAAATGGGATTGACTTCTTCAAGTAAGTTTTTTTTTTTACATAATTTCCCTGATATTGTACTACGTACTTATGCCATAGATGTAAGATGTGTCAACTAACTTGCACCGTTTTTGATTGTCATAACAGGAGTGTTGA
Organism: Berberis vulgaris; assembly: GCA_963556465.1. Lineage (NCBI taxonomy): Eukaryota > Viridiplantae > Streptophyta > Magnoliopsida > Ranunculales > Berberidaceae > Berberis > Berberis vulgaris. Next base: position 60,394,802 of record OY747135.1, read on the forward strand.
CGAAATGTGTGATGAACAACCAGATGTGATTTTGGTGTGCAGTTCAATCTTGTCCACAGAAACTGTGGTGAGGGGAATCCCGATGCATAAATTGAAGCCTGACACCATCTTTGCTGATGTTTTGTCTGTCAAACAGTTCCCTAGAAACTTGTTTTTTGAGGTAATTTTTTTTTTTTTTTTTCAGTTCCAGATTTATCCTACATAGTTTTATTTTTTTAATTTTTTTCTTCATGTAATCTAATTATCCTATCTAAATTTCCGTATAATGAGGGCAAATGTGATTGTTGTCCGAGATTTTGGAGTTTAAATTTTTAGCTGATAATTTGCAGGTTCTACCACCTGGCTTTGGGATAGTTTGCACACACCCTATGTTTGGACCCGAAAGTGGGAAAAATGGATGGGCTGGTTTGCCTTTTGTGTACGATAAGGTCCGAATTGCTGAAAGCACTCCGCAACAGCGAAAGTGTGATCAGTTCTTGGGCATCTTTGAACAAGAGGTGAGAGTCAGTTTTATTTTTATTAAATTTTCATATCTAGGTTTTTATTTTGTGATCTATGAAGTATTCATGTAAATGAAATAAAGAATTTGCCTTGGTGTGTCTTTTGATATAGAGTTGATCACCACCAATTTGATTTAGTTTAATTCATTTTTTTCTTGCCTATCTATATTGACCTCTTCGTTGTCCTCCTGTAATATTCTTTCCATGATGCAATTTCTACGACGATTCCCCACACTTTTGTTTAATACATAGTGTAATATAATAATATAATAAAAAGTAAGGAAAATTGATCATCCTAACCCGATATACATATTCCCTGCTGGAAACGTGTAGCACGTGGGTGCAAGACATGAGTGTAAAAACGTGATTTCAACATATCATAAAGACATGATATATCGTGATTGAGACTAAAGCTTTTAAACCACCCACCCGGTATATAATTGTAGTAAAACAATATATGTTTTTTTGTATATTTTTGCACTTTGAAACAAACCTAATTGTGATTATCTCGTTTTCAGGGTTGTAGGATGGTGGAGATGTCTTGTGAAGAACATGATCGTCATGCAGCTGGCAGCCAATTCATCACTCACACCATAGGAAGGTAATAATAACAACAACAACAATAATGTAAAAATGCAGAAACTAGTGTAAGAATTTAAATCATCTAACTGCACAAGGGTGTAGAGAGTTATGGGTTAAAATGTACTTGCCATATTTGAGCCTCATATCAGTAAATGTACTAAAGTTTATCCTCCTATGATTTTCATGCAATAAATAATGTCTGAATCCAAACATTCAATAATTGTCCAGCTCTGATCATGGAAATAAATTATTGAGCTGATCGAGGACTACTACTTTAATGGTGCAGGATCTTATCACATCTAGACTTGGAATCCACACCCATTAACACCAAAGGATATGAGACACTTTTACAACTGGTAAGCAGTTCAATGTCTTCCATCACTATAGCACTTGTGAATCATTGTACTTGTATATATTCAATGATTTTTTTCCAACAGGTAATATAATATTAACAAGGTGAAATTTGTTTAAACAATTTGCAGACTGAGAATACTGTTAGTGACAGCTTTGATCTCTATTATGGTCTCTTCATGTACAATGTGAATGCCACTGAGCAGGCAAGTCAAACAATATCTTTTCTTTATATTCTTTTTGATGGTGAATGTTAATGGTGGTGACATAGATCTAAGAGTTGTGTGTGATTCATGGATATGAAATGCAGATTGAGAATCTGGACAGAGCATTTGAGACAGTGAAGCAGAAATTGTTTGGGAGGCTTCATGACATATTGAGAAAACAGATAGTAGAAAGGGTCCCACTCCACCCACCAAGGTCATCTACTCCAAACTCTAACAACAATAAACCGTACTTCCTACCCAGTGCAGAGAAGATGAAGGACTTCTCCTCATTTGCCATGCCTGCATCTAATCAACGTGAGGAAGCTGCTGTTGCACACGAAGATTCACTGCTCCCAAGCCCACGATAGGAAGTAAGATAGAAAGAGATGTCCTTTGGATCGCGAGATCAAGTTGAATGGAACTTTGTCCAGTCATTCCATTTTTGGTTTTTTTTTTTTTTTTTTTTTTCTTTCCATGTGACATTGATCTTCATGTATTAATTTTTGTCAATAAGAGAGAAAACAAACTGTATTTTGTTATTAGAGAAAATAAGGGAAAGATATGAAGAGAGGAAGAGAGGGTAGTAGGATGTGTAAAAAGGAAAATGGGTGTCGTTGATGTTGATGTTGATGTTAATGTTGATGTTGTTGAGGTGTCTGGTGGTATTGGGTAGGTTTGGCTTGTTTACGAGCCAGACAGCTGCCGGATCTATACGGGCCAGAGATTATATAATTATGTATGGATGTCCTCGTGTTTGCTTTTCTAATCAATTGAAATTTTTTTTTAATATCCATCTCTTTTTGTTATTTAGATTTTTTTTTTCTTTACTTTTTATTTATTTATTTATTTATTTATTTTTATCCCTTAACCCCTCCTACTCCCGATGCCACCGGTTGGGTTCAACCTTGTGACCTAGTGATACCATCCGCCACTGCTCAACCACCGAGCCTTTGTTATTTATATTCACTTTTAAGATTTTTTTTTTTTTTGAAAGGCAAACAGGGTTTTTATAGGATTCCAAAACTCATAAAGATGCTGCAAGCTGAGTTTTAACCCATGATCTAGTGGTACCATCCGCCAAGCTTTAACCGTTGAGCTGTCATGCCATTGGCAATTCACTTTTAAGCTAGCTATTGCTGATATGAAATAACATAGTTGATGGCATCGTGAATTCAAATGAATACGATGCTAGCTACCGGGCCTTATGACTCTGGATTTATGGGTCCTTACGTGGCAAAATTTAGAGCAAAGGATTTTTATGTTTTGAAAACATTTCGTTTCTCCTTTAAGAACAAAAAACATCTAGTCCGACACACGCAATTTTAGGCCTCTTGGGTGGTAGGGTGCGAACAGTCCCTCATCCCGGTACTAGACGAGGCAGAACTCGGTCAATAAACAAACACCTAAAGGCTTTTGGCCCGACTGCTATTCAGCAGCCTCTAAACCTTTTCTTCCAAGCTCTCTTGCTTCTGCCAGGCTAGCTTTTTTCTATAGAGTTAGGCTAGATACTCGACTTCGCTAGATACTTGACTTCTATAGAATTAGGCTAGATACTTGATTTCGAAAAATTGTAAATTTTATTATTATTATATTTACGCATCTGGCTACGCAAATGTTTGCTTTTGTTTGAAAGATACTCAGTGGAGCAATTCCTATTGATAGGATCGTTCGAAGATGCTCAATACGTCTCGCTTGAAAATGTAATGGCTGTGAAGAGGCAATGAAACACTATTTATTGAAAGTGAAATGGCATCAAGACTGGGGGCGCGTTACCAATCAAGTTTATTTTTTTATTAATTAAACCTCCGGTATGGAAGGGCATCTATGAAATGCTAGACCTTTATTAGATAAAAATACACCGGGAGTACATTACGACTTTACCCATAAGAAAAAAAAACAATTACAATTAGTTGAGTCTCTTCCTAATATATGCAGTCTGGGCTTGTCAAGACGCAACAAAGCCTTTGGTTTGCTGGGCAGTGACTCCCTATCATAGCACCTTGTGACCTCTTCCATTCGAGCCAAACTTGCCAAAGCTTCAGCCACCGCGATAGTTTTCCTGAAGACATGGCTGCAAATACAATCTAAAGTACTACTAATGTCCCATATATCTTGCCATTAATTCTCTAAGAACCAAGGAACTTTTAGCTTCCTTACGAAATTGGCTAACAAGCAACAAGTCAGTTTGGACCCAACATCGACTAAACCTCTTGCTTTGACATATCTTCAACCTTTCCAAAAGCGCACTTGTGCCACATTATTAGTACCATGGCCAAAAAATATTTGCTTGGCTGCTATGCATTCACCTGTTTCATCTCGAACAACAACTCCACCTTCAGGCTTATTGTCCTTTAAACATCCATCCTCATTTAAAGCATACCACCTTGCTGGTGGGAAACTCCAATATAAAACCATTGGGGATGATGACGGAACCATCAACACCCTCAATCCCAAACATTGCAGGACCCATGAATTTTTGCTCTTTCGCTTGGGAACAACCAACTTTGAGACCAAACTCAACCAATGGTACACTTTAACAATCACATAATTAGAGCACGCATATTTTCCTTCATATACTTTTCTATCTAACCTTGAAGAACAACCTCTACAACACTAAAACCCCATCATCTTCCACATATCCTAACAAAAAGATCTTTACCACCATTTGGTCCCTAAATATTCCACATAGAGTTCAGTTATTCCTTTCGAAAGTGTATAGAGGAATACTCCCTGTGCGAGAAATCTTTGAAAGACATCATAGTGGACCTTTCTTGTCCATTTTGCAGCAATGAAAAAGGAACAACCATTCATATTCTTTTTCATTGCAAGGTGTCTCTACTTTACTGGCTTTGTTTCCCACCTTTCTATTCACTGGGACAAAGTACTGTTACTATTAAAAGCAAAGAATTTAGTCCAATATTATGATTGGCTAATTCTAGTAAATGAAGATTGTGATTGGAATGATTCTTCGATCTTGATATGAATCAGCATGATTCTTGGATCTTGATTAGCATGTAATTATGTTAGCTTACTTAGAATAGCATTGTAACTCTTGTATAAATTCCTATACATTGCTTAGCAAGTTGTATCAATGATTTATACAATTAAGACCTTTTTCATGGTATCACAGCATCAATCTTGGTGACTCTGCCCAGAACACCTTCCGCCATTCTACATACAAACATCCAAACTCTGCCCAAAACACCTTCTGCCACTTTACATACAAACAACCAAATCCCAAACAATATACATACCATCGACATGGACGACAAATCGGAGAACAATCCATCCGATCCCCTTACCTTGCATCACTCAGACTCACCAGCCCTTATCCTTGTTTCAAAACTCCTCGAAGGCCATAATTATGGCCAATGGAGCAGATCAATGCGCATAGCTTTAAGCGCTAAGTACAAAATTGGGTTTGTCGATGGAAGCATCAAGGCTCCAACAAGCACCGACGCAAAATTCCCCATGTGGCAACGATGCAACGACATGGTGCTATCATGGATTTTGCACTCCGTGCACCTCGACAACGTCCTCTATTAGACCATGGCGTTCACGGAAATGACTCAAGGATTTACCAAATCCGCCAAGAGATTGTTGAGCTTCGGCAAGGACATCTCTCAGTCTCAGATTAATTGGCATCGTACCATGAGCCAATTATCTGCAATTGCGATGGAGGAGATAAAATTGTTACGATTGTCATGCAATTCTTAATGGGACTGAATGACTCTTTTTCAACCGTGAGAGGATCAATCTTGCTGATGGCGCCCCTCCTAGATACTAGACGTGTTCATGGCATCGTCCTTCAACATGAGAGAAATATGGATATGGCTAATTGCAAAGACCACCGCTTAGACAGTCATACGATGCAAAGCAGACACCACACAGTGGCAAAACTAGCCGCGATATGGCGAAATCGCCTTTGGGATCAAGCGGAGCTAGCGGTTATGGAGGAGTGACTTCCATTTTGCGCAAAACTCTCAAATGCAGCTATTGTGATGGCGATACCCATATAGTGGATTGTTATTTTTATCTCACAGGCTTCCCAGTGGGCCACAAATGGCATGAGAAGGATGTCAAGCCTAAAAATAAAAAGACGACTGTTTATTATAACACATAAATAATCAATCACGCCTCTCATATCGCCGAACCAAGCATCAAATCTCCTCATGTGGGATCCACCTTCACTAATGAAGAATACAAGCAATTACTAACACTGTTACATACAATGTTCTAAAAAGCGGCTTGGGCGGCCGCCTAGGCTAGTAGGTAGAGAGATGCCTAGACTAGTTGCTGGGCAGAGGGAAAAATCGGTCAGGGCGTCTAGGCGGTCTGGGCGTTTTTTTGTTTTTTGTTTTTCTTTTCTTTCTCTGGTTGCAAATAACCAAAACCAATCGACCAAATACCCATCGAAATTTTTAGGTTTTGCAAAACAGAGAGAAAAGAAAAGGGGAAGAAGGAGAAGAAGAAGAAGAAGGGGAAGACGAAGAAGAGTTTCCCGGCAGGTATCGCTCTGCTTCTCCGCTGCAAGCGAAGCATTTCGCTCCACTTTTGAAGTTTGGCTTGAGGACTTGTACTATACCTAAAGAAGAAGGGGAAGAGGAAGAGGAAGAAGAGAGAGGCTACAACGAAGTGTAAGCTGCTAGACCAGAGTCTCCAGTCCAGACGCTCCAGCGACTCCAAGCTCAGAGTCTTTGCGTTTCCTTGGTTGTTCACTTGTTCGTGTTTATAAATTTTAATGTAAGCTTAATTTTTCATGTTTATAAATTTTTCATATGTATTACTATTCTGGCATTAAATTGGAAGTAATTGATAAAATATTAATGTATTATGCTAAATTTTTGTAAATTATGAAAATTATAATACAAAATCTAAAACCGCCTAGGCGCCCGCCTAGCGATTTTTAGAACACTGGTTATATAACAAATATGGTAATTCCCCACCATTTGCAAACGCAACAAGTATTATTCCCGACTCCAATTTGTCACATGATTCACATTCCTTATTATATTGGATAGTAGACAGTGGAGCAATGAACCATGTTTCTCATTTTGCACCTTCATATAACAAAAATAATACCCACAATGATTTTATTGGATTACCAAATGGCGAACAAGCAGAAATTAAAAGCATTGGATCCATAAAATTATCGGATGATATGACAATTGACGAAGTTCTTCATGTGCCAAAATTTCATGTGAACTTATTATCTGTGAGCAAGTTGACATGGGGATTGAAATGTATCGTAATTTTCTATGATGATTTTTGTATTGTGCAGGACGTGGCTACGAGGAGAACGATTGGCCTGGGCAAACATTTTAATGGGCTTTACTACCTCAAAGCAACTCAAAATCCATACCTCGCTCATCATGTTCATCACACATCCAACATTTGGCACCAACGTTTGGGACACCCATCCTCCACACCACTCCAATGTTTATCAAAGAATAATTAAGAAATTGTTTTATATTCCACTTATGTTTTTGATGTTTGCCCATTAGCAAAGCAAACTCGCTTACCTTTTCCCCTTTCTAATTCCAATCCAACTCATGCACCACTTGGTTTGATTCACTGTGACGTTTGGGGACTGCATAGAGTTCACACAAATACATGGGCTCGATTTTTCCTAACCATTGTAGACGGTTTTACTTGGATCCACCTTATGGCTTTTAAATCGGAGCACCATCTCTGCTACGATCTTTCTTTTCTTGGGTTAAAACTCAATTTAATCCTCCCATTCAAACCTTACTAACGGATAACAAAAGTGAGTTCATGTCCCTTCGAACCTTCTTCCATGAACAAGTTACCCATTTTCACATTCTTGTACATCCACACTTCAACAAAACCGTGTCGTTGAAAGAAAACATCGCCATCTTTTGAATGTGGGTCGAGCTCTCCATTTCCAAGCCAACGTGACATTATGTTTCTAAGGAGAAAGTATTCAGACCGCTTGTTACCTCATTAATCGTTTACCCACACCATTACTTCACGATACTGGCCCTTATGAACTCTTACATCATCGCAAACCCAATTACTCACATTTGCGAGTTTTTGGTTGTTTATGATATGCTACCAATCTCCTTCCTAAGCACAAATTTGATGCACGAGCTCACCGATGCATTTTCTTTGGGTACCCACTTGGTCAGAAAGGATATCGAGTTTTTGATCTTTCTACCCAAAAAAAAATTTCATCTTGGGATGTTATTTTTCATGAAAATATTTTCCCTTTCTCCAATTTACCAGAAGAAGACCAAGAGGACAATCTAGTACTTCCAATCTCATTAACCAACCCAACACCAGACCTCCAAACACATCTCTCCAACCCACCCTCCCACTTTCACCAAACACACAGAACCCTCCTCAACCACCTCTACTGTCTGCGTTACTTCCACTTCCTACACCCAATCCCACACCTATGACTTCCAACCCCACTGATCCCAGCTCTCCACAACCTACAACATCACTCAATTTCCCCATTCTTGCAGTCCCACCCCCACTATTTCTGATTCCCCACCAAACCCCACCGCCTTCGCGCCAGCACCCCCTCGTCACTCCACTAGACCGACACGACCTCCTTCACATCTCATAGATTTCGTCACCAATCATGCAATTTTTCTTGCCCCAAATGCCGCACCTCCCACCACATCTGGCACTTGACATCCACTTCATAAGTATGTTACTCTGTCTAATTTCTCTGCTGCTTATCAGAAATCCGTTCATAATGTATCCCAGTTAATTGAACCGTCAACTTATGAAGAGGCTCAGTCTGACACCCATTGGGTTGCGGCTATGCAATATGAAATTACGGCTTTGGAAGATAATCATACCTGGTCTCTGGTCAAATTACCCTATGGTCACCGTCCCGTTGGTTTTAAGTGGGTATTCAAGATCAAGTACAATTCTGATGGCACTATCGCACGTTACAAAGCTTGCTTAGTGGCCAAGGGTTTTGCTCAGCGTGAGGGCATCGATTACAAGGAGACATTTGTTCATGTTTCTAAACTCACCACCGTTCAATGCCTGCTCACTATGGCCGCTGCTCGTCACTGGCCTTTACACCAAATGGATGTTCACAATGCTTTCATCCATGGCGACCTTAATGAAGAAGTTTACATGTTTCCACCACCCGGGTTTCATCGACAAGGGGAGCAGGTTGTATGTCGACTCCACAAATCCTTGTACGATCTTAAACAAGCCTCGAGGAGTTGGTTTCGCAGTTTTATTCTTCCATTCAGAATATCGGCTTTGTGAAATCTAAAGCCAATTACTCTCTATTCACACAAGTTTGCGGTAACTCTCTCAATGTCATATTGTTATATGTTGATGACATGGTTATTATAGGGAACGATGATGAAGCCATTTGTGAACTTAAACAGTTTTTAAGCCAATGTTTTCGAATCAAGCATCTTGGACCTTTGAAATACTTTCTTGGCGTTGAAATTGCATGGTCCAAAGCTGGGATTTATTTTTGCCAATGCAAATACACATTAGATATCTTGGAGGACACATGCTTACTTGGTGCAAAGCCCACCAAGATTCCTATGGATCCAAATGTAACGCTGCTGCCTACAAGTAGTGATCCCCTTAAAGATCCTACTTGCTATCGAAGACTCGTTGGAAGACTAATTTATCTTTCAATAACAAGACCAGAGATTACATATGCTGTAAATACACTTAGCCAGTTCATGCATGAGCCTCGACAACATTATTTGGACATAGCTAATCGCCTATTGCATTATCTTAAAGGGGCTCCAGGCCAAGGTTTGCTATTTCCATCACACGATCCCTTACACTTGAGAACTTATTGTGATGCCGACTGAGCTGGGTGTCCTATTACACGAAGATCAGTCACTGGATGTTGCATCTTTCTTGGACAATCACTCATCTCATGGAAGAGTAAGGAGCAGTTTACAGTATCTAGATCATCATCCGAAGTTGGTTACCGTTCAATGGCAACTACTACATGTGAATTGACTTGGTTGCGTTATCTATTACGAGATTTACAAGTGAAAAACCCACAACCAACGACCTCGTTTTGTGACAACCAAGCTGCCCTCGACATTGCAGCTAATCCAGTTTATCATGAGCGTACAAAACATATTGAATTGGATCGTCATACTGTTCGTGAACGCATCCAGAATGGTGAAGTCGAAATCGGGCACATACAAACTAAAGAACAAATTGCCGATATCTTTACCAAGCCATTACAAGTGCCCTTATTTCATTCGCATCTTGTCAAGTTGGGAATCATTGACATCCATGCTCCAACTTGAGGGGGAGTGTTAAAGAAAATAATATGGTCCAATATTATGATTGGGCTAATTCTAGTAAATGAAGATTGTGATTGGAATGATTCTTGGATCATGATATGAATTAGCACGATTCTTGGATCTTGATTAGCATGTAATTATGTTAGTTTACTTAGAATAACATTGTAACTCTTGTATAAATTCTTGTACATTGCTTAACAAGTTGTATCAATGAATTACACAATTAAGACCTTTTTCAGTTACTTCATGAACACTAAGCTATGGAGTACTTGTGGAGTCTAGAAAAATAGAAAATACACCAAAAATTCATGATTTTCACAAATTGCATGAACTCCATTTGGTTACTCAGAAACAAAATAATCTTTGAACATAAAGAACCTGACCCTACAAACACCATTAGCATCGTCAAATGAGAAAACCATTGATTTGAGCATTGTTCAGCAGCACAACAATATTTGATCATGCCAATGGCATGACAGCTCAACGGTTAGAGCTTGGCGGATGGTACCACTAGGTCATGGGTTCAAACCCAGCTTGCGGCATCTTTATGGGTTCTGGGATCCTATAAAAACCCTGCTTGCCTTTCAAAAGAAAAAAAAAAAACAATATTTTTTTTTATCTTTGAAGCAGAGTTGCATTCCATTGTTGAAGCACTGAGATGGGACAAAGGATAATGAAAAAGCCAAGGTGGTAATTCTAACAGATTCATTAGACATAGTTCAAGCAGCAAAGGCTCAATAGAACACTTATCATGGCGTTAGAGTTTGATATGGTCCAACTTCTAGTGTGTAATTAGCTCTTTTGTTAGTTGCAAACCCTGCTATATTAATAGGAGTGAGAATGATATTGGGTAACTTAGTTGCCTCTATGTATGACAGGGAGAGTGCTTATTAGGCTGTAATATGGACCTTGATGTTCTTTTTGCAGTTTGATGCTAGTTTATTTGATTATTATAAAAAAAAAAAAAAAAAAAAAAAAAATCCTTCGCCACTAGTGTTTTATAGGCCCAACATATCAAAGCCCAAGTACAAAACACTTGGGAATAAAGAGTAAGGCTTTGTCCAGAAGATAAAAGCCAAGAAGTTTTTCTGAATAACCCCATTTGTTTTGTTTTAGATGGAAACCAACATTACCTCCACTCTAAGAAATAATTAATGGGTATTTCACAATCACTCATAAACTATATGTTGTCATCCTTGGAATATGCTAAGATCAGGGACTCGCACAAATCAGTTGTTTACGGAGGACTCGATGTACCTTTACTTTGGTTTAATCTCATTCACACTGTCTGTTATGCACAAAGCATCTGCATCTCAACTATAAATAACAAACCATCTCCATGCACCTAAAGCACCACCACCACCACCACCACCACCACCAATAACAAAATTTCTTTCATAATAACAATGGCAGAGAAAGAAGGAGGAATTGTGAAGAAAGGTCATGAAGAGGGCCTGAAATGGGCTATAGCTGTTCTTGGAGAGTTCGGGCTCCCTCTTGGGCTTCTTCCTCTTGAAAATGTTGTTGAAGTAGGCTTTGTTTGTAGCACAGGTTACGTGTGGATCGTTCAGGAAAAGAAGGTAGAACATGACTTCAAAATAGCCAGCAAACTGGTGAGTTACGACACTGAAATACAAGGATATGTTGAGAAATTTCGGATCAAGAAGCTAAAGGGAGTGAAGGCAAAGGAGCTCATGTTGTGGCCTCCAGTGAATGAGATCACAGTTGATGATCCTCCAACTGGGAGAATTCACTTCAAGAGCCTTGCTGGTGTCACCAAGACCTTCCCTGTTGAGGCATTTGCAGCTGGACAGTAATTGAGTTTATGAAAATCGCTTGGTGTAATGTTGAGCATGTGGAGGGGGTGGGATGCTTTTATTAGCAGATAAAAATAAAAATGCTAATTATATATAGCATTTGAAGGTGTACAGTTGTTTATCTCTTATGTCATAAAGCCATAAGATTATTATCTACTAATAAGAATAACAAATTAGTGCATTACGCTTGCCTTTCGTCAATCAACTGATCTTACAAAATGTGCCATATATTTTGGACAAAGAAAAGGCTACCATAAAGAGAACAAGCAGCATATGGACATTCATTATTAATCATTGCGGCCGGGACTTGGATGAAATCAACAACCACTACGAATTAATCAGTTGGAGTTAGTAGCATCCTTAACCCATGGGAAATATGACCATTGTATTCCATGAGAAACTCTTAACCCTACAAACCATTTTACATTAGTAAGAATGTCAAGTTGCTTGGTTCAGTTTTTTAATTACGCTTGGATCAAGTCAGGTTACAGTTCCGGGTCTATTTCATATTTGCAAAATGCTAAACCTATCACTTAGCATCTTGAGTCTTGGCTGGCATCCCTAAAACTGGACACCCTAGCTGAGCATAGGATTCTTTTTTGGGGTTTTATTCTTCACAAGAATGTATGAATTTGAACCTATTAAAAATTTTGATGAACTCGATAGAGATGAAATGAATAGTTGTCTCTGTTAGGTGTACCACTCAACATGTTGTTAAAGTAAACCAATATAACTTTCCAAAATCTCTACCCCAATCAAACCAACCACTTCTGGAGGGGGAGGCTCAAGACTTGAGCTACTAACCCCCAGCTCTAGAGTGTGGGACCCTTCACAGTTGCCCCAGCTTGGCCCCCTGTTAGGCTGTGTTTGATTTAAAAGAAAAAGGCGCACATTTTTTTTTTCAAAAATTCTACGATGCTTGGATGGTACCAGGCACGTGCCTCTTCCCCTTTTTTAGGTTCAAATCAGATCCTTTTTTTTTTCCAAGCCATTCACGTGACTAGTACCATACGGTGCACGTGCCTGGTACCATCCATGCACGCACCAAGCATGCCAGACCAGGTACCGTAGTCTTACTTCAGATTTTACTAGTCTTTCAACCTAAAAAAACTCTCTTCTTTTTCCCTCCCCTCCTTTTATGTCCTCTCTTCCCTCAATATATTTTGCAAAGGATCAGAGTGACACCCTCACAAAAGTTGCAATGAATGCTAGCCACCAAACCAACACTAGCCAACATGTATTCTCAAGATCTGTCGGAATTTCCGTCCATCCTCACACATTACCCACAAGCAAAGCTATAGAAACAAACAATTATTAGGCTAGCTACTTGTTCCTATTGATAACTCAGAAGATCAACAATTACCTTCCAAAATTAACAAGTACAAAAAAGAACAAAATGAAATGGAAAGCACAAGGTATGAGAAAAAATGATAACTTTTGAGATTTTTTTTATTCAAGTAAAGGTAAATCTTACAGTAACAGTGTATTATTTGTTAATGCTGCTCCCTCACTAATCCAATGCTGTCTACCAGATCACCCAACCTTTCATGGATTCCAATGTTTTTGTGTATCTACCTTTGTCTATAAACTCTCTTCTATTACTCAATGTATCTCTCCATCTACAGAGCCAATTTTCATTTTCTAGGCAGCTAGCTAATAAACCGGTTCAACTATACATCTCAGCTTCTGAAGGTTTTGTATCCAAAAATGAGGCCCACGCCAAAAAAAAATATAAAATGTAAAGTATACCAAGGTAAGAGTGGGAGGGAAGAGGAGGGAGGACCAACATTTGAACTAGAGAAACTCTTAGCCAACTTGGGGTAAAAATGAATGAAGATTGCAAATTGCAAATGAAACCAAGTTGTCTCCCTGGGTCCATCTACTGTTGGCTATATCAAACTATAGCAGGTTTGGAGGTAGATTTTATATCCTTTTATGAACATTGGGAAAGTTAGAGAAGAACAGAGGTTTTAGAGAAACTTCCCCTTTGGGCTATGGTTTCAATATCATGGGATAGAAGGACAACAGTGGCACGGATCCGACCTTAGTTTATGTTTTTCAGAGACCGTAACGTATCAATGCTAACTGCAGGACATGACGTTCTGGGCAGATCATCTCCCCTACGCTACTACCGCCGTTATAAATCTTGAACATTGGGACACGTCTCACATTCTCATTTTTGGCTATTTGCACATTTTCCTGCACATCCACCTACAAACCACCATTCAACAGGCGCCATAAATTTAGCATGTACAGAAAGAATGATGAGCAAAAAAGACAAATTGATAATGAAATGTTATAGATTCCTTACCCTGAGAAACTTTACACATGGATACCGCAAACATAACCTGTCCACAAAAGGGGATATGTCCTTGCACTCTTTGTTCTCAGATGCCTTGAAAAAGAGTACTGTAGTGCCTGAGAATTGTGTTATTGTCATTAGTTCGGATTAGTAGGGAGAGAAAAGAAATCAAGGAACCAAGAAAGGTTACACGATTGATCAAAACCACAACAAAGAAAGATAATAAAGCTCACCAGTAGAAGACATTGCAGCTGTAAGCTGATGGAGATCTGTGAATTCCTCTACTTTACCAAAAAATTTGAAATTCTGAGTTTCCTCCCCACGTGATTTCTTCAAAGCAATTTTGGCATGAAACAGAGCTTCTGCCACATCTCTATCATCCGGACACTTACTACTCAAGACCTCATAATCATTCACAGAGTTGGCCCAGCGTTCAAGCTATAATCCCCACATAAAACATGCCATTCATATTAAGATCATCACCAACATATTCTGAAAATTAAAATCCTAGCAAAATAGTTGAAGATGGGGATGAAATTCAGTTTACCATGCCATTAGATGTCGCACGTTGACGAAGTGCTTTGGTGTAGTTGGGCTGCATAAAGAGAGCTTTATTACAATCTTCACGGCAACTTTCCCATTTTCCAAGTTTTGACCAGCATGAAGCTCTGTTATGATAGAGCACAGGATTTGTAGGATCGTGTTTGAGGCCGTCCCCATACACTGAGAGGGCTTCGGAAAATTTGCCCAACATGAAGAGAGCATTACCGCCATTTCTAGCTTCTACCACCGAATTCACACTCTTTTGCAACTGTGCAATTTGAACATTTTGGCTATCAATCTGCCTAGCCTTGTCAACAGCTGCAACTGCATTATCAAACCTGCAAGACATCCACCATCCATTCTCACTCACCCCAAGACCCTTAGCTATTTGTCACGTGGAACTTTATTTTTCTCTTCCCACCTTACCTTCCAAGTGTCATCTCAATCTGAGCACGGACAAAAGATACATAAGATTCAGTAAGCATTCCAAAGAATCTTGTCTGCGAACAAGATGGAGGAGATGGCCCTAAGTCAGGAATGCTCTCTAGGGCAACCTTTGCATCGTCAAGTCGGAAAAGCTTCAAAAGGGCTTCTGCTCTGCATGCAATGAACTGTAATTCGATACAAAAGGTTAAAACTTGTCATTTCTTCTATTGTTGTTCAATTTATGAAACTGAAATTAAAGAAAAATAGGTATGACGATTTACATGGGGAGAAGAGTCTACTCCAGCAGCAATGGTATCATCACATTGCTTCAGTATGCCCTTCCAATCGCCATCCCTCTTGGCATTGACACATTTACGTAGATGTTCCTCAACAGTTCGCAACTTTTGTAACTCGTCAGGAACAGGCTGCTGTCCAGGAGTACATAGTTGCCTCCGGGCATTCTCGACGTGCCCTAACCTGTAGGAAAACAGAGTTAAAGGAACACTATCTGACGGTCGTATATTAGTCACAAAAAAAAACACTATCTTAATTTCGCAGCTCCCAAATTCAAAATCTCCTTGTAAATTCCCTAAAAAGGGATATACTAAACTAAACCAAAAATCAATTTCAATTACATTCTCAAGATTAATCTGTAGAAATATATATAAAAACAATGAAAACCACTGATCCAGAATTATTGAAGAGCAATTAATCAGTATAACAACTCAAATTTACTTGAAAATCCGGCAAAACAAAGAAAATGCATCAACCTCCAGTACAACAACAACAGTCAAAACAATCTATCAAGTGACTAAAAAGAGATCCAAATTCAAAGGAGACCCCATTTGACTACGAAATCAAATAACTCAAACATCACAGGATTCAAAGAAGTCGTATAGACAGATAACCCCATTTGACTGATTATTCCAAATTACTCAAAGAAAAACATTGATGAATCTTTAACCAACACACACCATAATTGAGCAATGAAAGAACAAAAACTAAGCTCAATCAGAACAAAAAAAAAAAAAAAAGGATCAATTAATGAAATGGGCAAGGCAATTAAGGCTTCAAGATTGAAAGCTCACTCACCGCAAATACAAAGAACCCAATCTCTGACGCGCCCATTGATAACCAGGATCCAATCTCACTGCTTCTTCACACTCCCTCACTGCTTCATGCAACCTCTTAAGCCCGATCAATGCCGCTGCTCTGTTATATCTGTGTGTGGCGTTATTAGGCGAAATCGAAATTGCCTGATCATACAAACCAAGAGCTTCCACAAAATTCCCTTTCTTGTAACTTTTATTCCCAAGATTCCTCAATTCCAGATCAGAATTCGCTGTTGCTGGCTTAGTTTCAGCTTGAGGTGCTCCTCTTCCTCTTATTATACTTCCATACCCGTAATCCCGCGGTGGTCCCTGCCTCAACACAGTGCTTCGCTGCGGTTGTTGAATCATCAAATCCAGAGGCACATGCCCAGAAGGGAAAATGTTCCCATGAATAAAGGGTTGAGTTGCGGTCGGACTCCCCGAACCTCTACCACTGCTACTAGAACTCCCTCCTCTGCCACTAGCCCCAGAGTGACTCAATGGGGAACTCCGAGGGCTTGATTTCGTCAAATGATCTCGACCCGGTGGCGTGGAAGCAGTGGAACGACCACCAGCATTTCTTGAACTGCTCTCTTTAGACCCCAAACGATCAGCAGTGGTGGTTTTGGGAGGCGGGGTGGTGGTTTTGGGAGGCGGGGTGGTGGTTTTAGGAGGTGGGGTGGCGGTGGTTCTTGATTTAGAGGCGGATGACGAAGAGGAAGAAGGGGTTTTAGGAGAAGGGGTGGTGGTGGTTCGGCCACCAATGGTGACAGAACCAGAAGATGAACTTGAACTACTACTGCTCGTGGAAGGGGGGATTGGAACACCATGAGAATCACGAGGTCTCGATGAAGAAACAGGGGAAGAGGAAGCAGCACGAGCAGGTAAGATACCTTTTCTGGTGTCTGGCTTGTCTCCTCCACTTCCACTTCCAGTGGTGGTTGTCAAAGATTTGCGAAACCGATCAGCCAAGCTCTCAGAATTGGGTTTCTTCCCTGAATTAGAATTCGACATGTTGTTGCTAAAGAATTGGGGTTTTTCTGTCTGAATTTCAACAATGTATGTCTCTACAACTACCCTAAACGAAGAAGACGATCAAGAACAGAAAGAGCGCGATGAATTGAATGGAAAATGAATAAGGAAAGAATGATGAATGTGAGATGATTGGAAGAGAGAGATTTTATAGAGAAGGAGAGGAAGAGAGAAACAAAGAGAGATAGAGAGAGGTGTCTTCCTCTCTTCTCTGTTTTGGTTTATTTTCTTTCTCTTGATCAACACTGCTTCACGAGACCACTATCTTCTCTGTATTTCTCTCTAATTTTGTTCCAGGGATTAATTTTTTTTTTTTTTTTTTTTACTGCTTTGCAATTTATAGCCTTTATGGAAATCTTAATTTTACCAGTGTCGATTATTAAGCCACGTTTACTATCTTGGAGCTGATGTTTAGACTCACTAAACGCCGGATTAGTTTTTTCAACCCCCTTTTTTCACTCCAAGTCAGAGTACCCTACGCAGAATTTTCAGAGATTGATTTCCTTTGAATTAACTTTTTTACCCCCAACCCAACCCAACCCAACCCAACCCAACCCAACCCAATCTCCTCATTCTCTACTCTAGGAAAAATGCACGTGCAAGTTCAGAAATGCTCGGCTGTGTTTGAGTTCTAATTGTAACGGCAGCTCCAACCAGGTTTTGATGCGGAGTTTGGAACCATATTTGACTACACGACGCTTTTACCTTACCTTAGAGAGAGTTATGTGAATTTATTATAAAACAATGCACTAACTTTCATTCATGGTTCTGGGCTAGTTTCACAAAATGCATTTTCTTACTATAGTTACTTGGATATAATTTCTTAGGCTGTACATGTCAATGCAAGGAGAAGGAGAAGGAGAAGTGCTTTTTGTTTCATTATAAACTTGAATCTGGAGATGTTTTGATCAATTTTTCAATCTTAATGTGAATAACCAATTCCTAAATCCTAATGACCTGTAATTACAAAGAAAAGTGTCCTTGAAAATATTCTATTTGAAAAACCATACATACAACACACCCGTAGTTTTGCTTGTGGAATTGCATAATTTTCAAACCTACATTCTCATGAACTCGCCATCATTAGAAAGCCAACGACTTTACCATTTCAAAGATCAAAAATGAAAAATGGTAGCAACATTTACAGAGTCAATGTTCTATTAAGGACATATGCTATGTAGAAAATGAGGAAGAAAAAGAAGGTAATTTGAAGTTACTCACAAATTTAAATGAAGCAATACTATATAACATTGTTTCTGAGCTACATACATTGTAAGTAAGTTTTAATACCATTATCGGAATAGCTACATACATTAGTAACATCTGTAAAATTAACTTGAATTTAATAGCAATTATGGATGCCTTTTGTATGCGACCAATTTTATTGACCTAGAAACAATAATGTCATTCTATTTTGCTTAGAAATAAAAATTAAGCCTGGATACATGAATGGTGCGCATTATGGTAAAATTATCAATTTGTAACAACTCTGGTTCAGGGATAGTATGGTAAATATGAGAAATTGACATGGTAAAATGTTGACTACCTCACTCGTAGATTTCAGTGGGAGTTCATTCTTTCTTTAAATTCTGTTTTTAACAACAATCAACAAATGTAATCCAAACAGATACTCTGTTTAACGAGTCAACAAACTGTAATCCAAAAGATTATCTGTTTTTTTTTTTTTTTGGATTAACAAAGTGCGATTAGTTAAAGGTCGAGTTTGAGTTTATTGTTCACTGATTACCTAGCATATATATGTTGATGAAATGCAACTTCACTAAACATTAGGCCACTGGATGGAAAAAACAATTATTTTATCCACGCAATGGGTAAACCTAATGAGGTTCATGTGGGGCTCGAGAACTTTCCATGCACCAAAATAGCTATGTAATTTGATAATATATCAAATAATTCTTTGATCACGATTCGTACGTGTGGCAAAGATCATCCATCACGAGGAACAAACACCTCACGCTAAATATGGATAACATATCCAGTCACTAAAGCCCAAATAAACATTTAGTAATGGACCACGACCAAAGTTAAAAGCCTAAACCACAAGCCCAACGAACATCTTCCTTTAGAGAAGAGATAAGTTACGAATGAGACAAGTCATGGCGGGAATCACTCCCCCAGAACGTATCTCAATGAAGGAGGAAACCGTTGTATGAACGTCCCAATTCATCACGCCCTATATGCTTAAGTCACCCATAGAGTTAATTATTCACATTATATAAGGTAAATGAGAGATTCACGAAAAAGGCATGGAAACAAAATACAACTATACTCTATTCAAGTTAATTTTCTCTTACAATTAACTGATTTAAGCATCAAAGTGTCTTCGGCCATCAAATAGGTGGTCTTTGGCAATTTAACCTTATTTTACAAGTCAAATCTCGAGGAGAACATATTTGGACTTATTAGTTTGGCTCCGTTCATGGGGAATGACAGTTTCCTTTAAACAAATCAGAGTGAAGTTGGTAGTTTCCTTAGTGCAAATCAGTAACAAAAGATACAACAAATATAACCTCCTGTAAACTCTCAGCTTAGGATCAACCAAGGCAATCATTGCAATGGTGAAACTAAATTACCAAGTGGACGTATCCCATATCCAACATTGGGAGATTTAATTGCACAAAGTAGTGAATTGCCACCACAAGATATGTTGGCCCACACAACTCAACTGGAACCCTAATAGACCCCGCTATTGGGAAAATGATGTGGATCCTCGTGTGGACCAGCTTTTGGCCCAAATGGCCCATTTGGCCAAAATGGTCGAAAACTTACTCAGGAGCATGTTCCATTTGTCGAACACGTCATAATGCCACTTTAGCAAAATTTCGCCAACCATCTCCAAGAGAACCAAGAAGCTCATGCAGAGTTTCGGAGAACGAACTTTGAAGAAAGTGAACCTCAAGGTGATGGGTCTCAGACTGATGGAATTCCTCCACAGATTCCATTAAGGATTGGAGCCATAGATCCCAATATGTTGTATGAAATGGCCATGCCACCCTTATGATGGTACCATTGACTCATCAAACCATCTGCGGTTCTTCCACCATATGATGGTGCTGAAAGAATGCTCATTGACACATGTAGCTCAACCAACCTCTTGTACCTTACAACGTTCCGCAAAATGCAATTCAGCGATGAGGGACTTACACCCACTGATCAACCTATAGTGGGTTTCAATGGTGAACAATGCTACCCACTCGAACGAATCTGATTACCAATGGTAACCGGAGCACCAGGCAAACAACGAGTCTTGTTAAAGGACTTTTTTGTCGTCGATGCCCCATCATCTTACAACATGCTTATAGGGAGACGATGGTCGCACGAAATGGGCGCAATATCCTCCACCATGCATCAATGCCTCAAGTATCACATTAATGATGACATCGAGATTATAAAAAATGATCAACCGGCTGCATGTGAATGCCACTATGTAGCAATGAAGACTCTCAACAAATAACAATCACAGACAATACCAAGAGAGTAGCCACAACAGTGGCCCGATCAACCATAGACAAATAAATTTATCTCAGACCAAGATGCGCTCTAATCAGTCCAAGGGGACGACCAAACACTGGCCAACTGGAGGAAGAAACACTACCAATCCACCTTGATGGTTCAAAAGGCAGTAAGACTATACGGATCGTAACAAAAATTCATCTGGAATTGACTGAACAACTGATCCAGGTGCTTAAGGATAATCTGAACGTATTCACCTGGACATTGAAGGACATGGTGGGCAATGACCCCTTCGTCATCATAGATTGCAAGTAAACCCAGATAAAAACCAATCCAATAGAAAAGAAGGTCAGTTGCCTCAGTGCGTAATCAAGCCATTAACAATGAGATGCACCGTTTACTGAATGCAAGGATGATCAAGAAAGCCGACTAACTAGACTGGCTAGCCAATACAGTTCGGGTAAAAAATAAGAACGAAAAGTGGAGGGTATGCGTGGATTACATGGACCTTAACAAAGTCTTCCCAAAAGACAACTTTCCACTTCTGCGTATTGATTAAATAATTGATGCCACCTCCGAACATGGACTCCCCAGCTTCATGGACGCATATTTTGGATACAACTAGATACAAATGCATCCACTAGATCAGGAGAAAACATCTTTCGTAACATAAAGAAGTACGTACTGCTACTGAGTGATGCCGTTCGGACTAAAGAATACGGGAGCTACGTACCAATGTATATTGAACATAATGTTAAGAGATCATATTGGCAAAATTATGGAGGTGTACATTGATGACATGCTAATCAAAAGCCTACATAAAGATTATCACATCAAGGACCTTCAACAAGCCTTCTCCCAGCTCCGCAAGTAAAAAATGAAGCTAAATCCAGAAAAGTGCACGTTCGGAGTAGAGTCAGTAAAGTTCCTTGGGTACATGGTCAACCACAGAGGAATCGAAGCTGATCAAAAACAGATACAAGCGCTTCTTAATATGCAATCGCCCACCAACATCAAAGGTGTATAAAGCCTCAACGATAGGGTAGTTGTCTTGAACAAGTTCATTTCCAAATCATCATACAAATGCCTACCCTTTTTCCAAGATCTTGAAAGGGAACAAAAATTTTAAATGGAATGAGGAATGCGAACAAGCTTTCCAAAACCTGAAGGCATACATGGGGAATACATAACTATTATCAAAGCCGAAACCATGTCAGACATTACTTGTGGTTGTCAATATTGGAACACGCAGTCAGCTTCGCACTGATACGCAAGGAGAATGGAACACAAAAATCAGTATACTATGTCAGCAAGACATTTGCAGACGCATAAGCGACCTATCCAGCCTTGGAAAAACTAGCATTGGCCCTGGTTGTATCTTTCAGAAATTTGCAGCCATAGTTCCAGGCCCACTCCATCACCTTCATGACTGAACACCCACTTCGATGGTATAACATAAATCAAAATTGTTTGGCAGAATAGTGAAGTGGGCAATAGAGCTCGATCAGCTTGACATCAGTTATGCTCCTAAGATCGCAATAAAAGCTCAGGCATTGGTGAACTTCATCGCTGAATTCACAGGCGGTGACAAGCATCAGCCGGACAATAATAAGGAACAAGAAACCTTCAAACCCAATACCCAAGGGTGGATCTTACTTTGTGATGGAACATCCAACTTAAAGGGAAGTGGAGCTGAAATAACTCTATACAACCTAGAGGGTGTGACTTTGGAAAAAGGCCATCAAATTCAATTTCGAAGTCTCAAATAATGAAGCTGAGTTTGAAGTAGTAATAGCCGGACTACAAATGGCTAAACACATTGGAATAAAAGAAGTCAATGTTTTCACTGACTCAAAATTGGTGATTAGTTAATTGAATGGCGAATTCCAAGTGAAAAATGCATGGATGAAAACATACCATCAAAAGGCAAGTGAGCTAATTGAAAGCTTTAATGCAACCATCGTTCAATGATGTGCAAGAGCGAAAAACCATAAGCATACAGCCTGGCGAAAGAAGCATCACATACTAAAGAAGTGGACAATCCCCTCATCACAGTACAAGAAAACTCAATTCTAGAGAACAATGCACATGAAATATCATAACAAATCAGGAAAATAATTGGATAACTCCAATTTTTGTGTAGTACAAAATGGAGCTCTACCAACAGACAGAATGGAGGACCGTAAGCTGCGGAATAGAGCAACACGGTATTAATGAAAGACTGTGCAGGAGGTCCGCTGCTAAGATGCCTTTAACCCAGGGATGCCAACTATGTTCCTCGAGAAATTCATTTCAGTATATGCGGGAATCATCCATGAGGCAAAACACTAGCGCACAAAGCTCTAACATTGGGATACTATTGGCCAACAATGCGAAAGGATGCAAAGGAATTCGTTCGGTTATGTGATAAATGCCAACGATTTGCTCTGTACACGCACATGCTAGGGAAAACCTTAGCAGTCCGTGGCCATTTGCACAAGGGGGAATGAAAAAGAGAAGTGACTAACAGAATGATCCTGGATGCCATCAAGAAAAAACTTGAAGCATCAAAAGGATTATGGGTGTCTGAATTACTAGACATTCTTTGGGCCTACATGACAAAAAAAAAAAAAAACTCTTATCAGAGAAACACCATTCGTCTTAGCCTATGATTTGAGGCAATGGTGCCAGTCGATATTGGCATGCCAACCTTTAGAACTGAAGAATTTTGAATAAAGGACAACAATGAAGCACTGCGCGCCAGACTAGATCTTCTCGAAGAAATATAGGACAAAGCTTCAATCAAAGTCACGACCTACCAACAAAGAATGACCAACTACTACAATAAAAAAGTCAAATATTGCACATTCAATATCAGAGATTGGGTATTCAAAAAGATCCAACTCAACACAAAAGAACCAGGTGCGGGGAAGGTGAATCCAAATTTGGAAAGGCCATACAAAGTGGTGAAAATCAATAGACCAGGAACATAGTGGTTAGAAAATTCGGAGGGAGAACAACTCAAGATGCCATGGAGTGTAGAACATTTGAAAAAGTATTATCAGTAAACTATCACATTCCAATAAAAAAAAATTTTGCTTCAGTAATCTAAGCTCATTAGGACATCAATGTTAGACTATAAAATTATTTATAAATCTTATGGTCCATTCACCATATTGGACCATGAAGTCTATTAAGCTAGTTAGGACATCAAAGTCAAACTATGAAATTATTTATAAATCTTCCGGTCAGGTCACCATATCGGACCACGAAGTGTATTAAATTAGTCAGGACATCCGAGTCAGACTTATTTATAAATCATCTGGTCCAATCACCATGTCGGATCATGAAGTATATTAAATGAGTCAGAACATCAGAGTCAGACTTATTTATAAATCTTCTGGTTCAATTACCATATTAGATCACGAAGTGTATTCAATTAGTCAGGACATCCGAGTTAGACTTATTTACAAATTTTCTGGTCCGATCACCATATCAGACCACGAAGCCTATCAAGCTAGTCAAGACATCAAAGTCAGACTAGGAAATTATTTATAAATTTTCTTGTCCGATCACTATGTCGGACCAAGAAATGCATTAAACTAGTCTGGAAAACAAAGTCAAACTAGACATAAAATCTTCTTATCCGATCACAATGTAGCACAACAAAGCGTATTAATTTTTTCAAGACAACCAAATCAGACAGATGAATAGAAGCCTTATCGTCTGATCATACAAGTCCAACGACGAAGTAAATTTTGTTAATAAGGACCACAAAGTTTCTATTCTTCTACTACAGGAGTATGACGTTATGGGTTCCACCAAGCCAAACTTCAAATACATCCTTACGAAATTGTGTAAGTTTAAACTACCAAATTAGACAAAAAGAAATCTATGAAGCTCGAACATCGAAGTAAAGTTATATTAATTATCTAAGTCTACACCACAGAGTTAGACTATAATACCTATGAAGCCTAGACGTCAAATTCAAGCTGCATCTACTATATCTTCTAAGTCTAAGCTAAATTAGAGTGTTTGTGAAAATAGGCAAACCCCCATGTAGATAATACTTATTACAAATAAGAAAGACAAAACAACACAAGAACAAAAGAAGAATCACTACACCAAAAATACCCATCCGCAACGGTTTGGGACCATGGGGGTAAGCTATTGCCACGGCTGAGAGGCCTGGCCATTTGAGGCGTCGCCAAATCACCATTGACGGCTATAAACCGTGGCAACACATATTAGCGACGGTTTTATGTTCGAGGACGGTTGATGATTTTCTGCATTTAGACACGGTTTTAAGCCGTTGCAATAATTATGGCCACGGTTTTAAGCCGTGGTAAATGATGGCCACGGTTTTAAGCCGTGGCCAGTCAAAACAAAATTCAAAAAAAAAATAAATCTGGTTTGTTGCGAGGGTTTGAAACCGTTGCAAATAATATAATCGAAAAAAAATTAAATTTTTTTGCTGCTGCAGCAAAATCACAGCCCCACACCTGTTTTTTATTTTTTTATTTTATAGTTAAACCTCCAGTAGGGAGGGGCAGCTATGGGATGCCAGACCTTTATTACTTATCAAAAAATTGATTTACAATCAAAACGGGGGTACATTACGACTTTACCCGTATAAAAACCAAACAAAAATGGACAAAAAACCTTGCCCAATCTAAATTACCGCAACCCCAGCCACAAGCTGGCTAACAAGACTTGAAGACTAAAAGCCCACTAACAATCACTTAAAACAAACAAAAAACAAGCGCATAAGCATAAAGAAGTACCAAAAATAAAAACAGAGTTAGCAGCATTCCCACACCAAGCAGCACACCACACCCTGCAGTACCCAGGCAGCATGTACACGTCTGGCTGCATCTTGCCTCGCAGCAGATCCGCCAGCAACAATGCCTGGAACCATTCATGCCACCTGCAAAAAGAACAATTTAGTAGAGTGGACTTCAGAAGCATAAATCACAGATTGTTGTAAAATATGGACGGTTTAGAATGGTTCTACAATTATATGAACAACAACAGTACTGGATTGAAATCACTTGCTATCATATCATATGAATTGACATTAGCAAACTAAAAAGATACAAATGGATGAAGTTACTTCTGCTTTGAGGAAACAAAATGTATTAAGTTACTCCTGCTTAATACATTTTGCTTTGAGGAATTATTGGGACACAAGCATAGAAAGGAAAGGAAAGAAAAGGACAAAAAAACCAATAATCAATGAGAAAGTAACCTTTCTGCTCGAAACACCAAACTCTTGAAAGCATATTCGTCAGCAAATGCCACTTCTTCTGGTTTTCTGTCCCGGCCAGAACTAACTAAATCAGTCAAATCAGTTTATTGTTCAATTGCCATGCCTACATTACCATAAAAAAAAACTTACAGCTAGGTTGTGTGTCACCGTGACTCTAAAACTAGGATAACCTAAATATCAACTGACCTGATTTTATGAGGAGGATAAAGTAAGAAGCTTTCTACACACCGAGTACCAAATACTCGAAAGCATAAAATTGTGGTAGTCTATCTGAATAGAAGAACATTAAAGCTTTGTTTGTCCCATAGGTGCTCTCCATGAATCAAAAGGAAAAACAATATTTTTTTTCTTTCATGAAATTCTCTCTCCCAAGTTTTCAGACCAGAGAATCAGGAACAACTACACAACAATAATTACTTAGCACCTGGTTTTGTTTTATTTTTAAAGTTACATATACTTTTGTAGGAAAAGCTACCAATAAGCAAACATACAAAAGGCCTGTTGATGAGGTACTTACTGTTACTCTTGAATGCATTCGACAGTAACACCACAATTTTCCTGCATTGCATTAAATAGAATTTAGCTCGAAAAAGGAATTCAACTTTACAACATCATGGAAAAACTTTTTGTTTCATTTAGGAGTAGAACTTTTGTATAAAAGGAATCAAAAGTTGTGTTGTGAACCTGCATTTATAGGGAGAAAGGAAGGGATGCACACTCACCCAATCGAGAAGTCTACTGACAACTTTGAGCACATTTTGAGCCAGACGCAAATTTACCCAGGCTTCTGAACCTCCAAAGTCTGAATGAACCACTTAATTGCTGATCATCCCTCTGTGCAGACAAAAAATACTTAGATTACTGCAGAAATAAGTATGAAGTAGAATTACAAATAAGACAGTGAATGTTAGAAGTCAGATAGACTATTAGATAGACTATTGGCTTCTTCTTGTGCAAGCTCTACACTAGAAAGTTTCACTTTCAGCAGTTCCATTTCCCTTACTGTGTCACCCAACTTTTTCTCCATGTCCTGTCTACTTTTAACAACAGATGAAAAATTCCTCTCTGCACCTTCCTTGCTAGCCAATGCAGCTGCCAGTCGTTCTTCTAGAGTACTGTTCTTTCTTATCAATGAAGCCAACTTGGCCTCGTAAAACTGATGCAGTCACAAGTATAATAAAATAAAAAATACAATAAAAATATAACGCATCTGTGTAGAATTTTGCATCATGGAGCAATCTTCACCTTCAAGACTTTTCAGTATTTTGAAGGCCGCAGTGTATTCTTCCTCATTATGAAACTGCTTATGGGGAACGGGATTTGGGTTGACAAGAGCAGATTCTGACATAGATCTCCTACTGGAGCCATGGTGCTCAAGGACAGATGCTAGATTTTGTCTAGCAACAGAATCAACGGTACTTGGGCGTTTCTCAAAAACCAATGGACGCGAACCTTTTTCAAGTGTAGATCGCCTACCCACAGATTGCTCATTTCTTTCCATGATCAATACTTCAACCTGTAAAAACATATGATTAAAACCTACATCACTGACTAAATCCACATAGGAAAGGCTAAAGGTTTTCCTTCTCAACTTGATTTGAAAATTCCTTTTTGTATCCCCCAAATGCAACTAGGAATACCTTCTCATTTTGCTCCACAAGAACTAAACTAAATCCCTGTAACACAATGATAGGATCTGACCTATTTGTAATACTGCTCTGCAGGATGGAAGCAACAGATGCAGATCAATTGACAGAGATCAAGATAGAATGGGCATTGATCTTACAGGAGTTTACAACTGATGATTAAAGAATTGCTAAGAGAATGCTGAATTTTCAATGCAGGCAAACAGAATGGATAGAAAAAAATAGAGAACAAATTGTATTGATAGAAATTGTAGACAATTCGAGATGTCAAGTCTCCCCAAAGAGCAGTTGCTCTTGTGTACAAACTTATTACAAAACAATGAATGAATGTTTTCTCCTATTGCTCTCTTATTTATAGCACTAACAATATTGACAGCTATTCTAACAGAACATCTAACAGTAACTCTTCCTAACAGAGTACGCACAGCAGTTTGTATCTAATAGAGCACTAAAAATAGCTTTATATGTAGCAACATATATCAACCTGCATTCCACTTCAGAAACTATCTTATGATGTTTTCTTTCTCCTGGAATAAGTATGTTTAATAGGAGGTAGAATCCTATCACACAACACTACTATTAAGCTACCATGCCACACTTTTAAAGGGAAACAATGATGATAACACAATGAAGTTACAATGACATAGAGATGCAACATTCACTCCCTTAATCTAAGAAAAAATTGTCTGACCCATACCCAATAGGGACTAAATAGAATAGTTTTCGCAGATTGAAAATTATTGTCATTACGAAGAAAAGAAACCAGTCGTAAAACAAAACCTTACTTTGTAGGTGGTAACAGATGAAGAAGGTGCTGCCACAGCCACAAACCACTCGACGTTTATAACATCAAAGACCAAGGTATCTGCATGACCTGAAAATTAGGCAGGTCACACAATAAGAAAACCAAGCTTGGATTATTTTTTCCCATCTATGTATGCTAGAATAAGAACTACATTACCAACCAACAGATCATCATATGACATGCTCATGCATAATTAGGCAGGTCACAGAATAAGAAAACCAATTCACCATTATCAATAACACTCAATATGAAAAAACTGGCTAACCATCCAGACTTGCAGACTTGCTAACCATCCAGACTTGCAGACTTGCTAACAGACTTGCTAACCATCCAGACTTGCAGTCCAACTGGCAGACTTGCAGAATACCATCCAGACTTGCAAAATATAGCATTACTTGCATTCTCTTGCATTCTTCAAAGCCCCTCATTGGTTTGTTGATTTATATATCTTCCTTGTGTAAGTATATCTGACAGGAGGTCTATCAGTTTCCTCAAATGATACTAGCTTACCACTTAACTGATACGAGGCAGAAATGTTCTCATAATGATTTCTAGTTTAACTTGGGTAACTTGTAAATAATAAAATGTTCTTAATACAAATAATGGAAGGATTGGCAACCAGCTCGACTGCAATTGTCAGCCTATTGCGCTGCTCAGTTGATAGACCATTCACACCAGGTAACCCGACTAGTGCCCCTCTCAATGATGTAAGTTCTACAAGCTCCACAATAGTACAGACACTGGGAAGAAGAAAATCTATACAGGCCACTGTCCCTAACCAATGTCCAAAACCGCCAATGTAAAAAGGATATGTCTGTGTTTTGGCATCTACTGCGAATACCACCACACTTTGCTTTCACTATCATAGCAAGAGTGAAAATGCCACAGAGGAATGTCTCACATCATTCTACCGACACATTGATCTACTGTCGTGTCTAACATCATGATTTTAAATAAATGGATGACAATGACTGACCATGAAGAAGAACAGAAAACAATAACTAGACTGAGTTGGGAAGAGAGTGAAAAGTTGGGCTGGTGATGTATATCAGGAAAGAGAAGGATGCAAGATAAACAGATAGAGAGACATTTGATTCTCCTAAGTCAACTTAAAAGAACAAATGCCATTCATTTCCTAAATGCTCATATTCAAATTTATCAACTGAATAGGGTATGGCGAAATTTACCTCTCCTGGTCATTGTAGCCATTGTTGCTAAAATTCTTGGCTTTGTCACTACTAGTAGATCCATTGTTTAGAACTTCAAACAAATAACTGAAGCGCTCTGATGATGTGCACTCATTGTGGTCAACATGGGCTTCAATATAGAGTAACAAACAGTTAGCACAGAATATAATGTAGCAAGGACAAGAGATAACTAATAGAGTTCAAAGTAATTTTCTACTAGATATTTGAAGCCGTCACATTGATGGTGTATACCTTCAGAGCCTTTCAAATTGTCTAGAGGATAACCAAACAAAGGCTGATAGGCGAGTGGCTTGGGTCCTAACTGCAGCTCTGCTAGACGTCTTGCCTCAAACTCAATAGCATGTTCACGCTAGTGTTCTAAAAATCGCTAGGCGCTGGGCGGGCGGCGAGCAGGTGCCTAGCGCCCAGGGGCCTAGGCGGGTGCCTAGGCGGTCTTATGTTTTGTATTATAACTTTAATAATTTACAAAAGTTAAGCATAATACCTTATCAATTACATCCAATTTAATGTCAATATACATATGCAAAATTTAAAAACATGAAAAATTAACAATCGTGAACAAAATTTATTAAAACTCAAATGACTGAAGTTGGTCATGATGGGTACTTTATATAAATTTGAATTTGTGTAATCTTTTATTTTTCTTCAAATTGCATGAATAACCTCAGTTATGTTTGATAAAATCTACATTAGTAAAATTGGTACCGGCAGATCCTTTGAGAATTCCATTAAGTAATCATCTTTCGCTACATTTAGACATATCATCATCATCATCATCAAAGCCCATTCCCGAGATTTTCTAAAAAAATAATTAAATAGTTTATTTCTAAAAAATAGGAAAGAAAAATAAAATAAGAACACAATCAACCTTATTAAAAAATAAAAATAATAAAATAAAAAAAAAAAAATCTCCCAGACCGCCTAGACCCCGCCTAGAGTCCGCCTAGACCCTGCCTAGACCGCCTAGCCCGCCTAGACCCCGCCCAGACCCGCCCAGACCGCCCAGACTGCCCGCCCAGGCATTAATCTGGGCGATTTTCCACCTTCTAGCGCCTAGACCGATTTTTAGAACACTGGTTCACGCTCTTCCATTAACCGTTTCCTGAAATATCCAGAATTGTCGTAAACTCTGGGAACTGCAAGGTTTTAAACATCAGATGTATTAAGAACATTAAACAACAATAGACCTCACTTAATCATGGAAATACCTACAATTGTTTCCATGCTTACAAAATCCCTTATTGAAGTAATGACAAGCTTTCACAGGCAATTCAGGCATACTGGGGAATCTCCTATAAAACCTTCCATTTAGAGCACCTACTCCTTCTTCGGGATAATAATAGTTGCTTGGGAAGTCACCCCCATTGTGGTTAACAGAATCAAATTGAGCCTCCACACCCATAAATGGAACTCGATCATGGATGTGGTAGTCATCAAAAACAAGTTCTAGGTAAGTCGGAGGGATGAAATCCATGTTCGGGATTGGTGGTTGTTTTACCATAACAGGGTCCCAATAGGGAGGTGGAACACGAACACCGGTAAGAGAAGAAAATGGTCGGGATGCAACTGGGGATAATGGAATAAATTGCATAGAAAGATCTGAAGTGGGAGATGGGTTGGGACTGGGATCGAAACTACGGGGGGTTTAGAAGATAAACCAAGCTCAAGTTTTGCTTTTGTAATTAAGTTGTGAATCAAGGCATCAGGGCCAAAGGCCAGCCGAATCATTTCTCTCTCACCATTGTCTTGTAACAATAGATAACCAATAATTTTTGTAACATTGTCGGGCTCTATACTTTGAATTCTATCATAAACAACTTTAGTAGACTCTTGGAAATCCATTTTCACATCTAGTGTCTGCATATACAAAACACACTGAAGGATTAAATGACTTTTCACCAAAACGAACAAAGACTAAGCAAGGATTTAGTTGAAACTTAAATGAAACATAGGAGAAACCCAATTAGCATAAATTCTTCACACAAACAATCCAACGATGAAAACAACATGGCAAAGACAGAGAACCCATTGCTTAGGAAACACTAAAAAAATCTAATAGAAAGAAAATCATATTTAAATACAAGGATGAACACCAAAGGAGCATCTTTATGTTTTCTTTTTTAATAAAGTCTACAAGAACAAATTCTATCCATTTCTAATTGAATCCAAAAAAACAAAACTATACCATAAAATTCCAGAACAATTTGAACTGGTGAGCTAGGTTCTAATAATCTCCCTATAACACCAGCAAATAAAACCAAGAAGCCTCTTTTTGCCCTTTTATAGTCAAAAGAAGAAAGATTGCAACGTAGAAAAAAGGGCATAAAAAAAACAAGCAATGGGTTCAGAACACAGTATCAGCATCATCAAACAGTGATTTATTTCCATGAAATGAGCCACAAGAAGGATATTCACAGTATTGAAATACCCTCGAGATGTGATAGCTGCTACTCCTAGTGTTTGCGTAGTATTAGGTAAAACCTACAACACAGTAGGTGATACCCAGTATCCCCATATCCACCACTTCTTCACATCATCTGCAGTAAAAATATAGGAAAATTAGCTATTTATAGAGAGCGTCTAATAGAGCATAGAAACATGACTGTAATAGGACATACTTCTTGATATAGCAAATCCACCCAAAACCAACATGACAAGCACTGCAAATGACCCAAATGTGTTTGCAACAATCATGCTCTTTCCTAATGCTCCAATGAACCGGAACATTCCTGAAGCAAACTGGCTTATTAGGAAGAGCAGAACGAACTGTCTGATAAACCTGCAACAATACAACAATTTTTAAAATAAATGTTGGGATTGCATATGCCCATTTCAATTTAGTCTTTACCTTTCCACATTTGGATCATACCCCATGACATAGAAGAAAAGTTTATTTTCTTACTTCTTGTAAAAAGTCTGCATTTCCTTTTCTTTCAGGACATTTGATAAAGTATCAGCTTGGCCACAATATCCTCCTGCACGTCAAAGTTTCAGGGTCATCTTTGACAGTAAAAGAAAAAATGTCAAAGATTAAGAGGGACAGTAAAATGAAAAAATGTCACCTTAGACAGCAGAGAGTGAGCAGGGGAGAGGGAAGTGAGTATGAAGCAATCAGAGGGACATAGCAAGGGAAGCACAGAAAAGAAGGCAATGCTTTATCATTTTGATAAATTAAGACAGAAAAGAAGATGCTTTTACCTTTTTCTTTTCTTAAAAACAAAGAAGAAAAGACTCCATTTTCGTGTACCACATACGCGCGTCCTGAAGAAGCACACTTGAATCATTATCAAAACCTTGCTAAAAATTTATAAAGATATGTGTCAATGTCATAGTGATTACCATTGCAACCGATACTTGTTTGACAATGGAAATTCTGATTTGGCATCATCATCAACCTTGAGCCAAATTTCGCATAGTGCTGTCAATAAATATGCGACTGCGATTCTCTGAAAAAATGAACGTGCTATCATTCATCAAATTCTTTCACAAAATAAAGCAACATTTTAGTAGCATAAATTGTCTCAACCATGAATTCTGCTAGTGGACACGTCTGCCTAGAATGGTCATGAAACCTAACTCTTGTAGCCACACTGACAGTAGTAAGCAACAAGGTTAAACTCTTACAGGAATTAGGGCAAATCAGTGGGTATACAGATAACCATGTCCATGTCGGGATTTCAAGAAATGTTGTGTACGAGACACTTCTCTAATATCCTAATCCATCCTGTATAAAAGTGCCCTTTTTGTAAGCAGTAAACAACTCGTACCTGCAGTATACCCATCCACCTAATATATTGCAAGTCGACTCCATAAGATAGATCATTGAGACGATGAAAATAGCCACCTGCACATCAGAAAATTTAATATATATATATATATATATATATATATATAAGAACCAGATAACCATATCACAATGAAAAAAATATAAGCTAAATAGTAAACATTACACTAGTACCATCATAATATAAGCTAAATAGTAAACAAACACTAGTACCATGACCATCATAATATAATCCAAACATGTAAACATAATATAAGCTAAATAGTAAACAAACATAATACATGTAAACATAAGCTAAATAGTTATTCAACATGAGGTGAAAACTAGTACCATCATAATATAATCCAAGACATGATAGAAATAAAACATTACACTAATTAACTGAAATAATTTGAACTTCTAATTACTTCAATGTTGAGATATTACTAAACTGAAAGAGTTACCTTTATCCAGATGGAATCGAAAGAGTTTGAGAATAGCTTCGAATGATGGAGAGCAACACAGAAGATTTACTAATCCCTAAAATTAGCAAAAATAAATAAATTTTATTACACACTATAGTTAAGAGCTGACTGAAGCCAAACATAAAAATCTCTATTTCTTAAAAAATCAGTGAAAATGAACATTTGAAGAAAAAAATTCAAGAACTTGTTTTCTTCCTCATTCAAGAAGAAAAAAACACTTAACAGACATAGCAATTTCCCCATCAACCCATCAAGAAGAAAAAACATTTTTTCCTCATTCGATTCTCTGCAAAACCCATCAACCCCATTCGATTTTCTGAAAAACCCATATTATATTTCACAATTTTTCACAAGTTCCCCATTTATTAGTGAAAATGGACCAAACATTCATCAGAAACCTAAATGTAACAGAACAATTGAGATTGTAATGACCCAAAGAAGAAAAATTTTCAAGACAAGTGACAGTGTATTACCTCTGGTCGAGGTCGAGGTCAAGGCTTTGGATTGAGGTCAAAACTCAGCACGAGATCGAACCACAGCTCGAGGTCGACGTCGCAAGTCAGCACGACGCTCAGATATTGTCTCTGATTTCTCACCACAAGGTCGAGGTCGATGGTTAGAGTTTTTGATCAATTTCTCTGATTTCTGATTTTTCTGCAATCAACAACAAAACAAAATCAGTGATTTCGATTCTCCCCTCGAGCTTTTGAGCCAAAAACAGATGTGATTTTCTTACAAAACCATTTCTCACCACAAGGTCGAGGTTGATGGCAAGCGTTTTCGATCGATTTCTGATTTCTCTGCAATGAACACAAAAACATATCTGTGATTTCGATTCTCCCCTCGAGCTTTTGAGCCAAAATGATTTTCTTACAAAACCCTAAAACTCTAAAATGAAAATGGAAGGAGGCGGGAGAGCCAAATGCTTTTGCAAGACCGCGAAATTTTTTTCGCCTGCGTGAAATCCACTCGAGTTCTCCATTATAGCCACGGTTTTTATTTTTTTAGCCACGGTTTTAGACCGTTGGCCACTATAGCCACGGTTTTTTGCCGTGGCAAATAAACCAACGGTTTAGAGCCGTGGCCATCTCCATGTAGCTAAACAAGCCTTTTGGTGTACTGAATATTCATTGATAAGTAAATCAATTACATCTAGGGAAGAAGTTACACGAGGAATAATTGAAGGATCAACTGGAGGATATGGAATCTTGTCTTTAATATAAAGATCAACTGGAGGAGATGGAGTATCATCTTCGTTAGCAGGATTAGATGGCAGAGATGGAGTTTTATCTTCATTAATAGGGTTAGCCGAAGGAGACGAGACCTTATCATCACTGGTAGGATCAAAAGGAGGAGAAAACACTTGACCTTCATTTAACATGATCACTCGGAGGAATTGGGAAAAGATCTTCCTTATCCTCGGACGGTGTAGAAACGTCCTCAAAGACATTGTCCGCTATAGCATGA
This sequence comes from Berberis vulgaris, assembly GCA_963556465.1. NCBI lineage: Eukaryota > Viridiplantae > Streptophyta > Magnoliopsida > Ranunculales > Berberidaceae > Berberis > Berberis vulgaris. Next base: position 60,430,021 of record OY747135.1, read on the forward strand.
TATTTGGACATGTCAAAGCCCTCCTCCGATTCAATATAATTAATAATATCAATCCTACTAGCAATAATCTTACTACACTCTACTACATCTGCAATAGATTTGGCCTTCTCCGCAATTGCAGAGAGTTCTTGCTTGGTCCGAACAAGTTCTTCTTCAACTCTAGAAAGCTTCTTCGAAGTTTTCTCCTTACAGCTTCTCTCCTCAACGAGTTGTTCCTTAACAAAAGCAAGCTTAGGAATAAGTTGTTCAACTCTCTCCTCAACGGTCTTACGGTGAGAAGACTGCGAATCAACAACACTTAATGCTTGATCAAAAGCTGCCTTTTCCATTGACAACTCACTCTAAGTAGCAGATAATTGTTCACGCAGGCGATTCATGTCCTACTCTACAACAAAAATTTCAGCAGCGTACAAATCCCTGACAGTCTCCACTTCCTTCAAAGGAGTTCAAGAAGCATCAACCACCTTTTTCTGATCAACACTCATCTCCTTCAGCTTATGCACCTAAACCAAAGTGTCAGAAAGCTGCAAAAGTTGCTCCGCGTGCTTCTTTTTCATGGCAAACACGTAATCATGAACAACCTGATAGTCGAAACACATTATCCCAACATAGGTATGATGGGACACCCCTAGCTCAGAACAAATAAAAAAGTAAAAAAAAAGGGTGAACTATTTACCTCCATGATTTGCTTCACACCTTTAACAAGGTGATCTCTAGCCGGACGCACTGGCATCGAGATTTTATCCATCAACTACTTATGCCACGAGTTGATGTGATTACATGCACGTCAAGCTCCGAATACCAGTCAAACCCACCATCCGTATTGATATGGATTTCTCCAGGAACAGGATTCTTCCAACTAACTTGCGGATGAAGCACAGAGGGGTCCAGAATGACAGAAGCTTCACCCTTGGTCACCTATTTGACAACCAGAACATTGGCGATGACAAAAACACCATATTTCCTTTTCTCTCTAAAACAATAGGAGAGGACTTCGGGTGGAAATGAGGAGAAACATATAATTCCTTCAACCTAAGATCAACAACAGGAGGAGGAGAAGACTTGGAGCTCTGACCACAATCAACATCATTAAAAACAAGATTGTAATCGAAGTCGTCCAGAGCCAACTCGACATTCAGATTATGGGACTGCTCCATTGTGAGCCGTGTCATTTTATTTGAAATGACACACACTTCCTCATCCAAAACCTTTCTGAGGTCGGCCATACCAGCAGTAGCAAGGAGATCCTTCTCGTACTCACTCAACAGAGCACAAGGACGAGAAAATTCCACCTTACTCCTTTCCACTGCCTACTGCATTTCCTCATCTTATTGAGCAGCAAGGCGAGCGTCATCTTCATCACCCTTCCCAAAAGCAGTAAAAGGAAGAGCAGTCCAAACATTTCTAGGTACATATTTTACCCAACAGGCCTTTTCCGTTTTAGAGGCCGAGAAGAATTGACCAACTCACCCACGACCTTCCTTTTGGAAGGACTAACGGGCCTTGGAGCTTTCATCTTCTTCACAGAAAGAACAACACCACCAACGCCAACAGAAGCATCGAGATCCGTAACTTTTTCAACGGAGCTCACTTTCCATCAATGCTAGCACCGCTAACACTAGCAGGAGCAATCCTCTTATTTGCACCACCAGAGCTAACAAGATAAACGAGACAAACACAATAACATTAGAATCATGCTCGTAAAGAACTAGCGATTGTTCTCGAGCATTAAGACTATATTTTGCCCCCTAACTGCAGATCAATCAACTTCTCGGGATCCTTGAACGACCTCAAAATGGGTATGTTGTCAAGCATGTAATTATCCAGACTTCATGGAAGCATAAAACCATGTCCTCAACCATAACCTTAAATCGTCATTTGGCTTCCCCAAACAAGAAGGTGAGAGAAGAAAGCATACACCAATCGTGTTAACCTTTAATGTCACCACATAATGCAAAATCTTTTCGTTTAAACAAATACCAACCTGCAAAGCTCCCACCATAGTTCCAACAATAACCCCCTTCAGTTGGGACCCATCAGCAAGAGGAATATCGATCAATTCTAAATAAGCCTAAAAAATGTTTGAAACTGGAAAATGGATACCGGCTCTGAACATTCTAGAGTAAAGAACAATGTAATCGAACCTCAGACGAGCAGAGTTGTCACCTTCTTTTGGCAGCACAGGATCCAACTCGGACGGAATAAAAAAAACATTTGACGAATATAATCCAAAGTGCCATGTGTTGCTTGCTTAGGCTAAAAAAAGGCCTCACAGTGGGCTAGACGATCATCACTCAAAGGTGTATTGGGAGCCATTGCAAGGAGTTTGACAATCCAGAAAATGAGGAAAAGAATAACAAATGGAAATAGCGTAGATATGATAACACAACCCTCCGACGCCGTTTTATAGGGTTGGGCAACGAAAAGACAACCAATGGGAAATCGTGCAGGATATGATGGTTGCACGAAACCCCAAAATCATGCCAAAATGAATTGACTAATGGCGTAGTGGAATAGAAAATGAGTTGGCAGTTGTTGACGACATTTAATGCTACAAAGAAAAACAATGTTGAACCCAAAAAGCCAACTGCCGAATAGTTAGTGGCATGCAAATGAACCCATTAATTAGGGGAGTTTTTGATGATACATCAATAATCCTTTGATCGCGACCGTAAACATGGAAAAGATCATCCATCACGAGGAACAAACAACCTCACGCTAAATATGGATAACAAGTCCAGTCACTAAAGCCCAAAGAGGCATTTAGTAACGGGTCACGAAAAAAATTAAAGGCCCAATGAACCTCTTCCCTTAGAAAAGAAAGATGTTAGAAGGAGACAAGTCATGGCGGGAATCACTCCCTCAGGATGCGTCTCAATGAAGAAGGAAACCATTGTGAGAAACGTCCCCCTTCATCACGCCCTGCATGCTTAAGTTATGCACAAATTTAATTACTCATATTATATCAGGTAAATGAGAGATTCACGAAAGATGTATGCAAACACAATACAACTATACTCTATCCAAGTTCATTATCTCCTATAGTTAAATGCATTAAGCATCGAAGTGCCTTCGGTCACCAAACAGGTGGTCTTTAGCAATCTAACCTTGTTTTGCAGGTCAGATCTCGAGAAAAACATATTTGGACGCATCATAAATATTGAGGAGCTTTGTTTAAAATGTTTAGTAAGGTTAAAGTTAACGAGTTTTCCAAATACGTGGATGGTCAAGACGAGCCCCATACAAACAACATCAAGTAAAACCCACCATCACATTACTTTTGGTAGGAGTTAATCTTGCCATGGCATGTTACAGGGATACCTTTGAAAAAAAATGCATTTTAAAATGCTAGGCTATTGAGACGAGATTGGGGGGAGGGGTGTGCTGATACTCTCTATTTGGAAATCAATTTAGATTTGAGAAACTTTTTGCCTATTTGTTAGATTTCAAAGATCTTCGCCTAAATAAATCGAGGAACAATATTGGAGCTCTAGAGAAAATGACCTACAAGTAGTTAGTTGCGACCGTGTTTACTTGATTCATTTGAAAGGGAAGGACTTGGAATTTTCACCATTCACTATGTTGGTGATTGCAGGTAAGCCCTGATCTTTGATAGCTTGAGATTCGGTTTTCTCAGCCGGTGTCCAATCCACATAAGCCTTGAATGTGGTTGGGGTTTTACCATCATTTTTTGAGGTGATAGTAGGTTTCTTATGTCCATGCATTACCATTAACCACACAGGTTCCTCCATTGCCATGAAATGAGTTCACATTTTATTTTTCCAGAAACTACAGTGTTCATGATTTATGATCATTTTGAATGAAAAAACTACGAAAACCATATTTATCCTTGATGCTCATAGTGATTATTTGAGATGTTAAGCCTTTTTGTGAGTAATTTGGTCTGATACTAACTGAGACTGTGCTAAATCATAATGAGTGAGATTGGAGGGGGGGGGGGGGGGGTGTGAAAAGTCTATTTCCTTAACTATTTGCTAGACCATATTTGATTCGAGCATTCTTCCACAAAGTTTTTCAATGGTTGTTGTGTGGTATTGTCCATTATCTTTAGTTTTTTGCCGTTGTGTTTATGTGATTTTTCTTAAGATTTAACACCAATAAACACTTGAAAGCAAGGTTTGTTTAATGGATGAAAACCTAGTACAATAAACTAGACTTGAAACCCTAAAATAGAGTAAAGTGAGTTTGAGTTCAACTATGAAGTTTTTGGTGGAATCAAGCCTTAGGATCAAATTGATAGTTTATTTAAACACTTTAGAATGTTGATTCGAGTCTTGATTTGAGAAACCAACAATGCCATGAACAATACCAACAATAAGAATAATATGTTTCTTCTTATTGTTTAAGAGGAAATCTTCATATTATCTTTCAGTGAGCTTCAAAAGAAAAGAAAGAGATCTAGGGTTTGAGTTGTGAGCTTAACCTAGACCAAATAACATTTTTGTTTGAGATCTATAGGCTCTAGAGAAAAAATCTTATTTGTCACCCAAATTTTCATGCTTCAAATGGTGAACTTCATTTCTCCTATATAAAGAAGTGAGAGAATTGAGTTTCAATTGTTCTCTAATTCATCTATTTGAAATACACTACTAAAGAAACCTTTTGGAATGGTAGCTTGCCTAAATTCAACTTACTCCCGTGGGTTCTTAAATCCATGGAGTGGATTTGTAGGAGTAAGTGTTACCGGTGATCCGAAGTAGGTGGTAAGACTTGATTGTGTTATATTCCATGATGGTCTGATCCCTAGCAAATCGATAAGTCTTGAGTAGCATGATCATAAGACCATGTGGTATTTCCAGAATCCCAAACACATGTTCGTAAAACTTGGTTGTGGTTGCATCCCATTGGTGATCGCCAAGATGTTTGTAAGACTCGCGGAGCGTAATACTTGGTTCGTATCGATAAGTCTCATTGGAGCGCGACGACTTGACCTTGGAGGTTCTGGAACATTATTTGAAAGTGTAGTTCTCTTTTCAACAAGTAATAAAAGCTTGTGGCATGCGAGACCTCCCCACTAATGAAGTAATTGGTCGAGGCCAATGAAACCCTAGTTTAGGTAAACCTTGTTATATCTGCGGATAATAGTTTAGTATGCAATCAACACGTGTGGGAACAAGAAAGATATTACACTCACTCAGTCGTTTGAAGTTCTGTTAGATTGGATGACGGTCAAGCTTGAAATACTTTCAGGCTGCAGTAGCCATGAAACAATACTTCTGCTAGGACTTGTAATCATCAGGCAACTTGCCCAAACAGTATGTCGACTTCAAAATGCACACAACATGCTCGTTCAGTCGAGGAGAGGTGACCAGTTGGATTGCCTGCGAAGACATTCAGAGACTAGCATCCTTTACCCTGATTAAAATGCGATCACGGTTCTGTACCCATTTGGCACTAGTTGAGCGGGCGGAATGTCAAGGTACGCCAAGAAGCGCCAAATTTCCTTAATAACAGAAAAATGAATGCGCGATTGAAGCATACCTCTGTGCAAGAAAATAAACCTTCGGAGGAAATAAGGGCGTCTAACCAGCTCCCAATGTGAGTAGCTCTAGATCATAGGGGGTCCGATACTTCTCGCGAAGGCCCACCATATTCACCTATGAAATTAACCTCTCCTTAAAAAATTCACGACCTTTATCAAACAGTTCATCAGGAAGTTGGTTTTGGCCTACCATGGAAGAACGTATGAACTTTTGATTACACATGCGAAAACGAAAAATTGAACAAAACAAAAATGCATAAGCAAAACAACAAAGCAAGGTCTCTGAGAAATTGCAAAAGTAAAGAAGCTAAACTCTACAGGGAAGGATACTTATATATATAAGCAATGATTCTCATCTTTTTCGAACAACCGCGTACATAATTAAGGATGTGCACTGCTCGAGGAGATGATTTAGACTCAATCATCTCGACCGCCCAGTTCCGTCGTGACGTGACTTAGTGGACCGACGAGCTGGCCAATTAACTCGAGGGGAGTAGCTGATGAACATCAAACCGTGTCTTGTAATCCTTATTGTACATGTGGCATGATGATCTCATTAACAAAGCAAAACATGCCTAGATGAACGCCCAATCTGATAAAGTCCACTGAAATAGGTTCCAGGAGGTTGGACTCGATCAGCGGTGCCCGAAGCCCAATACTCGTAAGACCTAATAAGGCAAGTATCTAGGAGTTTGACCTAAGACAAGCAAGCCAACAACACATTGACTCCTACTAGGAAACAAATGCCAGAGTATAAGTCATGCATGGAAACTCTGATGCACGAACAACACTCCACAAGGAAAGAATTCCTAGCAAGATTTTGCCTGAACCACGCCACCAAAGGCATAACCGAAACAAGGTCTCTCACATGATAAATAGGGCACAAGGTTGAGGAACAAAGGTTTGCTACATAACCCATTATTAAGCATTACACCATTCTCAAACATTATCTGACTTAAGTATCGGAGTGTCATCGGCCGCCATAATGGTGGTCTTTGGCTCACGTGTATTCCTTGTGTAGGTCAAGGTCGAGGTCAAGGAGAACAGAAACAGACTCATCACTTGTTTATTATATTTGTGTATGTATATCAAATCGAGATAACATTAAAGTCATTACAAGCAACAACTAAGTCAAAAGGGAAAATCAGCAGGGCTGTTGTCCTTAGATATTACAAATCAACCATAAGCTATAAACAACTTCTTAATATTATGTATAATAGGCTTTCATGACCAATCGCAAAAGTTATTGTCGAACTCATAAATAAGAGAAGATGCTTCCAAGGAGGTACGATGTATTGGTCCATTGGGCAATCCTTCTTGAGTGACGAGTTGGAGGGAAGCCTCAATAGCAAGAAGAGCAACAACAATAACACTATACAATTTGGACTTGACATTGGAAAGTGATACTTGAAATGAGAACCTTATCACTTCTCAGCACCGCGTCCACAATCCCTATTGTCCCTTTGTTGACCTGTTCAATCAAACAACAATCATAATCTAAATTTAAAGAAGGCATACAAATAATTTCAGAACTGTTAGAACAATGATGAGTGACATGTTGAGTGTCATCAAAAGAATCAAAGGAATGATGAAGATGAAGATTAATGCTATACTAAACGATAAGAGTTTTGAGATCCTGCAAACAAATAACAATTAGTCCTTAGAGTATAAGAAAATCATTTCAAAATATTTTCAAGTGATTCAAATTGTGTTTATTAGATAATTCATAGTATTACAATTGTCGTGTTTTGATTAGCTTGAGAATTGGTCTCGATCGAGCACATAAGTTGGTCGAAAATAAGGAACACTACCCTGTTGTTATTGCGAGACAAATTTACGCGACTTTAGTAAAATGACCATAACTTTCTCATTTCAAAACATTATCGAGTGATTCAAATTGTGTTTATTAGATAACTCAAATTTCTACAATTTTTGTGCATTGATAAGCTTAATAATCAGTCTCAATTGGGGGTTTAAATTGGTCAAAAGGTACCCTGTTTTTATGTTACTGTTTTCTCAAAAACAGTTTTTTAGGTGGTGTGAGTTAGTAGGAAAAAAAATTACATGGTAGTGTGAGAAAGCATTTTTGGTGGTGTGAAGTAATCGTTGCATTTGACATGATATAAGCTGACTGCATAATGTCTTTCTATCTGATCATATCATAGAATAAATTTTGTTTCAAAAGCTCATTAGCATCTAGATAAATCAATTATTATTATTATTATATATTTTTGTTATCACCAAGATAACTTCATTAACTTGGTATTTAAACATATCATAACAACTTAAACTCCTAATGGTACTACACTAAAGTAACATCACAATGGACTCGACATTCTACTATCAATAGCAAAGTTAAGCCTAATACACTAAATTGACATTTTTGTAGCAACCTTAAAATAATATCACTTTTTAGCTGTAACAGTCCACCAAACAATTTTACACATTTTCACAACACAAAGTGATACAATAATTATATCACCATGAAGAGTATGGTGCTACAAGTGATACTATTCATGATGATCTAATTTATTGTATAAATGTTTTTTTTGTGAAACTGTTTTACATTTTTTTTTTGACTAAATTTAGTTTTGACTTGAAATTATTTAGTGAACTATTACAACTCAAAAGTGACATTGTTACAAAAATATCAATTTGGTATAGTGAGCCAATTCATTTGTAAGCTAGGTTTTCATTCTCGTGGGTTTTGTGCTATTACCATGTTATAACTTATAACATGATAAAAATGCTCTACATTACATTTAAAGGGGTGGAAGGTGAAACTTTGGTCTTCAGTGCTAAAAGTAAACACTTTCGGTTTGTATATATGCTTTCATATATTGGGATTATTTATAGGATTTTCTTCAGTGCTACTCAAAGTGTGATAGCTAGCCTCTCTAGTTAAATCCAAAGGGAAATCGGCTGTAGCAAAATATTTTTTTAACTTGAAATGCAGTGTTTTGTTGTGTAACAAGCAAGTCTTTGTCAAAATGATGGAGATATAAGAAAGCTTTATGAATTAATTAGTGCAATATCCATCTATCCAACCTTAACAAATGTTTGAGTCTAATCTGATCTATATTTGGTTGGCGAATGGCTAAGCAAAGATGGATGCATGAGCTAAATAGGGAAGAAATGGATGACTTATAGCTTTAGATGTGAGTGATTTCAGAATCATTCATTGTATGTTGGTGGAGTTTGGTAGCCATAGACCAAAACCCTCTCTAAATCAACCCGAATTGCTGGCTAGTAGCTAGTTCTTTCATTCAATTATTATTATGAGTTTCTCAAGAGTTTCACTTTTTATTCATGCAAACTTATTGAGCAAAATAAATAAGTGAATAAATTAAATAAATGATCAAATATTTATACGGCCGGCAGTAGAAAAGAGACGTAAGGAGATGTCAAAACCCATCAGAAGAAGAAAAGGTGATTATGGACCACTATTGTGATAGATTTGTGAACCAATATGTTAATCTTGCTTTTGCTCTTATGCTCTTTATTAAATATAATGATGTGAATGTGAAAATTGGGGCACAAATAATGATTGAATGATTGATTCAGATTCTTTTCATCCTTCCTTAATATAATGAATGCCCCATCAGCATAAAAGTCACGGTTACACTTGCTTATTCACTCCATCTCACCTCACGGGACAAAGAGAAAGGGATCTGTATAGTGGAGTTGATTATTAGTTAATACTGTTTTTCAATCTATATCGGTGAAAAAAATATACAATAACAGTAATAAGTTCAGCGACTCGTAGCTGGCTCTTCCTACAATCTTAGGGTGTGTTTGGTTGTATGGAATTTTATATCATGAAAATTCACGAGGGATCCCTATATTTTAGATTAAATTGACGTGTCATTCCACATCCACCATTTGATTTTGTGATTAATTGTGAGAATGAAAGTCCCATAAACATGAGAATCACACTCCTTAGTCCTCCAATGCATATGATTCTAATGTTCATGAAACTTTCATTCCCACCATTGATCACAAAATCAAATAGTGGATGTGGAGTGATACATCAAATTAGTCTAAAATATAAGGGTCCTCTCATGGATTCTCATGACATAGAATTTCATGCAACCAAACACACCCTTGATTGCATGAAATCCTAAGATAATGAAATTAATGAGGGGACCACTTAAATCTATGTCAATTTGAGATTCACTCACCAATCCACTATTAGATAAAAGTCTGAGAGTCGCATGCATTGGGGACCAAAGAGTGTAATTCGCATATTCATGAAATTTTCATTCATACCACTGATTACAAAATCTAATATTAGATTGGTGAGTGAACCTCAAATTAACTTAAAATTTAAATGACCCCCTCATGAATTCCCACAACTTAAGATTTTATACAACCAAACACAACCTTAAATTAGATATAGTTATGCATGTTAAGAAAAAGAAATTCACGGGCTCATACTAGTTACCTTGTGAGAAAACCACATTTTTCCATCACGTGACAGAGTCCTGTAACAAAATTAAGTACCCTAGAAAGGGACTATTAATATTGAACAGTGTATATATATATATATTCCATATTTTGATGTTTTATTTAGCCACAAAAAAAATGTATAATATAAAATTATGTAAAAGAAGAGTTTGATGATGCGGTGACCATTCCATCAAAATTGTATGGGCACAGGAAAGCGTGGTTGACAGACAGAATAGAGTGGCTGACTGCTAGATTCTAACCAACTTAAACTGTCTTCAAAGCAAAGAGAAGTACTAGACTGGTAGTGAGACAAAATTTAGTGACTGCACTTGTGTGCGTTCGTGAAGATTTACCAGTACTATGCCCCACCAACCCATACAAAGACAAGTGCATGTTGTCAATATGCTTCCTTTCTTTCTTTCTTGCTTTTACATATATCTTCTGTTTAGTAAATCGAAAATTCTTAATGTCGGGAAGTGGGCGAGGAAAACAGCGAGGGAGGGAAGGGATCGTCCATCCTCCTCGGGATGTGTGCATGAAAAGTCAACACGTGCATCTCGAGGGGAATGAACGGTCCCCTCCCTCGCTATTTTCCTCGCCCACTCCCTCGACAAGTAGAACAACTCTTAGTAAATAGAAGCCAAAAAGTTGATTGCATTCTGTGCAAGAAGAGTAATACTACGGTGCCTGGTTTGGTGCCTGGTGCTACCAGGCACCGTTGATGTTCCTCGAGATAGGAACTACCAGGCACTGAGGCCGGTGCACTTAAGAATTCCTCGTGCAAGAAAGATTAATAAATCTGTTCATCAAACAGGTTACAAAACAAAGACTTTGTCATTGAAAGGACCATGTTCTAATATACATATAGATACCCCATCCATCCATTATGGCAGACCAGAGATCATTCGACTCACGAGTTAATCACACTTTTGATTCCTTGAGCTGTTTTAACCCGTCGTTAGTACTAGGCTGTAGGGCGGACTAGAAGTTGTCTTTGTCAACCTTCATGGGCTGACTAAATTTTGGTCAAGTTTGACCATCATTGTCAATCTTCAGACAACGATCCTTGACAAGTCATCTTGGGCTCCGTGAGCTTTGACTAGACTTCTACTTTCTAAGTCATCTTCGTCCACTCGTGGCGTGCTAGGCGTTAGAGCGGACCAGAAGTTGTCTTCATCAGTCTTAACAAGCTGACTAAACTTTGTTCAGATTTGGCCATTATTGTCTATGGTCGGACAACGATCAAGCTTCATGAGCTCTGACTAGACTCTCACTTTCTAAGCTGTCTTTATTTGTTCTTAGCGGACAAGGTGCTAGAGTGGACCAGAAGTTGTCTTCTTCAACCTTAATGAGCTGACTAAACTTTGGTCAAGTTTGACCATTATTGTCTTTAGTCGGACAATGATCCATGGCGAGACATCTTGATCAGGTTTCATGAGCTCTGACTAGAGTTCCACTTTCTAAGCCATCTATGTTCGTTCTTGGCGGGCTAGGCATTAGAGCGAGAAATTGTTTCTATCAGTCTTAACGAGCTGACTAAACTTTGGTCAGGTTTGGCCATCATTGTTTATGGTTAAACAATAATCCCTGGCAAGCCATCTTGGTCAGGCTTCATGAGCTCTGGATAGATTCTCACTTTCTAAGTCGCTTTTATTCGTTCTTGGCGGACTAGGACTTAGAACATACCAGAAGTTTTCTTCATCAGTCTTAATGAACTGACTAAACTTTGGTCGAGTTCAACCATCATTGTCTATGGTCGGATAATAATCCATGGCAAGTCATCTTTGTCAGGCTCCATGAGCTCTGACTAGACTTTCACTTTCTAAGCCATTTTTGTCTGTTCTTGGCGGGCTAGTACTTAGAGTGGACCAGAAGTTGTCTTCATCAGTCTTAATGAACTGACTAAACTTTGGTTGAGTTTGGCAATCATTGTCTATAGTCGGACAATGATCCCTTGCAAGTCATCTCTGTCAGGCTCCATGAGCTCTAACTAGACTTCCACTTTCTAAGCCATATTTGCCGTTTTTGGCGGGCTAAGACTTAGAGCGGACTAGAAGTTGCCTTCATCAGTCTTAATGAACTAATTAAACTTTGGTCGAGTTCGGCCATCATACAGCCTTGGGCTTATAAGTCTGACTTAGGTGTTTTGACTTACCTATTTCGCCTAGTAATCTGACATGGGGGTTGGACCAGTAAGTCTGAAACTTAAGTCGGGTTACAATAGATTATCCAGATTTTCAGCCAGGTTTAATGAGTAGTAGTGGAACTTTAATAAAGAAAATACTTTGAATTTATTGATAATATCTTTTTAGGTGCTCCACATTTCGTGGGAACCTAATGCCTTCACCATCCGTTTTCTAACCAGCATGTTCTTGGCATGTTGACCTTAGTCACTCTATAAGGTTGACCTTCTTATTGTAGTACTGAGCCATTATCTATCTTTTGAGCTGGATCAGATCACACTTATTTGGGCTTGTTCCACTCTACTGGCGAGATCATCATGCCACAGAGTAGATTACGAGACGATTTGGTATTGGTTATTCCCCCTAGTTAATGGGGCTGCGTGCAATTCCATTAATTCGATGAATGTGGATTGGTGTAGTTGTAATTAGAACCGTCGCCTCCTTATTCTCCATGTGGCATTTAATGTTGATGTGACTGTTGGATGACCTCGTTTTGTGAATCGTCGCGCCTATATATAGGCTGGTTTCGCAGTTTCAAGCATTACCATGAACGCTGTGAAGCATGTTCCTCAAATGTGTCTTTCCAGAAAATTTGTTTTTGCCTCGCCAAAGGACAAAGGAAGATTTCCATTGGTGGAGTCTTCGAATGTTTTGACGTTTGCAGCGATGAGTCTTAACAAGACCTGCTATTGAATGCAACCACCTAATTTGAATGAGCATCCAGTGGCTCCATGCGACCTTCAAATTTTTTCTAACATTGCAAATAAGAAGTATGGACTTTTCCTTAGGGGCCAAGTTTGTCCTTCATCTTCTGGTCTTCTACCGGACGTGGCCTGCGCCACTGGGGGAGCTGACTCTACTTCACCCCAGGCATCCCCCTTTTGAGGGAAAACATCTGCATCCAACTTTGGGTCCTTTTGCTTTCATTTCCAAATTCTCTTCTGAAGGCGGATTGGCGGAGGAAAGTATTGACGAGTGTACCAGTAGCCAACTTCGGGCGGATGTTTCTTTTTGTTTGACTTCCAAGTTCTCTTCTGAAGGCAGATTGGTAGAGCAAAGTATAGATGTGTGTATCGTCAGATCCTTTCTTGCGTTTTGCTTTGCACCAAGCTTAGATACTTGTAGCGGGTCAACTTTTGTACTAGCCCATCGGCCAAGCTTAGTAACAACTTTTAGTAATCAATAAAGTCTTTTTTTTTAAATTCGTTTTTCTTTTACTTCCTGAATGATTGTGGATCATATTGGCTTGTGCAAACAACTCCTCTAGACTATGAAGAAAAAAAATGAGACAGTTTAACTTTGAGCAAGGACTATGCTAATCTGGTCCTGAAAGAGACGCATGTGATCTTGACTCAGACTTTGTAGTTCCCTTGATGAAATAACACGATTCCGTGATGATAGCGAAGTCACTGAAAAGTGATCTTTATGTGGGCGGGCCATTTCTTGCTGGTTGCCCGCTTTCTGAGTAGGCGTTGGTCTATCAAAGTGTTGCTACTTAGTTTTGTATAAAACTAGAGTGACAGACGGATAGTCTTTTTGGGACTAGATCCTGACTCATTATTTAGTTGATTCTTGGTGGTCAGAGCCTTGTCTTGGTCCGTATGAATTGGAATGGTTAAATGCATCCATGATTATTCCAATTTGCTCCTTAAACATCCGACTTTCCAGTTGTTGATGCATTGCTCCCGCAGTCTGTCCGGTAACGGTATGTCCCTCTTTCAGTTATGAAGAAGGGCTTCTCTTGGTCTGGGGTGAATTTGTATCTGGTTGTATCCGAAATAAGTGTCCATTAATCTTAGAAGGTTGTGTTCGGATGTGGCATCAACGATCTGTTCAATGCAAGGAAGTGGAGGGCTATTTTCAGACATGCCTTGTTTGGGCATGTGTAATCCACGCAGACTCTCCATATCCCACTCTTCTTTATCACGAAGATGGTATTCACTAGCCAGTCTAGGTATTGTGTTTCCTTAATCACGTCAGCGTTAAGTAGCCTTTGTATTTCTTTATTGATGATCCAATTTCATTCGAGGGCAATGGGTATCTTTTTTTACCTAATAAGCTTTCACTCAAGATCAACTTCCAGTTGATGGGTGAACTCGGAGGGATCAATTACCACCATGTTCAGCATCGTCCAGGCGAAGATGTTGTGATTCTCACTCTACAGCTTTATCAGTCATTCTACCAATTCTTTGCTCTGGCAGAAACCTATCTGGTCGGCTCTATTATTATTGGGGCTATCAAGGTAGACCGTGACTAACTCCTCCTCTGGCTAGCGGACATTGGGTTTTCCCTTGGATTGATTGGAGTCTCATCATCCGGGCGGTGAGAATATTTTCTCTTCTATGGGCCCGGGCTATGAGATGTTTGACTCGCGAGCCCAGCCTGTGATTGCTAACAGTCCAAATGCTTTAATTCTACATATTGGCAGTCTCTTGTTGACGGTTGGTATCCCCGAATGGTCTCTTCCGCCTGATTGGCAGGGTACTTGATGCACTAATGCAAAGTGAAACTAACCGCCTCCATCTTATGGAGCCAAGGCCTTCCCAAGATGATATTGTAGGTGGATGGGGCATCGACCACCATGAACTTCTGGAATAGGAATTTCTACAGTTGTGGCTCTCCCGGCGCCACAGTCAGCCTAACCTTCCTGATAGGGAAACAATTATCCCCGCTAAACCTGATCATGGAGTGACTGGCAGACATCAAATTCTCCTCTTTGAGCTATATGCTGCGAGACACATTGACGAACAGGACATTCAAAGAGCTCCCTGTGTCTACCAAGGATCTCTTCGCTTCCCACTTTGCTATAAGGATTGAGATAACCAGGGCGTCATTATGAGAAGATTTGACGTCTTAAAGGTCCTTATTCGTGAAATGTCAGCGATGGGATCGGGTTCTGAATACATGCGTATTGCATTTATCAGTCTTCATAGGTGGACTAAGTTCGCATCTCGCGGAGCGTACACTTTCGGGATCTGTTGGATTTCTCACCTTTGGAGCATACCTCGTGCAGGACATATATAGTGGCAGCCGCCTTTTCTTCTATTTCTTTTATGGCTTTTTCTTTTTTTCTTTGCTCGATTTTGTCTCTTTTCCGGGCCTAAGAATTCTTTGAGTTTTCCCTTCTTAATCCAGTACTCAATCTTGCCTTTTAGATTCTTGCAGTCTTCAGCATCGTGGCTGTTGTCTTTGTGAAAGAAGCAGTACTTGCCATTGTCTCACCGAGAAGGATCTCCTCGCTCTTTGGAGGGCATTTCTCCCCAATTCTTAATGGTATTGAGAACATCGGTCAAGCTGGAGTTGAGGGGAGGATAGGATTTGGATCTGACAAAGTTAGAGGCGTTATCTTTCCTTGTTTGGCTAGAGTCTGGCTTACTGTCACTTTGCTTCCTTTTGTTTTTGTCCTCGTCCTCCTATTTCTTTACCTCCTTAGCTCAGGGCTAGGGGAATATTTCTTTTCAGTGTCTCCCCTCTTTTTGGCGGCCCACATCTCCTCAAGGGTGATGTATTTTTTAGCGCTCTTTAGTAAGTCTGTCATGTTTATTGGAGGTTCTAGGGTGAGAAAGTTGTAGAATTGGCCTCTCTTCAGACCTGAGTTGAAGGCTGTGACCGAGGTGTCGTCGATCAGAGTTAACTCATCGTTGAAGCGAGTGACGTACTCCTCAGTGTTTCGTTTGGATTTTGCTTGAGGTTGAGCAAGTAATGCTGGCCCTTCCTAATCCATTGGTTGCCGACAAAGCGAGTTATAAACGCTTTGGTCAAGTCTGGAATGAGTCAATAGACATTGGAAGAAGATTGTGGAATCAAGTTAGCACCGGTTTCTTCAGGCTAGTAGGAAATGTCCGACACATTACTGCTTTAGAGCCTTCTCTTAGTGCCATCACATGATGGTACTGACACAGGTGGTCAGACGGGTCTGTTTTCCCGTAATAGAACTCCAGCTCTGGGAGGCTGAACTTCTTAAGCAGTATCGCGTTCCTGATCTGATATGTGAACAGGGGGACAGTAAGGTTGTACAACACGTCTAGATTAGTGGCCCCAAGCTGGAAGGGATTGTGTGTATTGGGTTTGTCAGCCTTAGATGTTCGTTCTCTATGGACCGCTCCGATCCCCGGATTTTCGTCGTTCCTTGTCCCGTGAGAGCCAGAAGGGACATTGTGGCTCTCTTGGACACACTCTCTATTCTCTTGCGGAGACAAAGTCCTTTCTTCCTCCCTGTTGCCACCTGCGGGTGGTGGGTTTTGATGCGCAAATGTCTTCACCACTCGAGCAATATGTTGCACTTGGGCCAATAGTTCATCCACCCTAGAGTCCTTCATGGCTGCAGTCGACGCGAAGGCCTGGGGTTGTTTTCCCCGCGTGGCTGGTACTACCGAAGTTGGCAGCATTGTGTTGGTTCAAGCGTGTGAAGGGTCGACGATTTAGTAAGGCCTTGCTGATTGGGTCTAACCTCTTGGTACCCAACTCAGTGGGCTTGGAGTAATCTGGGCTTTGGACCAAACCGACGCAAACACTCACTGGGAGGCATGCGTTAGCTTGATCATCATGACATGTGTATGGTGAGGATTACTGGAGGGTTCGGTGTATCATCAACTAACTTTCACCTTGTATGTCTAAGCTCCATGGTAAAGATGTCCGTATGGTATGAAACCTAAGGAAAAATCTATAGTCTGAGCTAATGTGTGTGGCCTAAAAGAAGACTAACCCTAAAACCTTACCCAATGGTGAACAATACATTACCAATTTCAATAGGAAAATAAGACAAAATGTGATATACCAAGAACAAGGATGAATCGGTTACATGTTAAGTAAAACTAACTTAAGGGACAATGGGAGTTGGGAGGAACTGAGAAGTCACACGACAACTAGTTAGGCGTGTAAGACAAACCATTGGTTTGATGGACTTTTCTTCTAAAATGGCCCTCTTAACATTTTTGTTTAGACACCAATTAGGGGAGGGGATACCAGACCATTCACCTATTTTCCACTTTAATTCGGACATAATATTCATGTTTGCTAGGTTTTATCTAAAATCCTCAGGATACGCAAAACGCCTTCGAGTTCTCCATGATATCAACGATTACTTCACCTCATGTTCTACCAATCTACTCACCTGTAAACTACTCACAAGCACGGTTGCCCTCGTATTACGAGCCTCCGACGCTCAATTAAGAAAATAGCCAACAACTAATCTAAGAAAAACATCAAAGAAAACTAGAAATCTAAGTGAGTTTTCAAAGATTGTGAATTTCCCTAGAGCTCCCTTAGAATTCAACCCTTTCCACATTGGCCTAAGGACCCTATTTATACTACTCGTCCCACCAACCTATCCGCATCTTGTATTAAATCACCCGACAAGGGTTCCTATAAAGTGTGATATAATATGATTACTGTAATTACCAAATAGCTTATTTTTTGCTTTAGTCCCTTTCCTTTGACAGAGTTGTACACTATAGCACCAATTCTGTCTAGTTGACGGAGTCCCTCCATTTGTCTAGATTCCACGTGTCACGGTTGGATTGGCCAATTCTCATTGGATCCATTTGTAGATCGTTTCCAATCACTATCAGGCATAATTGACTGGATTCCTTGGGCCGGACATGTCTTTGTGTTTGTTTCTAGTTGGTTGCTTCTTTTGTTGAGCGTCCCAATTTCTTCTCTTCCCATTGGTTCTCCTTTTTTGTCAGTGGCTGGCTTTCTCATTCGTCAGAGGTGTTAAACCTATTCTCCCTTAGATGTCCTCCCTATAGTTTGTATTTGCTTGGAGAAGAAGGAATGGGACATCATGTGCCGAGCATGTGATGTAACTTTTCTTCCATAAATTAAGTCTAAAAGGTGAAAATTCATTGTCGTCACACGCGCCGAGTGTGTGTGACTTCTCCCACGTGTTGTGCATGAGACATCCCTCACATGCCTTCAACGTGTTGATCATGTCATGCGTTTAGCACGTGACGACAAATTAGGCACAAACATAGCCCCCCTCGGCCATATCTTCCTGTCGAGGTTGATGTGGCAGAGGAAGTGCTCAGCCGACTCTCTTGCTTTTCGCGCAAGGTAACCCCATATTTTTTAGCTTCATCATCTGCTACATTTTCTAGCTTTTCATGTCCACTCTTTCAAATCGTACGCGTGAGTGGCCCAATGCAGTAAGTTCCATCATGAACCGATAGACATGTGCCCTAATTAATATTAGGTTCCTTGGCGAAATCATTTCTACTACATGGTGGTAATCTATTGGATGTTATGATGTTGATAGTTGTCATACCACGCAGATCAAAGGGATAATCCCATTACGTGATTGAGCAACCTTAATGACGCCCTTTCGTATTCAAAAATGTTTTGCCCCTTCTATAAGTAGCTGCATTTGAAAAACATTTAAACTCTTCATTCACGGTTATCCTCCTTCGTCTCTACAGAGTTAGGGGTTTTATATTTCTTCCACTTTCCTAGATCTCTTCTTAATGGCGAAGGGTAAAGTTGTTTCTGTAGGATATCAAAGGTCTCAAACAAACTCAGAAGTAGTAGAGTGAATGGAACTCTGATATAATTAATTGAAAGCAAAGTACTGGCTAAATAGCCTTACAACCACGTCTGAAAAACAAGAATAAGATCCACGATTAACAACCCTATAATCATGGACCACTACTAGTTAAAAAATCCAAAGCAGTAACTTAGTCCTATAGACTAGGTCTTATTGAAACAGAATCAAAACAACCCGAAGAAACAACATGCTTCTTCAACACGACACTGACTAATTCAAATAATTTCCACGTGTCCCACCAATAGGTTTAGCCCCCACAAGATACCTACTGTCGAGGAAGTAAGGGATGACCATGGTGTCCTTGGAACCTCCCCAGCCCCATGCGATTTACATTTGCCTTGGTCAGTTAAACGCCGGTCTCAATTTTCACCAAGCAGGCAAGGCAAATGTTGACCTTCACAACCTCTGCCCTAGTTAGTGTATTGTGAAGTTCGGGTCCCAGTATTATTGTCACGCCCAGACCCACCGCGAAACCCGTAGCATGTCGACGCGTGATATGAATCCATAAGCGTTCAGATTGTAACCAGACACAACATCATAGTGTAATACATTCTTGAAATGATGGACAAAACGGAAATAACAAATTACGATAAAATTTAAACAAAATTAAAAGTATTTGTCCACCCTTGCATCATATCGACAAGACCAATATATACAAACATCAAGTATTTATCAGATTATATAAGTACGACAGAAATACGACAACTATTACAAAGATACATGCACAGGGTGGACAAGACTAAACAACAAAAAAACAAATCAACAACTGGAGACTGGTCCTAAGCAGCTTGATCAGCAAGTACAACACCACCGCCTGTGCTCCAATAGAAGCACACCCTTCCCGGGTCAGCAAAGTACAAAACTAGCTAGTGCGAGAGAACTAGATACAAACATCAATACAATATGTAGTAGGAAGTCATGCCATAGAATAATGAAATATCTGAGAATTTTGTTTCTTAATTCACGTAAAAAAAACATGGTATTTAAGGCTAAACAGTCACTACAAGTTGCTCTAGGATAAGTCTTAACTATGGAGGATAAAAAAAAACAAACTAAATGGGAAAAGTCTGCACACAGGGGGAAAGCTGGCACATGGGTCTCGTCTGAACGAGACCCAGTTAGGTCTATGTGTTATGGATTTTTCTCAAGGGTTTCTTTCCTGGATTTAATCCAAATCCTCGAGAAATATCACATAACTCGGCAAACACATATGTGTTATCCACATGAACATAACTAAAATCAAATGCGAGCAAACGAGATTTGATAAACATAACAAATGAGTAATAGAGAAACTATACGTATCCTGAAACAAAGAAAACTCTAAGTTTTGATATTTAATTATTACAAGTAAACAAAAAAAGTCCTTGTCATGAACATACAAGTGGAATAAGCTACATTCATTCAGGTACTTAAAACAAGCATTTCCAATAACTATCCAAACAAGATAAACTGATTCATCAAGATGCATAAAACATTTGTTTCCAATAGCATCCAAGCCGGATAAAAGCTATGCAATAAGGCATCAACCACAATCACCCCTGATACACATAAAATTGGATAAGACCACATTAAAACACACACAATGATGACAAACATACCATCGGGATAAGTTATAAACATCCAACTATCATACAAGGCCAAAAACCATTATAAGACCCTATGTAAGTGTCTCATATCGTAGGTACCCGCATACCCTACAAATGTGTCTCACCTAGATACATCCCACAACATGGACCAGTACCACTTCAAATTTGCACATAATTCCTTTTGATCGATTTTTTTAGCCAACATGTGATTCTCCCAATTTTGTAGTTGTGTTCCCAAAATTTGTTGATGATCTTTCCCATTATGAGATGCATTGGATTTTTTAATTGGCAATGGAATTGTTTGCACTCATCCCATTTGTCGAAGAACCCTATTCGGATGATAAGACTTTTGTATTTCAAAAGACAAGCCAAAGTACCAAGTAATCTCCATAAATGGACAATTGTTTCATTCCATTGTATAAGGGTCCTACAAAACCATAAAAACAAATGAATGGAAATTGAAGGGCTAGTTATATGTTTGGTAAAACAATTAGGAAAATAAAAAAATTAAAGTAAAACTACAAGAAAATTGAATAAAAGTTGTATGTTTCGTATATAAGAAAACGAAATCCCAAAATGTGTCATAATACTTCTTCAAATGACCAGTCATGTAAGTGCTCATGCAATGCAAGAAGAGGTGAAGATGCGGAAACAATCTCGGACCTCACTTTTTTACAATTAAGACCCCAATTTATTTTAAAAATAATTTTAAATGTTTAAGGGTATTAAAGACTTTTAATTGTTCAACTTTTAATTTGAATGCTGAGGATTTTAAATTAAATAACTACCCACTATCAAAATACTTTTTAATAAAAAACAATTATGTCAATTTGTTTATAAAAAAGAAGTTGTGAATTTTAATTAAATGTAAGTTGATTTATTCACCCAAATCTCCATTTTTTTTATTTATGAAACTATAAAAAGTCTCTATCTATGATTTTCTTGTGTTGGCTATAAATTTTATTTCAAATAAACAATGATACAAATTTATTTAAACAAAAGGTAAAAAAAAAAAAAAAAAATGTATATGCCAAACTTTATTCGACCTCTTTCGATTGTTTGACTATATATACTGAAAATGTATTTGAGAATTATGCAAAAATAATTAAAATATAGGATGAAATTATAAATCGTATATCTAGCGATTGAAATTAGGTCTATGATTAATTTGTAAAAATTATTCAATGATATATGATTCATGAGCACCATTGTCAAAGGGTAAGAAGATTGAAGTCAACCCATGAAGACAAGTCAAAGTTATGAAGATTTATAGATGGCCAAAATTCTAATGAAGTGTGAAAAGCTATTTGGAGGCAAAACATGAGTGGGAACCAAATTTCAAAGTTGGAATTTGAGATTTCTCCCATTTGAGAATGCATATTCCCTTGAATATTCCGTCTTTAGATAATACAAGTGTCGAAAGGAGATCTCCATATCAAGTATAAAGATATGTGCTAAAGGAGAAGCTTTTATTGTAAAAAAAAGTTGTTCGAGGCAGGTGAAGTCGACTCCACCACTTGATAGTTCATTTCAACAGTGAATCGTTTTGAAAAGAGGGTGGAGGAAACTGTGTGAAGTCAACTTCACTATGACCAGACTGGTTCTATAAATAGGAATCGAGATCCATCTTTTTGGATTATCTCTCATATTTTTTCTTGTTCAAAATAGTGAAGCCCTTTTACTTAGGCCTTCCCTTGATAGATCCATTCACTTGTTCAAAACCCATATCCCTTGTAAGAGATCTATGGTGTTTTAGGAATAAACTTTTCATTTCTTCATGGACTTTTTGGTTATCTAAAGAGGAGAGAAAAATGAAGTGAGGAAGAAGAGTAAGGTAGATTTGTATTGGAATATGCCTAATTTGGGGAGTTGTTGAACCTTAAGCCACTTCATCTCATTCTTGAGTGAAGCTTCCATGATCCATTGAGTATTGAGTGAGGGAGTGAAAGTAAACGAGTTTTTAATCCTTTTTATTCGACAAATGAGTGTCACTAGAAGAGAGAAACCATTTGAGTATTAGATTTGCCTAAGCTCAGCTTTATCCCGTGCTTGTTTCTAAATCCATGTAGTGGATTCCTATGAGTAAATGTCACAGGTGATCCCAAACAGGTGTTAAGACTTAGTTGTGTAGCATTTCATGATAGTGTGATCATTGGCCATTCAATAAATCTCACGGAGCACGAATATAAGCCCAAGTGTTATCTCCAGAATCCCAAGCACGCGTAAGTAAGACTTGGTTGTGGTGCATCCCACGTGACTGCCAAGATGATGAATAAAATTCATTGAGCAAACACTTGGTTATTGTCGGTAAGTCTCGTAGGAGCGCGGCGATTAGACCTTGCGAGGTTGTGGAACGTTGAACTGGAGTTCTCTTTTGATTAAGTAATAAAAACTTGATGATTGCAAGCCCTTTCCACCAAGGAAGTAACTGGTCAGAGTCAAGCAAACTCCAGTTTAGGTAAACATAGTTATATTCGTGTTCTTTGTCTGGTTTCCTTTCTTCTGCCCATGAATGTATTTATGTTTCATTGCATGCTTAGTTAAGTGGTCTTTATTTGTTATATTGCTTGTATGTTCAACTTGTTTGCTAAGGTTTCTTTGGTGGATTTTGCAAAATATTTTCTCTTAGGTGTTCACTTTATAGTGAATCAAATAAACTTGTAAACCTTGTGGTTTCAACCTAGCTTAAGTCATACCATAGCCTTCAATAAGTTTATGCGAAAAATAAAAGTTGAATACTTTCGCTTATTTTTTAAAACAAAATCGATTTTGAGAAGTGGCTATTCACCCCTTCTGGTCGATATTAGCCTAGTGTCAATGCATTCTTTGTAACTATTGTAACATACCTCACACTATCATATACTGTGTTTTTTTCAATATTTATCTCTCTATAATGGTAATGTTAAGGGTGATTCAAAGTTGATAATGCTAAAGTGTATATGTTATAGATTTTATAAAAGTTATGTAAGAGTTAACTGTTAATTTTATTTGATGAAGTTTTGGTTTAGGGTTTATGTTGAGGATTCAAGAGTGTGGGGTTTATGTTGAGGATTTAATAGTATAGGGTTGAGATATAGGGTTTACATTAAGCATTTAAAAGTTGGAGTTTATGCTAAGGTTTTAGGCTTTAGAGTTTAGGACTAAGGATATATGAGTTTAGAATTTAGGTTTTATGTTGAGGATTTAAGAGTGTGGGGTTTATCTTAAAGATTTAATGCTTTAGGGTTTATGTCTAGGGTTTAAGTTTGGGGTTTATAATAATGATTTTAGACTTTATGTTTGAGGGCTTATGACTTATGAGTTTAGGGTTTATGTTGAGGATTTAAGAGTTTGAGGTTTATGCCAAGGATTTAATGATTTAGGGTTTATGTATTGGTTTGAGTTTAAGATTTTTGTTATGGATTTAAGAGTTTGGAGTTTATGTTAAGGATTTTAGGGTTTAGGGTTATTGAGTTATGAGTTTAAGGTTTAGGGCTTATGTTAAGGATTTAACGGGATAGGGTTTAACATAGGTATTTAAGAGTTAGGGGTTTATGCTAAGGATTTTCAGGGTTTAAAATTAAATCCTTAACTTAAACCCCAAACTCTTAAATCCTTAAACTATTCCCTAAACTCTAACTATAACCCCAAACCCTAAACTATTAAATCTTCATCATAAACCCCAAACTCAAACCATGGACCTCAACTTAAATTCTAACTATAACCCCAAACCCTAAACTCTTAAATCCTCAGCCTAAACCCTAAACTCTTAAATCCTTAACATAAACCCCAACTTATTAAGTGCATTACATAAGCCCTAAAAGCCATAGTTATTTTTACCTAAACCCTAAACTATTAAATCGAAAATCCTAAACACTGAATCTCGACCTGGCTTCTACCTTAAAAACCTTCAATCCTAAAGAAACTATTAAATCTTTGACATAGACCTTGCACCTAATTCGGGTTGGGCTCGGTGTGGACATTTGAACGCGGGGGTTTATCACAAATGCCTTGATAAAATAAAGGAGTATAATTTTTTTTTATACTAATAGCATTCCCTTTTGTTGAAAAAAACACGAAAATAGTTATACAATGTAATTAAATTAATTTTACTTGAGATTTTGATTGTCCATTCCGAAGTTACATAGATTGGCGAAGTTGCTTCGATTCTTAAAGTATCATGGGGGACATAATATGTAAATATATATGTTTCAATAGAAGAAAAAAAATTCATTAGATAAAATTATTATATGAATGACAATGACAAAATGAACTACTAAAATATACCGTAAAGGTCTACATAAATCTTATCTAATCTGGAGTACATACTCTTTAGGATTATCAATTCTCAAATCACTTGTAACATTACTGTAATAGAATCTTGAAATAATATAGTGTATATAGTTATGCAGTTGAAAGAGGTCGAAATAAAGTTCGATATATACAATTTTTTTTTAAATTTTGTATTACATTTATATTAAAAAAATGTTTGATGATTGTTTCTTCAACATGAAATTTGTAGCAAGCACAATTTTTCTATAGTTTATAAAAGCATAGATGGAGACTTTTTGTAGTTTCATAAAACATAGATGGAGATTTGAAAGAACAAATAATTTTTTTTATTAAAATGACATATTTTCTTTTTCTTTGATGAACAAAATGACATAATTCTCTTATTGCTAATTATTTAAAAAAAATTGAAAGTGGGTTTGAGTAAGGTAGTTATTAAATTTAAAATATTCAACATTCAAAATGTTGAATGCTAAATAAATTGAAGAAGTCTAAAATACGCTTAAAGTCAAAATCAAACTAAACTATTTTTAAAATAAATCAGGGTCTGAATTGTCAAAAAAGTGACCTAGTTACTGGTCTTGGCATTCTAGATAGTTGAGATATAGAAGATTGTACAACATTCCCTCTATGTTGTTCATCTTGCATAAAGGAGGAGATTGGCAACTGTCCAAGTAAATCAGGAAATACAAGCCATTGTCATCATCATTAAATTTTCCCCTCTTGAAGGTAGCTTCCTTAGTTAATTTAGTTTTTGTAATACTATCAAGATACAATCTTACAAGTTATAACTAAAGTAAAGCGGTGTAAGATTTGTCAATTTAAGTGGAGATCATTTGGAGTTTCAAACAAAATTTTCTCTCCTTGTGTAGAAATAAACCTATAATTAAGGGATAACGTCTAACGCCCTTCAATTTCTCTAATTTGCAAAAAATTCAGGCATCTTCTCTTTTGATAATATAAACCATAAAATCCCCTAGTGTCACAAAATAAATAATAAAATAAAATAAATCTCCAACATCATATGAGGTGAAAGAGTAAGAGAGAGATATGTGATATTAAAGATATGATGAAATATTGAAATATCAATTTGGGTCGTAGATTGGACTTGTCCTGTCATAGTAAGATTTATTTCTGGCATTATCAACTTTCTTATCCTCTTTCTTTAGAAACAGTAAAACATCATTGTGTTTAATTATATAGACTTGTGTATTAACCGTGTCGTTGGCACAATAGAAAGTGGGTCGTGACATTAGGTCAATCTCAATTAATAGTTTAAACAATTTTAAAACCGTTGTAATGAGTTTTTCCAAACTTTAAATTTTCAAAATATGGAGTTCAGGGTCTTCCTTTGAATGTGCCTTAAGATGTTTGACTTTTTATTTGATAAATATTGAAAATACTTACGATATAAAATATATTAGACATGTTTCTTTTGGAAAATACGTATAACGTGAAATGAGTATTTTAAAATTTTTAGCATTTGTATTGATCATTGATTTTGATGATACATCAAAATAGACCGATCACGGCTGTACATGTTCCATAGAGATCCATCAGGAGGATATAGCGTCCAATCTATTCGGCCAGCTCATAAAGCCCAAAAAGATTAAAGTCAATTACAGAAGCCCAGATAAGGACCGCCAACAAGAAGACATAAATAGAGCCTGAATCCAAGCCCGAACGAATCAAAGCCCAAATTCAGGTCCGACACGAGTTCTCTCATAAAGAAGAGAAACGTTGCACAAAAAAAGAGTCGTGGAGGGAGTTACGCCTCCACGGAGGCATCTCAATTAAGGAGGAGGTTGTTAAGAGAAACATTTCTTTTCCTTGCGCCTCACATGCTTAAGTCACGCAGAGAATTAACCGCGACCATTTTAAAAAGTAAAAGGGAATATTCGACACAAGTATGCAACTTGAACTAAGTTTTGTCCATATTTACTTCATTCTTCCAATATAGTTGCTGACATAAGCATCGAAGTGCCTTTATCCACCAAAAAGGTGGTCCTTGGCAGTCTAACATTTGTTTTGTAGGTCAAATTCTCAGGAAGATGATTTTTGGACGCATCAGTTTGGTGTTGTCCATGGGGAACGACGAGTTTACTTTCTAAAAACAACATCCATATTGACAAAGCCACCTTAATCTGATAAAAGATCAACAAGCTGTCAGAGCAAATGACACACTCTACAGATCCTATGTGATGATCACGACAACTCTCCTACTGACAACAATGCATCACTGACCTCACAAAGAAGAAGCAACCCAGATCATCAGATTAATAGCACTCGAGAATACGGATCTTCAACATGAAGTAGTCCAGACAACCCAAACATCTGGCAGCACTGCCATGGACCATCGAGTACCTACTCATGGCCCAGATGAACTACATGACAAAGATGTTGAAAAAAATCACCCAAGAGCGCATTCAGCCAACTAACCTCGTTCAAGTACCACCCCAACAAAATTTTGCCTACCGAACTCAAGGAAGCAACAAAGTCTCAGCAGAACCCCAATAGGGAAACTTCGAAAGCAACGAGCTCCCCCAAGCGAAGACTCCACAGTTAGCCAATCCACCATTATCCGACGCACTCATGAAAAGGTAGTGGGGTCCTTTCCTCGTTCAGAATTGGAGTCACGGATCCCAACATACTATACTAGTTAGCCAAGCTGCCATTCTCCGACGCACTCATGAAAAGGCAATGCCAAAAAAGTTCACTCCGCCAAAGTTCGAAGTGTATGATGTTACCACCAACCGATCACCTGAGACATTTCCACCACATGATGGCCCTAAAAAAACCAAAGAGCCGATCCTATGCAGAACATTCCCAACCAACCTCACTTTCACAACGATGAACTGGCTCAAAGGAAATACCAGACAAACAACTCAAAGGAAAAGAAAAAGCATATACCACCACCACAGGATCAAAAGAACGATCCAGGGAACTGATATATGCTCTACACTACATCTACCCCAGCAAATAAGCATTTCCCACTCGAACAGACCTATATCGAAGCAAAAAATTAACGCTATGAAAACGGCCGCACTAACCAACTCGGGGACTCTACTAGCGAATACGAATCCAATCAAAATTACTTACACATGAATTAGCACCGACAAACTCTATCAAGTCTCAGCAAACGATGCCAAGCGAGGAGCAATAACATGCCAAGCAAAGGAGGTCATAAATTAAACAAGAAAGAGCACCAGAGGCATAAAACACCAATGCGAGGATAGACATCAGCCACGCAATGATAAAAGCAAATTGCTCCACAATGTAGCTTAACCACTCCAGAAAAATGACTGCTAGAATTGGTCAGGACATCCAAATAGGAGAATCAACAAAGTTTCAATTTCGAAATTAACATCCCACGAAGGTGACCAACTTCAAAGCAAAGCTATGGAAAACAATCAGCGTATAAAGCCAAAAGGAATCAAGATGCAAATCGGATATGTATAATAACTTCTTGTCTGATCAACCAACGAAGTAAAAGTTAGACGCACGAGTCAACTAAGTAAAACGACTTCGAGTCGACTAGAGCGTCAAACCAACGAAGAAAAAGTGGACAAACAAGTCAACTTAACATAAAAACTTCGAGTCGACTAAGACGTTGAGTTAACGAAGTAAAAGTTGGACGAAAAAGTCAACTAAGTAAAACGACTACGGGTCGACTAGATCATCAAACCAACGAAGCCAAAGTGGACGAACATGTCTACTTAACATAAAAACTTTGAGTCGACTAAGGCGTCGAGTTAACAAAGTAAAAGTTGGACGAACGAACCAACTAAGTAAAACGACTTTGGGTCGACTTGAGCGTCGAACCAACAAAGCCAAAGTGGACGAACTAGTCAACTTAACATAAAAATTCGAGTCGACTGAGACGTCGAGTTAACGAAGTGAAAGTTGAATGAACCAGTCAACTAAGTAAAATGATTTCGAGTCGACTAGAGCGTCGAACCAGCGAATCCAAAATGGACGAACAAGTAAACTTAACATAAAAAACTTCGAGTCGACGAAAATGTCGAGTTAACGAAGTAAAAGTTGGATGAACGAGTCAACTAAGTAAAACAATTTTGGGTCGACTAGATCGTTGAACCAAGGAAGCCAAAATGGACGGACAAGTCGACTTAACATAAAAACTTTGAGACGTCGAGTTAACAACGTAGAAGTTGGACGAACGAGTCAACTAAGTAAAAAATTTTGAGTCGACTAAGACGTCGAGTTAACGAAGTAGAAGCTAAACGAAGTAAAAACGAATTTGAATCGACTGAGATGTCAAGTTAACGAAGTAAAGGTTGAGCGAACGATTCAATGAAGTACAGGCAACTTCGAGACATTCGAATTAGCAAACCAACTCGAAGGAAACAATTCCATTTTGATCAGTAAAACAGAGCAAACAACGGAGGAACAAGTCAGCACAGCCCAGGAGAGCCTTGGATTAACTAGCATACTAGATCAACAAAGTAGAAGGCAAGTAGACAAAACAACTATTTCACAAAAGCTTCAAGACGACAAGCACAAGGTTGAGACATATGTACTAAAGCATAGGAAGATTCAAATCAGCAAAAAATTGCCAAGGATATGGTTGTAAAAATCAAAGCTCAAATACAAATCATTAAGACAACAATGGACGAATGAAGTTAACATGAAGAAAAATAAAGGAGAAAACTCGTGTCCTTCATTCAAAAGCTATTATATTACTGATGCAATCTTTTTTCGCTCCCTGCTTTGACCTAGTCCTGCTAACCTACTGTTTTGCACAAGTAACGCACGTGAGCCACAGAGCACCAGTGGGTGATTGCATTCTGATGCTAAAGTCAGACAGGGCTCTGAGGAAGGTGTAATGTTGTAATAGGAAATTTGTAGCGCACCTTAGCTTACCAACCTCGTGTCTTATTTATAGTGCAAGGAGTCCTGATTCTACCAGGCCACCATAGGCGTAGTTTAGGAAGGAGATCCTCGTGGAGATCCCTCCCTAATTAGGAGTCGTGTTGTAAGAGGGAAGTTTCATGTTAGCTTTGTGCTCTTAGATACACGGGAGTTAGTTCCCAATCCAAGAGCAATCCGTAGAAAAGAGTTTCCCTGTGTGGAAGATACTCTGACGTTTACTTCTAAGTTAGAAGCAGATAGCAGCTGTAGTTGCCCGTCCGAAGCTAATCCTCGAGATACTTGCTTGAAGAGGGCTTATGGGCATTGAGGATAGTTGTGAGACGTGTGGGCCTAGCATGCTGTGAGAGTTTGGGTTCGCCTGGCGGACTGCAGTTGGACGGGCTTAGAACCGCTTGGGCTGGATCAGTGTTGGGCTAACGCTTGAGTCCTCGAGATCATCATGGCACGTGTACGACTTCGGGGTGTGACCATTTTTATGTATCATCAACTACTCCCCCCGAGTTAGTGGGGTGTTAAGTCGGTCCACTTACTCTTTGAAAAGACAACTGTACCATCGTGATGATTGGACTTGAAGCGTTGGTTTCGAGCGGCGCATGACATTTAATGGGCAAGTGGGGAAAGTTCAGTTTGCCTCTCTTATAAATATTTATGGCTCTGAGGAAGATTTCCCCATTGTTATCTACGCTATCCTTTAGAACCATAGTACTTGTTTTTCTTTCCAATGGCTGACAACGTTAAACTTCCTTCCAAGGATCTGTTATCCCTTGCATGCATGAATTTCTTTGATGGTAGCTTGGTTGACGAAACTTAGTTGATCAGGTTCCGTAGTCTGTATCGTATCCCTGGAGATTTGCAAATTATTTTTGCGTTTGGGGTTTCAGGTCCGACTGTGCCTCATCATGGGTTTATAGGCTTGCTCCGAGGTATGTTTGAGTTTGGGCTCTAGTTTCCGGTGTCGGATGACGTTTGGCGCTTTTTTACCCATTTTCGCATGCCTCCCAATACTGCTTGCAATTCTTTTGAGGGCTCATGACACTGACCTTTGCTTGACTTCGCCAGTGATTCATCACTTGACTAATGCTCGGCTGGATTCCAGAGAAATTTGTATGCTGACCTATCCTTTTTGTCTGCAACTGACAACGAACAACGCCAAATCTTGGGAGAAGCAATGGTCTTGGCTTCGACGAATTCTGGTTACTTCAGGCTCGGGAGTCGCATAGTGTCTCGATACTTTCAGTTTGACCTCGGTGAGTCCCTTGGTCGTTGGTGCATGCATATCTTCGCGTGCTCCTTCTTCGACACTGGTTCTGACGTTGTTTATTTGTTTCAAGGAAGTTTGTTATTTTGTCTCTAAGTGAGGAAGAGATGCGAATAAAAAAAGGATTTTTTCGAGCTCCTGTTGATTTCTGTCGAGGAGGTTATAATGCCAGGCAATGTCGCGTGCAGCGGGTTGTTGCGGTGCTCTTATGGTGTTCACCTTGTGTCAGGTTCACCGGCTGAGAAGGTGGTTGCTCATCGTATGAAGAAGAGAAGCCTAGCCCCTCTTAGCCCTTCCAGGCTTGCTAAATGGGAACCGAATGTACCTCCAGTTGTAGTCCCGAGGAAGAGGCAGACTTTTTTCAGGGTGGCTTCTCCCCTTAGTACTCGCGCCGAGCCGTACGGTCTTGTCTTGCTGCACCCTGAAGCCCATGGGAGGGTCCTTGCTTTGGATAAGGCCTTCATTGATCTGTAGATGTCTTATTCGGACGCCCTCTATCGGGCAAAGAGTACTGGCATTGTCACAAATCGCGAGAGCTAAGAGGCCACGACCCTTGTTACCGATACAGCAGTTGCTGATGTGAGGGCTCAGCTGAGGGATACCGAGTCTAATTTGATGTCAACCCGTGGTGAACTGAGGCAGACCAGGGCTGAACTAGAGCGCCTGGATGTGGCTATGGACAGGAGATCTTCTGAATGAGAGGCTTAGGAAGTCGAGAGGAAGCAGTCGGAGGCAGAATGGGCCATTGAAAGGTAGCAGCTGGAGGTCGCGGTTGATGAGGGGCTTCACCGAGCTCTAGAGGCGGAGCAGTTGCTGGCGGAGGAGCACTCGCACTATGAGGCCTTGTTGGGCGCAGTGGACTTTGACGTGTCCGACAAAAGGCCATCGATTTCGTCTGAGGTCATACGGGGCAGACTGGAGCTCCTGAAACTGATTAGAGGAGAGCACCCCGATATCAATCTTGACTTTGCTCGCTATTGGAGGGCTGCTTTTGGGCCAATAATCGAAGGGAGGGCTCTGGTACTACGAGGCTAACAGATGAGGAGGATGTTTCTCCTTAGATTGATTGTAATGTCTTTTCCTGAGCGGATATTATATAGACATGTTTTTTGAATGAAAGTGTTATATTTGCTCTGTATTGTCATATTTGCTTTGGTTGCTTTATAGACTGTAGAGTTTGTACTGCTAGGCGTAATGCCTATCTTCTTCGATCAAACTATATTGCTATTGTAATAGATTAGGGGTTAAACAGCAAAAGTCGTTGTTGGCCAAGTGTTGACCAAATTCCCTCAGTCATTGTCTGTAATAACTCCTTCAGTGTTGGTGGACTAGCGCTGACTTTTGTTTCCATTTGTTCGGTCGTCGTGACCCGTGCGAAGCGGATTAGGCTTGGCGTACCAGAAGTTGTTGTCATCAATCATGAACTGACTAAGCTAACCTGTAGCAGGGCTACAATTAGCAGAACACTTGGGAATAAAAGACATTAGTGTCTTTACTAATTCCAAGCTGGTGGTCAATCAACTAAATGACAAATTTCAAGTAAAAGATACCCGAATGAAAGCCCACCACCAGAAAACAACAGAGCTAGTAGAAGGCTTCCGAAACGCTACCATTCAATGATGCACACAGGCAAAGAACAAAAGAGGCGATGAACTAGCAAAGGAAGCTTGGACAACAAAGGATAATGACAACCCACTTGTCATGACACAAGGAAGCTCCATACTTGAAAACCAATCGAAAGAACTTGTATCGTAAATCAAGAAACCAACTATACAACTCTAATCTTGCGAATATATCAAACGAAGAACTTTCGACAGATAAGAATAAGCCAGAATGCTACAAAATCGGGCAGCAAAATACACAATGATCAATGACAAACTATACAGAATATCTGCTACGAGCCCATTGCTAAAGTGTCTTGCACCGGGAGATGTTGAATACGCTTTGAAGAGTGTTCTAAAAAGTGGTCTAGGTGGCAGCCTAGGCGCTGAGCATTAGAGAAACGCCCAGATTAATGGTTGGGCGGGGTGAAAAATCGAGTAGAAGCCTAGGCGGGTTCTGGGCTGGTCTAGGCGGGGTCTGGGTGGTCTGGGCGGGGTCTAGGTGGTCTGGGCGGTTTTTTTTTAATAAGGTTGATTGTGTTCTTATTTTATTTTTCTTTCCCATTTTTTTGGAAAGAAACAATTTAATTATTTTTTATTCAGTATGTCTAAATTTAGCAAAAGATGATTACTTAATGAAATTCTCAAAGGATTTGCCGGTATCAATTTTAGTAATGTAGATTTTATTAAACATGATTGAGGTCATTCATGCAATTTGAAGAAAAATAAAACAGTAGGTTTGGATATTTGTCCAATAATTCAACTTTGTATAAAGTACCCATCATGACCAACTTCAGTCATTTGAATTTTAATAAATTTTGTTCATGATTGTTAATTTTTCATGTTTATAAATTTTGCATATGTATTTTGGCATTAAATTGGATGTAATTGATAAGGTATTATGCTTAACTTTTGTAAATTATTAAAGTTATAATACAAAAACCTAAAATCGCCTAAACACCTGCTCGCCTCCCACCCACCGCCTAGCACTTTTTAAAACACTGATTTTGCATGAAATCCACCACGGCACATGCAAAAATCATCCAGGGGGAGAACATTGGCCCATAAAGCTCTCACATTGGGTTATTATTAGCCGACGATGCAAGTGGATGCTCAAAAACTAGTTGGTAGATGCGACAAATGTCAAAGATTCGCCCCATACACTCACATGCCTGGAAAAAACCTAATCCCAATGAGCAGCCTCTAGCCATTCACACAACAGCGAATGGAAATCAAAGGACTATTCCAAGCGTCCGATAAAAAGAAGTTTCTCCTCATCGCAGTTTACTACTTCATAAAATGGGTAGAAGTAGAGCCCCTCACAAAGATAGGAGAAACCCAAGTCGAGAAATTTTTTTGGAGAGACATGCAAATTCAGGATCCCAAGGGTAATCGTCACAGACAATGGGAAGCAATTTGAAGACAAAAAGGTTAAGGAGTTATAAGAAAATCTAAATATCCAGCAACATTTTTCCACATTAGCTCATCCACAAGCAAATGGACAGGACAATCTTGGAAGCGATCAAAAGAAGACACGAGGCACTAAAATGGCTATTGATATTCGAGTTACCCAACGTCCTTTAGGCGTAAAAAACAATAAAATGAACGCCGACAGGAGAAACACCTTTCGCCCTCATGTACGGGTCAGAAGCAATGATACCCGTGGAGATCGTAATGCCAACATTCTGAACCGAAGAATTTCGCGCTGAGGACAACGTCGAGGAACAAAGAGTCAGATTGGATCTCCTCGAAGAGAAACGAGAAGTACCCTACCAACAGCGTATGGCATGATATTATAACAAGAATGTGCGAATCCGAACGTTTCACGTCGGGGACTGGGTACTACAAAAAGTCCAATTCAACACGAAAGAGCCTGGCGCGGGCAAGCTGAACCTGAACTGGGAAGGACTGTACCAAGTAACAAAAATCAACAGACCAGAAACATGCTATTTGAAGAACAAACAGGGCGAAATGGTACCCCGACCATGGAATTAGAACATTTGAAAAGATAATATCAATAAAATCTTTTGTTCTCAAATGTGAAACAACAAGAATTTAACCAAGACAAAGAAGTCCAATTAAAAAATTAACTAGAGAAAATACTTAGCACAACTAGAGTATCGAGCAAAAACAAATACATGTACTGGACGAACGAGTCGAACATAAAACAATAACTTCGGGCCTGACCAAACACGAAGTAATAAAGTACCAAGACATAAGAGCTGGACTTTTGCGTCGACTGTAATGTAAGACATCGTAATCCAAAAGTAAACCGGATTCCGTAATCTAGAGCTTCTACACGACTAGAACGTCGAACATTGAAGCCATTTGTAAAAATTTGGACGAACAAGTCAGAAATCTCCCAGAAATGTCATAAATAAAAGCTGACGAGCTAGACATAGTAGACACAACAAATGTGAAATATAAAGTTTCCATTGATCTTCTACAAAAGGAGATTACAAAAAAGAAACATACAACTACTGAGGAAGGGAATCAACGTCATATTCATTATCTCCAGGCAACACAGGGTTAGAAGGTTCTCTAATATCTGAATCACCTAGCGAATCCGGAACAACTTCATCGACATCATCTAATTCCTACTCAGCAAAGCAACGGTGTTGGGTCATCTCCAAACCTTGCGTCTCCGGGAAATCCAAGAAATCATGGAGACCCTCGACCACTCTCTTCCAATCCGCGGCCTCCACCGCCTTCAACTTCAAGGTAACGGATGACAGCTTAGCTCGGGTTGACGCTAACTCTCTGTCAACACCCACAAGTTTAGCAAAGACCGCTGATTTGGTCTCGAAAAACTAGAAATTCAGCTGAGCGATTTGAATAGTAGAAGCCTTGAACCTGGCAAAACATTCCTCAACAGAACGAACAACCTCATCACGTTCAGCCTTTCGGTCGAACAACTCCTTCTCAGCAACATCCAGTCGGGATCACAGCTTGCCCAATTCCACTTCAGACGTCTCGAGGTCAGAAGCAAATGTATCATGAATATCCTCAAGTTCCCTCAGTGACATCCTCACAGAATCCGTAGCCCTGTCATGCTCTAGGCATTGCGCCTTCAACAAATCCAATTGATGGAGAACATGATAAAGGACCAGGATGTGCCCTGCTAGTTTTCGCTCAATATGCGCCACCTGGTCACGAGACGCCTTACAATTTGACCCCATCACAGTCGCATAAGTAAGGTGCGTCATCCCCTTGATAAAATGCTAGAGGCCCTCGTCAATATGGCGACGTGGCTGTCGTACGTGCATAGAAACCCTATTAGCCAGCCGCCCATGACAGTCGACAATGAGGTTGCGAGCATTGTCCTACACATCAGCCTTGAAATGCCAGAAGGTCTCCCCAAGAACAATAGAAGCAGGACGAGATGCGGAAGAAGTAGCAGGTGATCCCGAGGTCTTAGCCATGACAGAAGAAACAATGAGCTCTAAATCTAGGGCTCGGCCAGCAACTTGATCCTTCACTGACAGATCATACTCAAAGTCATCTAAGGTCTTGATGTCCTCCGAATTCTTTGACTGCCAAAGACCAAGCTGTAGAATTTTATTTTCAACAATGCGCGAAACATCAATAGAAAGGTCGGTAGAAGCGGGCAACCCATAAGAGACAACAAGATTTTTCTCGCGGTCGTTTAGAGGGCAGAAGCATTCTTTCTCACTCCTTTCGAGAACTTGGTTTACTACATCATCCTCCGGAACAGAAGAATCGTCCTCCGAACCCCAACTTCCCTTCCGGAGGAAGCAAGGCGAGAGGGAGCCCTAACAACATCAAGAACTATGGAAGCAAGCTTCTTTCTCTTCGACACACAGCCAAAACTGACAACCAACATCTTAGAAGGGATGGGAGGCCTAGGAACTTTCCGTTTCCTCACAATCGAACTAGAACCCCCAGAACCTCGAATAACGACTGAAGCAGCCCGACCTACGCACTCATCAGCAGATGCCTCTTGGTGGCCAATGTCTGCATCACCAACGCGTGCGACAATTACTTCCAAAGCACAACCCGCTTCACCTGATGGATATAAGCCACTACGAAAAATGACATCAGTAATGAGAAAATCTTCCACCGAGACCCAAGGAAGATCGCGAAAGCAACTGCAAAACTCCTGCTCCTCCAAAGACAATGACAACTCAACTTTCTTAGGCTCTCGAAACAATCGCAGAATCTGATTTTCGCAAAGCCTAAAGTGATTAGAAGAAAGGGATGGGTAGAACCAAGACCTAGACCAGCCACCATATTCCTTCCGCAAGTCCTTGAAACAAAAAGGAGAACACAAACAACAAGTGCAATTGGGGTTTACGCTAAACCCACCAAAGAATGCATAACCCTGGCATTCATAGGTATACGAGCCGAGGCAACTCTTGCTAAGGTTGAAATCATTACTTTCCAACCAGTTGGGCCGAAGCGATAGCAACAAGATCCAAGTACTCTCAGATGATCGTAGGAGCCGGAAGCCTGAGACCAGAGTGGAACATACCGGGGTACAAAACAATGTACCCATGTTTTAGACGACAAGAATGTCGCCTTCTCCGGAAAGAATGATCTCCAGATCAGTTAGCAACAAATAATCGTGACGAATTTGTCTAGAGTTGCGTGCGTTGTCTGCTTAAGCAAAAAGAAAGCTTCACATGCATCAAGAACATCGCCGTTCAAAACCCTAAAGTTAGACATGATCACAGAACAAACTCAAGGAATAAAAAGTTAACAACTGAAAAACGAGGAGGTGCAAAAGGAAGTGAGACACACTCAAACTTCTCCTTTTATAGGAACGAGCAGTGAAAAGACCGCTCTTAGGAGAACGTGCAACACATGACACCCGCATGAAATCCCAGAAATTGAACCAAAATGAACAGGCAGATGGAATATCGGAGAGACAACAACTGCAACAAATAGCAAGAGCATTAAATGTGTCATAATGTTGAAATCGAAAACAAAATCGCCACTCAGTTAGTGGATACATGAACATACTCACTAACTAAGGGGGTAGTAGTTGATGATACATCAAAATAGATCGATCATCACGATCGTACACGTAGCATAAAGACTCATCACGAGGATATAGCGTCCAGTCTGTTGGGCCAACTCATAATGCCCAGGAAGAATAAAGCCAATTACATAGGAGACGTAAACAGGGCCTGAATCTAGGCCCAACACGAGTCGTGGAGGGAGTTACGTTCCACGAACGCATTTCCAATTACATAATTCCTCACATGCTTAAGTCACACAGAGAGTTAACCGCGACCATTATAAAAGATAAAGGGAACGTTCGATAGGGGTATGCAACTTTAACTGAGTTTTGTCCAGATTTACTTACTTCTTCCAACAGAGTTGCTGACTTGAGCATCGAAGTGCCTTCGGCCACCACAAATGTGGTCATTAGCAGTCTAATAATTGTTTTGCAGGTTAAACTCACAAAAAGGCGATTTTTGGAATAAACCAAATACATAGTTGAAATCACTTCAAACATTATTATTCATCTTCTTCACTTATTCTAGTATTGTGCATTCCAGCCATAACCTTTTGCATGATCACCTCTTGTTTCTTATCAAGCCAATATTGGTGTCTTGTTGGATCCATGTCGTTAGTTATAGAATGTGACACAATCTTCACTTTTCTACCCTATTGTTTCACTATTCAACGTGCCTTTTGTTATTTTCTAGCCTCCTTTTATTTTCCTTTATTAATCCTTCCAAGCTAAGCCTTGATAATTCATTGTTGTCTTTAGCTAGTTTTCAACATTTTTTTTCTTTTCAATTGTTTACTCTTCTAAGTGAAGCTAGCATGTCATCACATTCATATGAGTTCTATAATATTTTATGTTTTTTTTCTTATATTTTGAGACTTTCCCTTTAGCTTGTTTTCTCATCGGATGTTCCTCGTTCGAATTAAACGGACGATCACTTTTGGGTGCTCTATCCAAACCAACATGTTTACTTGTTATTTTTCCTACACCCGAGGATGTTACTGGTGTTGTATTTGAAAAACATGCTCTAGTTCCATCATCGGTGGAGTAGATAGAACAATCATCGGTGTTGTTTTCCATCAAAACTTTGAAAATTGGATCAAAATGTCGTAAAAATGTTGAAATCCCCACGGGCGTTTGGATTATCTCTATTCACACATAATTTCTATCTTAATTTAAAATTAAAAACCATATACACACATAATTTTTTAGAGCCCGATCAATTTTTTTAGAGAAAATTAACAAACACAAAAATAATTATTTAAGAAACTCTAGCTTAGTACGTTAATTTTTTTTGGAAACTCTAATGCAACGTTGAATTAATCAATTTGGGGTTTTCAACCGATTGGTTCGATTTTGATCGGTTTGGTCGGTTCAAACGGTTTGATCAATTTTTTGTTCAGTCCTAGGGGGACATTTGCTGCGTGGATCCACCAGTTGCACT
The DNA here is from genome assembly GCA_963556465.1 of Berberis vulgaris. Classification (NCBI taxonomy): domain Eukaryota; kingdom Viridiplantae; phylum Streptophyta; class Magnoliopsida; order Ranunculales; family Berberidaceae; genus Berberis; species Berberis vulgaris. Next base: position 60,468,723 of record OY747135.1, read on the forward strand.
AAATAACACCACCAATTTAAAAAAAAATTGATCAATTAATAACACCACCATATAAATACCAAAAGTCGCCATCTTTATCGTTTTTGAGCTAGATGTAGTAATGAACTCTAACCATCTCTCAGTTTTTCAATTTCCCACCTTTCTCGACCTCTCTCTTTTCAAAACTTTTTTTTTCATCATTTTCAACTCTTTGGATAAGGGATTTATTTTTATATATAAAGAGATGATAATTGAGGTGGTAACAAAGAAGAAAAAAGGCAACGAATGATATGATACAAAATTCATGATTTTAAGGTTGGTTTTTTATGAATAAATATACAAATAAAAAAATTCGATGATATGAACTTTGTAAAACTGAAAATAGTAATAATAATAATAAATAAAATAAAATAAAAAATACTGCTAACCCCGAGAAACTAAAGGTGTGTTTGGTTGCATGGAATCCTATGTCATGAGAATCCATGAGGGGACCCCTATATTTTAGGTTAATTTGAGAAATCACTCCACATCCACCATTTAATTTTGTGATCAATAGTGATACATCAATTTAGCTTAAAATGTAGGGGTCCCCTCATGGATTTCCATGGCATAGAATTCCATCCAACCAAACACACCCTAAGAGGTAATTTGGCACCCTAAAGATGTGAAAATTGACATTAGGTTCACAGTCGCTTAGAAACACCACAAGCGCAATATAGGGTTCTAAAACTAATCATTAGCCGTTGTAACAATGCTCATGGTAGTCTATGTTTATCACAGACCAAACAACCCTCACTCGTATCCTTAAATTACAAGTTTGTCTTACTTACACTTCATAAAAGGCAAAACAATCCAATGGGTATTTGTACATTTCAATTTAACTTTATAGTGCAAAATGGACACAATTTCCCTTCACTTCAAAAGGCTTTAAATATTGTAGAATATTGATTTATGTTTTTAATTTCCCTTCTCAACATATGACACGTTATGTGAGTTAGAAAAAAACAATTATTGGTTGAATTTTAAAACTAATATGGGTTGAGCGTTGAACAAACAATTGTACATGATGATACACCAAAACGGTTTCAATTCTATGTCGTACATATGTCATGATGATCTCGAGGAATGATAAGCCCTAGCGTCAGCCCAACACTGATTCAGCCCTAGCTGTTCTAAGCCCGCCCAATGCAGTCTGCCAGACATACTTAAATTCTTACAGCCAGTTAAGTCCACGTGTCTCACAGCTATCCTCAACACCCGCAAGCCCTGCTAAAGGCAAATATCTCGAGGATCGGTTTCGGACGGGCAATTACAGTAGATTTTTGCTTCCAACTAGGAAGCAGATTCTAGAATATATGTCACATATGAAAACTTCTACCTATAGACCACTCTCGGAACGTGAACTATCTCTCGGGTATCTAGGAGCATAAGGCTAACAAGGAAACTTCCCTTCATAGCATGACTCCTAATTAGAGAAGGATCTCCACAAAAATCTTTTTCCCTAAACTACGCCATCATGGGCTAGTCGAACCAGGACTCCTGCACTATAAATAAGACATGAGGTTGGTAAGCTAAAGTACACTACAAATTCTTTGTTTACAGCATTACACCTTCCTCAGATCCTTGTCTGACCTTAGCATCGGAGTGTCATCGGCTACTACAACGGTGGTCTGTGGCTCACGTTCCTTGTGCAGGTCAACAGGTTTGCAAGTCAAGGTCAAAGCAGGGAGCGGAAAACGACTGCATCAGTTTGGCGTCGTCCGTGGGGACGACAAAGTTTCTAACCATTCACTAGCATCATCTCTTTTCAAAATACAAATAGATGGTGACCACTAGATTGCGCAACAATGAAGAACAAGGGGACACGTCAAACGCTCAAACTGGCGACATGTCGCCACTCTTTGCGGTGCCAGTGACGCACGGGGAGCAAACTCACACCCCCGCGCCAGTTACAGCAACGACAGACCCCGGGATAGATTTGTTGTCGTCTCAAATATAGCAAATCGCCAAAACGGTGGAGGCTTTCATACAACAAAACCCTCCATTCGCTAATGAAGATCAGGAGCAGCACATGCCTTCATCTTTCGAAGGCGACAAAGAGCAAATACAAGAGAGTCAAGCCACTGCTAGTTCCCATTGAACTAGAGGAGGTGGTGCAGCTAACGCGAAACCTACTCTCAGGGCCCAAAAGCTTGGCCCTCAGAACCTCCTCCGTAGAGAGGTGCACGATCCAGACGTGCTATACCGTTTCTCTGTTCCACCGTTCGTGGACCATATCATGGATGAAGCTCTTTCAAAGAAGTTTATGCCTCCAAAGGTCGACTTCTACAAAGGGACCACCGACCCGTTTGACCACCTATGCCATTACCAGCGTGTAATGGCACTTAAGGAAGGATCCGAGTCGGTGATGTGCAAAATTTTCCCTACCAACCTAAAGAATTCGACACTTACAAGGTTTTACAGCCTCCCGCCAAAGTTCATCGACTCATTCAAAACACTAGCGAATGAGTTCCTGGCGCATTTTGTAGGAAGTCGGCGCCTCCGAAAAGGCCCACACTACATACTCACTCTCAAGCAAAGATCCAATGAGACACTCAGAGAGTATTTCACGTGCTTCAACGATGAGCTGACATTCGTCGATGGTTGCAGTGACGACACAACCGTGATGGCTTTTACCGCGAGCCTGAAAGAGGGAAAGTTTTATGAATGTCTCACATTGGAACCCCCTTGGATATTACGAAGCTCCTCAAAAGCGCCCAGAGGTACATCACCTTAGAAGAGTTGAGAACTGTGAAGAGGAAAATAGAAGGTGAGAAAAATCCCTCCGCTCCTAAAGACGTGAAGGAGGCAAAGAGGTGTGAGGATGAAGAAAGGAACAAGCGACAGCGCAATGACAACGGGTTAGACCCTGGCTGTGCCAGGCCAGAGAAAGCATCCAACTACGTTGGATTCAGAGCCGTTACCCCCCTTAATTCTAGCCTATCTGGCGTCTTGAATTCCATAAAAAAACTGAGAAGATCTGAAGTGGCCCCCAAAATAGAGCGAAAACCCCTCCAAGCGTGACAACATCAAGTACTGCTCGTACCACAAGGAAGGTGGTCATGATACCAACGACTGCAAGAGTCTAAGGTATGAGATTGGGTACTGGATCTGTAGGGGCAAGCAAAAGGAATTCCTGAGCCCTGATAAGCTACCATAATGATCCAGGGACTGCGGAGAGTCAATCAAGGAAATAGAGAATGAGGCTATGGGCATAATCTATGTCCTTCATGGGGTCGGACCGGATGAAGACCAATCGAACAGGCCCCGCAGGCGGACTCTACTGGAGATCTGGACACAGCCCGCAGATGAGGACAGACGCGTGTGCCACTCGAGGGTGCAAAGCCCCATTCCCACCTTAACCTTTACAGACAAAGACCTCGAATGAGTTCGAATGCCGCACAATGACGCACTTGTCATCTCGGTCAACATTGCGAGGTGGAAGGTAAAGAGAGCCTGATTGATATGGAGAGCTCGCTCAACATCCTATTCTACAAACGCTTTCCACGGTATGGACCTCAAAGAGGAGAACTTGATGTCCTTAGACTACCCGTTGATCGGATTCAGCGGAGAAAATGCTTCCCGATCGGGAAGATAAGATTAGCAATAGTGGCAGGAGAGCCACAACTTAGAAAGGTCATGTTTCTGGACTTCATGGTAGTAGACGCGTCGTCTACCTACAACCTTATCTTTGGAAGGCCATGGCTCCACCAAATGGAAGTAGTAGTCTCCACACTGCGTTAAGTACACTACTAACCACTCTGAAGGAACGATACGTGGGGACCAACCTACGACACGAGGTTGCCATTATGCTGCACTGAACCAAATAGAATGTTCCCGGATCCAACAAGATCCCACGGTGCAATAAAAACTAGAACCATACCTAGTGACTGTAGATGCATTACTCCACTCGCACGAGAACCCAACAGCGGTGACTCATTTCGGAGAAAGGGGATAATCAGTTGGTACATGAGCAGTTTATTCTTCAACCCAACAAAATGAAGAGGTCAATGTAGATGGGACTACAACCCCCCGACATTCCGTCGGTGCGGAGATTGACTCCCACGCAAAGTTTACTCTTGAGTAGCCTTAGTGACATCAGTGAAGCCTAGCAGTTCGCTGAAGGTATAGTCGATCCAACAAGAGCCATTCGAATTCACTTCTGGGTCGGGTCAACTTCTCTCCGCCAACAGTTAGTCTATTTCAATTGTTCATTTTCCTTTCCATAGTCAATGTAAAGTTTTATTTCTTAGAAACTTATGTGATTTGCAATCATTTAAGAAATAAAGAAAGAATTACGCAAACACACTTTATTGATTACTGAAAATATGTAACAATGGGCGCCCTGAGGTGGATACAAAAGACTACATGCTACGAGCATCTGAATCTAATGCGACATAAAGTAAAAACTCAATTAAATAGTCCGATGTCAAAGCAAGTAAATGTACCCCAAGTAAACTTCGCTAAACAACTCCTCTGAGAAACATGTCCAAATATCAAGGACCAAAGTGCGAAAAGGGGCTGAGATACAGAAAAACCGGTTGCTCCGCCAAATCGCTCCCAGAAAGTGACCTAACAACTGCAACACAGACTTTGAAACGAGTTGTAGACTTCCTCAAACGGCTTTCGACCCCCTGAAAGAGGTAGAAGGGGGCAGATGAAGATGGTCGCAAGCAATGTAGCTGTTGAGGTTTCATAGCGCTGTCAAGCGAGGACACTTTTCCCATACGCGATACTCGGGTGACTGAGAGATACCATCCTGGAAGCATCGATGCATTTTCCAACACTTCGATCAACCATAAGCTAGCAGCAGGAACCACATACATGCAGGCATAGCGGCACAAGGTAACACCAAAGCGCAAGCGCATAAACGACAGACTCATCCCTTGGGAGGGAGTATGTACTTCTTCTTCACAATGTGAGAAGAATATACAAGATCTCAACGAAACAATTAGGTGTTCACCCAGAACAGGTGACCACACATAACAGCGATTCTCATCGTGCCTGATCGATGCAAGTGTCAGAACATTCGAAGACTCCAACGATGGAGATATTCCTTCAGCCTTTGGAAAACTCAAAGCATTTTCTTCAACTAAGAACATTACAGAAGATACGCTCTGCAAAAGATAGTGCATACAATGATGGAGAAACACCATTATATAGACATAATGGTTAACCAAACGGGCATTCCAGCATTAACTGTCGGCATTGAATTTCGTATGGGAAACGAGGAGACGATGGTTCCCAAGGATACTACGCAGGTCCACGTTCATCCAATCAACGGGGTTGCATCCAACCCCATTAATTAATAGGGTATAATTGATACTCAACCGTCTCGCAATCCACGCTGTACATGTGCTACCATGCAATCATGTCGTACACGTAGCATATTGCGTACGAGAAACCCTAGCTCTCACTTTACGGGCCTATGGGCTCGACCACTATTCAAACAATATTCTACCACGTGCTTGACACGAGCATTAGAAACCTCAATCATTCCTACACATGGATCACACCTGCATATCGCCAGGTGATTCAAGGTACTCCTGTCTCTTCTTAACTCATCCGCACAACGCACTCTGCTCGCAGATATAATCTCGCACACCCAGAATTGGCTGAGCCTCCACCTAGCCAGACAAGCTTAGTCAACCTTAATTGACGACCAAGGCTTCCAGTTCACCCCGACACCTAGTCCGCCTAGCGCGGATGCCAATGGTTTAGGAAGTGGGAGTCTAATCATCATTGTCACGCCTGGTGATGACAACTCGCCAGGGACCACTGTCCCCTTCGCGGACAACGATCGCTGAACCCGATCAAGTAAGCCTAGCTGGTGACGACCAACAATGACAACTTCTAATCAAAGCCAAGACTTGTAGCCCCAACTGCACGGGTGTAGATGGTCTGGAAGGTGGGAGCCTAGTCAGTCCCGAACTGATTTCGACAACTCGCCACGGGACCACTACTCTTCTACAGACCATGGTCGCCAAATTACCAACCCCGAACTTGTAGCCCCCATTGTGCTGGCGTAGATGATTTAGAAGGTGGGAGCCTAATTAGTCCCGAATTGATTTTGATAGCTTGTCACGGGACCACTACTCTTCTACAGACCATGGTTGCCGAAAACTCCCAAATTTGTAGCTCGATGAGCCATGTATAGATGATTGGGAAGGTGGGAGCCTATTCAATCCAGAACCGATTCCGTTGACTTGCCATGGGACCACTGCTCTTCAGCAAGGTCGTCGAACCCCCTCATCTCAAACTTGTAGCTCGTTACGTGCTGGTGTAGATGGTTTGAAAGGTGGGAGACTAGTCAGTCCCGAACTGATGTCAACGCCTCGCCACAAGACCACTGCTCTTCAGCATGGTCGCCGAACCCCCTCGTCTCAAACTTGTAGCCCGCTACGTGCGGGTGTAGATGGTTTGAAAGGTGGGAAACTAGTCATACCCAAACTGATGTCGACACCTCGCCACGGGATCATCGTTTTTCATCAGACCATGTTCGCCAAATCCTTGCGTCCCAAACCTATAGTCTGCTTTGCTCAAACATAGATGGTTCGGAAGGTGGGAGCCCTAGACAGCTCTCCTTCGAAAAAGCGACCGCAAAGATAAATCACAGTTCCAGCAGCGTCTCCACGCTCACACGAGCTGACATTCCATTACTAGCAAAGGCCACTCACATCGACCCATAAATCGTCCCGCCAACACCGAACAAGTGCTACATGGAATGCCAGCCCGAGCTTATGAAACCTGACTCAAGATAAACGCTCTAGGTTAGAGACAATGCATGTGCTCGACTATTACATTTCACTCATACCAACAACCTCAACCGACAGTCAGATTGACCAAACAATTCCCATCGGCTTACCTTAAGAATGGCCCAAAGCAAGGCAGCATAGCCCGTTTCTGAACCATTCACGGAACCCCCAATATTGGACGTGACTTTGCAACAATGACTCTGAGACACTCGCAACGCAAACGGTCAAATTCTCAACAGCAGACAGACCACTCGACTTCCTATTGATCCAACCAACCTATGCCAAAGTAAAACGACAATTCAAAATGGAAAACACGCAATAGGGATAACGAGCACAAAACGTACTCAAGATAAACCTGTTTTCTTTAAATAGTTGAAACAAAAAGGCACAAGTGTACAAAGTTCACTCCTTATTAGGAGAAGGTACATAAACATAAGAGTTAAGCTTAACTGAGGAGGGAGCAGGAGTTGCGTCCGTACGCGCCGCAACTTTAGCATCAGGATCTAAACCACCCTCTACGTCTGATGACGCAAAAGCCACTGACAGGTCTACATACGACATCTTTTTATAGCGATCAAGGTCCCATTCCGGATGTTCCTCCTTCATCAGCGTCAATAGCTCCAATCTACCATGTACAACCCAGCGAAATTTGCACTTGCATTTTTCCTGGAGAAGTTCTTCTTCCCGAGTTTTCGCTTCAGCAAACTCACGCTCTAATAGCTCCAGCGTGCCGGTCAGCGCATCGACACTAGACTGCTCTGTAGTCAAACTGCTTTTTACAACACTAAACTCATGTTTATCCAATTCAAGCTGGTCCTCGGCATTCCTCGCTTCCCGAGCATTGAACTCCACATCGAACTCCAATTGCTGCTTCTGAACAACCCAATCAGCCTCCTTCAAGGCATTCTCCTCAGCAAGGGACCGCAATTCAAAATGCGCCTCAGGTGCAGCTTCCTGCGCAACCTCCAAATCATGGCAGGACATATTCAACTCCTGCTAGAGTCTGTCTCTCGCGAACATCGTCTATGCTAAATCTGACTCGAGGGCGTCCAGATGAACCCTCTGAGCCTCAACAACAACGGTCAACTGTTCTAGCCTCCTCTCCTTAGCTTGCTTCATCGGCTGCTAATTTTGAAAAACGTGTCGAAATACAACCTCTACATGTTTGAGAAGACACACTCCATGGTATACACCCTCTCACGAGTCGCCTCGACTTCCATCCCAGCAACGACCACCTGGCTCAAGTAAGACATTCAAAGTATAAGGTGCTTTAAACCCTTATCCATACGCCCTTCTAGCGTATCCTCATCAGGTTTTGGAGTGTGATCCATCAACCAACTATGACGCCAGGTTATATGCTTCTTCGAAGCATAGTCCATATCAACCTCTTGATGCCAGACTTGAGTGCTCATCTTTACTAAATTCGGGGCAAAAGGAGTTATTTGTGCACCCGGATGAAGCTCTCCCGAATGAAGGATTACACCAACACCAAACTTTGTAGTCACCACTGCTCCTTGGCCTTCCTCCGCAGCCTTTCCTTTGTCACCAGCAGTCGACCCTTTAGTGCGAGACAACTTAGCAGGATCCAGAGAAAGAGAATGAAGCGAGTTGTCCAACGGACCCTCCAACACCTTGAGATACAGCCTAGAAGAAGACGGGGAACAATGCAGACTATGAGAAACTTGGGTCGCATCACCATGACCATTATCGGACAGCCCACTAGTGGGACAATCAGATTCCAAAACCTTAGGTGGATCCTCACATGAACCTTCTATCGGAACGATCCTTGGCAGATCGGCACCAGTAGAAGCCGCCATTGCATCTAGCATCACCTGCTCGCTTAGACCTTCCGTCTGTGCGACACTAAGATTCGATATATCTTCAACCCCTATTAATCGCAGGTGGTCCTTGTCACGCCCCGATTTTCAAGAAAAACGAAATCCTAAAATCCACGTAGGATTATCCGTTTCCCCAAAACTCGAGACGTGAAATTCAATAACAACAGAAACATTTAGCAGCAATGAAAAAATATAATTTAGAAAATAGGAACAAACTAAAAATTAATACAAAAGCTCTAACCATAAAAAAACTGACGTCGCTAGCCCCACTAGCGGAACTCCCGTAAAGGTGCTCAAATGTCTCTAAACCTGAAAAGCTAATCGGCTACATTCCCAAAGGAATGTACCCAATAAGCAAAAGCTCACTTGGGTCAGCAATAAAGCTGGTGTGAGAAATCTTCATCCCAAAAATCAATAAAATCGCACGTGATAAACATCAAGTAAAACACAAACAACAAACCATCACACCAATAGGTAGTTCCTCAACGAGGCAAAGGTGTGATGCAAGAAAATACAGTTCCAAGAATTTAGTTCCTCAACGAGGCAATCACGTCATCATCCTAATATGTAAATATGCATTTACCTGTACTTACCCTATAGGAGTTGACTATGGCAAGTCGGACCTGCAGAAATATTAGTGGACTTGCCATCCTGCATAAAAAGAACTAGAAACAATGCAACATCATTTATTCTTTTTATTTGAATTAGGTTCATCTTTTTAACGGATTGATCACTTAGACGATACCACATTCGCACCACCTCCGTGCCGAACATACATGTCTGTATGCCTCTCTCATATAAAGGAGGACTACTCCGTCATCCATGCCTAAGTGGGGACATCACATACAGGCATGCATCGCGGATACCCCTAACTATATGAGTACCAAAAGCCACCCTTGGGCTATCAATGCGCATAAACTCACGTCACATATTTGACGGATAAATATCAAAGCCTATTTTAGGCATACAAACTCACCACATTTCCGCAAGACTAACCCGAAGGTTATTTTAGTTTCTCTAGTAAGAAATGGGTGCCCCAACTCCGCAAGACGACCCGCAGGTTATTTAGTTTCTCTAGTAAGAGAGGGGAAATAATAAACAAAAGAGATGTGGTTGTTCTAAGTGATACAAGTCCAAGTGGTTTATATTTTCCAGAACTCAAGGTTTACTAATATCATTTATTTTTCATAATTCAGAATTCTTCCACAATGACATTTTGTCATACATGAATTGATTCACAATCTATTCACCCACATTTTTGGGGAAAACATAGCATATTCATTAATCATGCTATGTAACAATATGGCAATCAAGCCACCCCTTGATTCAAATATCCAAATTCTTCATAATGCATAAACAAGTCAATATGCATACAAATCTCCAAATTTATCATAATGCATTAATATTCATCAACCATTCAAACACCAAACCAAACAAAGTCACACCCAATCAATAAAATGGTAAACATGGGTGACCCCAAACATGAACCCAGCAAGCTAGGAAAATCTCACACATCAAACAGATCACAAATATTGGAGAGCAAGCGTTTGCAACATAAAACACCATAAATAAGGCAACCTCATTCTGAAACATGCCTAAAATCTCACAATTGGATTACCTGAAATGAAACCCGTCATTTCCATACAAACAATATACATATACACCAATTAAAAAGACCAGCCCTAAGATAATCCCTCTTCCAATGTTAACAAGAAAATTCTTCACAACAGTATGGATTCAATTTAATCCTTCAATGTTTCCTATCATCAACCCCTTTCTCTCCCTAATACAACTTCAAATAGGTTAGCTCCCAACCAAAGACTCAAAGCAACCCAAACATAATGGTTGATCTTAATTAACCCAGCAGCATCAGCCAACAATGTATGACCCAAATGCTCGACAAAATGTGGGAGATTGTCTCACATCATAATCAAGTCCTACTAAGAAGAAATTGTACAATGAAAACCAGCCACACTTTAGTAGTAGCCATTAGAAGATCTAACCACCTACCATGACCTTGCGACATGATGACAATGAACTACACCATAATATTGATCATAAATTAATAACAATAGTAAAATAGAGTTTTAGCTTCAAAAACAACGTGTAATCCTCCTCTCTGTCCCACTCCTATTCTTTTACTAAATTACTTGTACACAAACAAAACTTACAAAAGAGTGACAGGTCCTTGATTACGCAAGAACACTGCATTGTGACTATTTGCCAAAGTTTATCCAAGGACTTACAACAAATTTATGATTATCGATAGTATTGACTCATATCAAGGGCAACCCTTCGTAACCCATCATAATACAAACACATTCCAAAACCATAAATACCCATCACAGAATTCAAACACAAACATTGCAAAGAAACATGAACAAAATGAACAAAGAAAGCAAACCCATTCTCACGGGCAAAACCCATTCTATTTTTGTAAATTGGGGATATTCTATTTTCAAGAAACAACATGAACCAGCCACCCAATCAACAAATCAAACCATCCAACAAACCCCAAAAAAAAACCCCAAATCATCCCAATATCATTATATTTGCAAATACAAAAAAACACACCCAAAGTTCAAAAAGAACAAGGAGAAGGAAGAACTCACAGTAAAAGAGAGAAATGAAGAAAACTCACCTTTAATCCAAGAATTGAAACTCAATCAACGCGCGCTAACCATCTAGCAACCTCGCCCATACCATACCGCACATAACCACAAATCAAAGCCGTCCAAGACACTGGATTCCTCTCAGGCATTTTATCAAACAATCTCTCTGCAAGCTTCACATTTCCCATTTTAGCATACCCTGAGAGCATATTGTTCCACGAAAACACATTTCCCGCATTCATCACCCAACACCACCACCACCATTATCAAAGACATTATCAGCCATATGCAACAACTTCGTCGCGCTATTCTACTGCTTCAATCAGTTGTTTCTTGTCTTGCAAGAAGATTAGATTGACATTACAATATAAGAAAGATCTCGCTTGTTACTAATTTCAGCAGATCTGATTCCCATATATCACTCCCAATCTAACACCCAAAAATTTCTTCCGACAACTTAAACCTCCAAAGTCAAGTCTAAAAAAAATCTTCAAATAGCCTCTAACCCAATCTTCTAAAAGAAACCCACCCCAACAAAATGGGTTACTAATCCAAATTATAAAACACCCCCTCATTACCATTTTAATTCAATAAACTATGAACAATATTTTTAGCTTGTGAACTAAATTGAAGTAAGTAATTGGCATCAAACCAACCAACCTGATGCCCATACAAATCAGCAGCATCAACACGAGCACCTTTTTGACTCAACCAATCTCTGCAACTTCTCCAAATCACCATTCATACCACCAACATCACCATTCAAACCATCCCCATCACAAGCCTTTTCTGCACCATCTTCATCTTCACCATTTTGTACACCATGATCATATATGTCTCTTCCGAATCTACCTGATCAATTGTAAAAAGCTTCCCTTCAAATTCGAAGAGTGTCACAGGCTCATCATCAACTTCATCATCAAAGTTTGAAGCTACCTTGACAGAGTTTGGAGCCCCATTACCTGCCTCACCATGTTCAATTTCTGCCTCAACTGCATTTTCATGTCATGAATGTTCGTGCCCTGCATCACCATGGTCTTGATCATTTTCATGTCTTGGGTGTTCATGCCCTGCATCACCATGGTCTTGTTCATCTCCAAGGTCATTGCACGTTAAAATCAGACCTTTGTGTCTATCAAGGTGCTCCATATTTTTCTCTGCTCCTCGAAGCGTCCTATGACAGCAGACTGATTTTTGTTACCCAACAGAGATGCAAAGTTATTATAATACGATATGGGATTCATACTTTCCAGTATTCTGACCGGTCTGCCATACTTTTTGTCAATTATAATCTGTCCATATTTGGATACATTGCCGGTAGCTAGAATGTTTACAAGTTCGGCACGCCAACCTGGATTTGCTGCAGCTACCAATGCAAGTGGGATTTCCTTCCGAATGATACTTACGGTTGTCAGAGATGAACTTATGCAGCCCCTTTGAGTCCATTTCTTCAAATAGCTTGATCAATTCAGGACGAGGTTTGACCTCCACATTTCCAGGCATGGGAGGATCTTTTGTATCTTCTGAGTCAGCTACAGAAGGCTTATCATTAGGTGCTTTCTCCATAATAAAAACATCTTTCTTATGGACCTCTTCCTTTAAAGGTTTCATAGGTGACGCCTTATTCTTCTTGAAAGCATCGCCAACTGCAATTAGTGCAGCATCTCTCTTCTGCTGGAGCTTCTCCATAGACGCATGCTCTTTAGCTAAAACTGCAGCTTCTCGCTTCTCCAACATCTCTCTGGCCCTCAGTGCTTTGTTCTCAAACTCCTTTTCCTGGTCCTCCAACTCATCAAATCTTCTCTTTAAGGATCTCTCCAGCTCATGAATGTGTCCCTCAAGTTCTTTCCATTTGAGATTAAGGGTTACAGCACGGTGGTTTTCAAGCTCAGCAAGCATTTTCTCAAATAAACCACTCGCAAAAATCAATATTCCCAACCTTCTGTGCAGATCTCGATCTCCAGATTCAGCCGCCATTGAGAAGAAAACACAAGGGAAGGAGAAAAGAAGAAGGAAGGAGAAAGAAAAGAAAAGAGGATTTTCTCTTTATAGGGTGGGTGGCTATTCGCCTCCACTGAACTTCTGAAAAAGCCCTTCTAAACTCACCAAATAAACCCTAAATTTTGAAATTCACATTCAATTAAATGTAACCCTATTTTATTTAATTAAAAATAAAATAAATTATCTTTATGAAATTTAGGGGTGTTACAGAGATCCTAGCCTTTTTGCCGTTGCTACTTTATCTCGAGCTTATAGGTCCAAGTTCTTCAAAACAATGGCATCAATTGTTGTGTCTTCTGAGTCTGTCGTCCGTCAAAACCCTAATCTTATCACATCTTATCTTCGTAGACAGTCTCTCCACCCAAACAACTTCACCACTTTCTCTTCCATCTCACATCCCAAAGTCTCTCTACGTAGTCTCCAACTCCAGTTCAATCCTCCTCTGCAACCAATCCCCAAATTTAGGATTTATTCTTCCACTCCATCGCCAACAATTCCATCAACCAAGCCACCAAATCATTCAAATGTTTTCTCCGATTCCACTCGCTCCATTGCTTCTATATTCTCAATCGCTCTTGCAATGTCAAAAATCTTTAGCAATGTGATTCAAGGATTTTCTTTCAAAATTCAGGGAATTTGCGCAAGCCCCACTCCTGAAGAACTTGTTGCACTTCAGAAATTTAGAGGGAACCTTGTTTGTACAGTGGGGTCTTTGTTCTTTGCTGCTTTTCAAGACCGTCCAAGTGGGTATCTCAACACCCCACTTACGGTTGTGGCTTCGGGAATGGCAAAATGGCTTGATATCTACAGTGGAGCTTTGATGATTAGGGTTTTGCTTAGTTGGTTCCCAAACATCCCATGGGATCGTCAGCCTTTATCTGCAATTAGGGATGGCAACGGGGCGGATTTGAGCAAATCCATCCCCGATCCGTCAGGAATGATGGATCCCCAGATCCGCCCCGCCAATCCGTTTGCAATTTTTATTAAAAACCGTAACCGCCCCGTGCGGATTAACGGATATCTGCCCCGCCCCGCCAATCCGTTTATTGTATCCATCTAACTACAGACATTATAACAAAAATTAACAAATAAATTACAGAAATTACAAAGAAATTACAAAGAATCCATACGAAAATTATAACAAAAATTAAGAAAAAAAATAAAAAATCGATCTCCGATAGATCTGATATCTTGATCTAAAAATATATATATATATATATATATATATATATATATATATATATATATATATATATATATATATATATATATATATATATATTCGATCTCAGATCTGAGATCACAGATCTAAAGTTTGAGCATCTCCAAGGACCAACCCAAAAACATTTGTTCAGATCTGAGATCACAGATCTGATCTTTGATCGGGGAAGGGAGGCGGCCGGGAGAATGTGAAAGGACGACCCAAGGAAAATCTTTTGGCTTTCTTCTTCGCTGTGAAAATCTTTGATCGGGGAAGGGAGGAGACAGAGATGACCACCAACGTTCGTGACAAGGAGACGAAGGGACGACCCTTCGGCCTCCGCCTTCGTTGTGAGAGTCGTCCTCCGCCTGAGTCAGAGAGAAGAAGGGACGGCCGAGGCCAACCTCCGCCTTCGCTGTGAGAGAGAAGAAGGGATGATCGAGGCCGAAGGGACGACCGAGGGGCGAGGCCTTCGCTGTGAGATTCGGCCTTGGCAGCTTCGCTGGCTGTGAGAACGAGAGTGGTGACGAGAGGGGGAGAGTGTGAAATGAGAGAGGTTTAATGGTTTATCCCTTTATATAGTGTAAGGATATTTTTGTAATTTCAATGATTAAACGGATATTCGTGGGGCGGATATGGCTATATCCGTATCTGCCCCGATTAATAAACGGATATAGATTGAAAATCCGTATCCGCCCCAAGATCCATGAACCCTTTACCAAATCCACCCCAAACGGAGCGAGTGGGGCGGATATCCGTGAAAATCCGCCCCACTGCCATCCCTATCTGCAATCAGGGATTTGTGTGATCCGTATTTGAATCTCTTTCCAGTCTTTGATACTCTTGATGTTAGCCCCCTTTTGGCGTTTTCTGTTTTGGGTATTCTTGGTTCGATTTTGAACAACAGCAGAGGGTCTTACTGAATCTAAGGAGGTGTATTCAGCTTATGCTTATGAGGCCGAATTTGAATGAGGGTTAGATTTACTTTTGCATATAAAGCTTTTAATTGTTCACATAATGTTGTGAGACAAGTTGGATTTATGTGCTATATTTCATGCTTTTGATTTTGTAGTGTAAATGACGTTGATTTTGATTAATTGTGCTTGAGCCAGGAATTATGTGGTTCAGTTTAGGGGTGGGCATCCCATCCCGCGATCCCGTTCCCGTCCCGTCTCGTCCCGATTTTTTCGGGTCTTAATGAGATTGAATAATTTCATCTCGATCCCGTCCCGTCCCGATCTAGAATGGGATGGGATGAAGATTTTCAATCCCGCCAATCTCGTCCCGTCTTGAGCTAATATTTATTATTAATATTTTTATTTATTTATTTATTTTAAAATTGCAATATTAGTGTAATTGAAGAAAATGAATTTAGTTGAAATCAGTGTAATTGATATTAGTCTATATCTTCAACTACTCGATATTGGTTTATTTCTAGAATTCTAAATTAATTATTTAATTGCAAACTCTTTAAAACTCAAAATGCGATTGCTAACTACATTGGAGAGTTTTATTTCGTGTCAAGACAATGAATTTAATGACTTTTTTTTTAAAGCAATAATGAAACATTCTTCTTAGTACCCCAAATCTACTCATCCTTTTGTTCACTATTCGAAATAGTAGAGCAGGTCCACCATTGCCATTATATTGTCCACCTATTAGTCATTCAACACTCTGCAGAAATCTTAATTACAGGGTGAATTTCAGCTATCATTTATAGTAGTTTATTATGATGTTGCATACTCAATCTAAGGCTATCATTTATGTGTAGTTCTACGAATTGCCTTTGCCTCTTTTCAACTAAGTAAATTGGGTCTTGGGTAAGCAGTAATTTGTAAAAAATTGAGAGCACGCTGATCTCATCCTGTCCCATCCCGTCCCGAACCCGTTTGGGATGGGACGAGGTCAGGATGAGGTTTTTCCCATCCCGTCCCGTCCCGTCCCGATCCCGATCCCGTATGAATGGGATGGGATAGGGATAGGTCTATCTCGTCCCATCCCGTCCCGTGCCCACCCCTAGTTCAGTTGATGGCGTTATATTTTATTATTAGTAGGAGTTTGAGTGTCTTCCCTTTTAAATTGAAATGACATTTTACAAAATGTAAATATAGAAGTAGTTTCTAGAAACTTTTTTAAAGGAGAATGACCCCTTCGTTCTAAAAGCGAATATAAGAAGTTAGTGGATTCCAACGATGGGTGGAATTTGGAAAATATTGAATGATCAATAAAACTACTTAAAGGGCATTGGCTTATATTTTTGTGTATGTTAATGATGATATGGATGTCTGAGGTACCTCTTCATGTGTCTTAGGTGCCTAGACCCTAGTCAAGGGCCTTATGACATACCAAGGTGTGTGTTAACTAGGGGTGGACATCTCATTTTGCGATTTCGATACCCTCTCGATCTCATTTTGTCCCGTCTTGATTTTTTCGGGATCTTTTGGGATTGATCAAATTCATCATGTTTTCGTCTTTATCTAGAATGAGATAGGATCGGGATATAGAGATTTTCAATCTCGTTCATCATGTCTCGTCTGAACTTATTATTTATTATTATTAATTTTAATCAAATTATTCTTCTAAAATAAAGTTTATGATGTGTTGAAATTAAATCAAAACATCTATTGTTTGAAAACTTGTTTGATTTGGTACTCTTTGTTTATTAGAAACTTTGGTTTAAATATTTTAGGTCAAGCTGAACCCATAAAAATTATGTTTTTTCATATTTTAGATTGATTACATGATAACTATTCTTGTAAAAAATAAAGGAAAATAAGGGTATCGTTTAGTTTTGCACTATGATTTATGTAGTTAGAAATTTGTCCAATAAACAATATTTTTCATTTTTTGAAGTTATATTAAGACAACTTGAGAACTTATATCATTCATACAAGATATAATTAGGCGCAATGTGAGAGAAAATTTTATGACATTTTATATTGTTATGATGAAAGTTATATATGTATAAATTAAGCATTATTGGTGTGTGAGCAATTTGAGATGAATTTTTTTTGTTCTTCATTGGAAGACTATTTAGTATATGCTCATTTCGTCCCATCTCGTCTCGTAACGATCCCGTTTGGGATGGGATGAGATTGAGATGAGGTATATCTCATCCCGATCTCGTTCCGCTCCCGAACGAACGGAATGGGATAGGAATGAGGTTCATTCCATCCCATGCCCACTCCTAGTGTTAAGTGCACACGAATGGAAGTACAAAAAGGGCAACCTATTTGGTAATCATTATATCAATTAAAGTGAAAAAATGCATGAAACTGTAGTCGGAGAAAACTGTCCCAAGTGGTTTTGAATTTTGAATTCATATAAAAGAGGGTGTTTAGCTTAAAGTTGAGTGCGAGAATAAAGAGTAAAGACTGAATTGCCTTTTTCCAATTGTCCAAAACATGGTTAACTAATTCCAATAATCTTTCGTTCCCTAGACACACCAGTTTCCTTGAGGAAATTTGCTTGCACATTAAATTAAGTTCAAATCTAGGCCTGCATGTTTTACCTAGGAAAGAAAGCTCATTGAGCATAAAAAGGAGCTTGTTCGGATCACTGCACATTATAGAAAATACATGTTGCTGACCACTAAGAAGTGATACGCATGTATATTACCGCCGCCTTACTTTTTGTCAAGCTAATAACTTTTCCAAGACCTCGAGTGTTGTAATAATTGGCAATGCATTTATCATGCTGATGTAGTCATTTTTTCTCCATGCTCTGATCTAGTTTCACTGACCTGTTTGACCTGCACAAGTAGTACACGTGAGTCACAGACCATCGTGGGTGGCCGATGGCAATCCGATGCTAAAATCAGAAAAGAATTCGAGGGATGTGTAATGTTGTAACAGGAAATTTGTAGCGTACCTTAGCTTACCGATCTCATGTCGTATTTATAGTACAAGGAGTCCTGGTTTAACCAGGTCATCGTAGGCGTAGATTAGGGAGAAAATCTTCGTGGAAATCTCTCTCTCTAATTAGGAATCGTGTTGTAGGAGGGAAGTTTTCTGTTAGCTCCGTGCTCCTAGATACGCAGGAGATAGTTTACAATCCGAGAGCATTCTGTGGAAGGAAGTTTCTTTGTGTGGAAGATACTATGGTGTTTGCTTCCTAGTTGGAAACAAAGAGTCGTTGTGGTTGCCCGTCCGAAGCAAATCCTCGAGATACTTGTCTAAAAAGGGCTTGCGAGTATTTAGGATAAATGTAAGACGCATGGGCCTAGCATGCTGTGAGAGTCTAGGTCCGCCTGGTGAGCTGAAGTTGAGCGAGATGAGAACCGCTCAGGCTGGATTCGTATTGGGTTGTTACTTGAACCCGTAGTTCATCGAGATCATCATGACACGTGTACGGCTCAGGGGTGTGGCCATTTTTATGTATCATCAGCTACTCCCCCCGAGTTAGTAGGCCATCACAGCGGTTCGCTAAGTCATATCTTGAAGGGATGTGTCACGCGCTACATTAATTGAACGTGCGATGGTTCGGCAGAAAAGAGGTGGGAACCCATCGCCTATATAGGTCATCCGCAGTGCAGCGTCTGACTTTTCTATTTTCTTGCTTTTAAAGATATCGTTCTAATTAGAAGAGTTTGTTTGTCTTCCTTATGGCCCGAAAAAGATCTTTTTGATGATGTTGTCTTGGCCGAGGGCCTAGAGTTTTTTTTTAAAGACAGGTTGCTATCAGAATCTAGTCTTGTTGAAATCCGTACTAGGTTTGGAGTCCGGAGGATCTGTCGTTGTACTTTCTAACGGGCGACCAGACGCCAATGTCGCATTCGGATGGTTTTATCTGTTTACACCTGGGGATGCTTCAAATCGGAGTGTGTTTTTCGATTTTGGACGTGATTTGGGAGTTTTTGAATCAGCTATGGATTCCCCCAGCTCAGTTGGGACCCAATGGATACAGGGTTATCCGCATGATTATGTTGCGTGCTAAGGAGGTCGGCGTTAGCGTGACACCGTGGGTGATCCAGTTGTTTACCGCTTTTCGACTGCAGAACAATGTTGTTTGTAAGTTGAAGATGCCAAAGTGCTTCGATAGGCTGCTTGGTGACTTCAAGTTCTGGCAGAAGTTTTGTTTCTTAGCCCCTACAGATTTGAAGTATTTCCGATGCAAGGGTTGTCCGCTCGAACGACAGCTCAGACCGCTTCGTAAGTTTGACTCTTTTCTTGCAACTTTGATGTGCTTGACGATAGATTGACTAACCGTTGCTCATGTTCTTTTGCAAGGAGGTTCCCCACTACTCTTACTTTGGAGGAGCGAACCACCAAGGAGAAATTTCGTGACTTGCCTCAAATGGAGGTGATTGATGTAAAAGTTTCCAACTTCATCCGCAGTGGGCTGTGGACCAATTTGCACATAGACCCCACTTTGTACCAAGAGGCGTGCATTAAGTCGGAAGATGGGCCCCTCCAGAAAGAGGAAGGCTACTAGGGTCAATGCTCTTGTCATGTTTGATGTGGATGAGCCATCTGAGACATTTGCTTCCTTTATGAAAAAGAAGTCTCGTGTTAGAACTGGTTCGTCTTGGCACGACCCGCTCCACTGAGAAAGGAGAACGAGTCTGCTAGGCATGTTGAGGCGGAGTCCAACGTTTTCGGCTTGGAGGAAGATTATCTGCGGTTGGCGGGAGTCATAGATGGGTTGAACCATAGTGACGCGTAGGTCGAGGCTCTGAATGATAGTAGGTGCGGGTTGCAATGGCTGGTTCTACTGGAGCTAATTCGTGTGGGGCCATTCCGATAAAAGGCTATATTGAAGATTCGCTTGAGGTAGTCGAATTTGATCGCCCCACTGATGATTTTCCTAAGAGTGGTCGTGGTACCAGTCGTGTTTTCTGTAGTCCACGTGGTTCACCGTCTCGTCGAGGGCCACGGTTAGAAGTGTTGGAGGGCTCTTTGGATACTTTGCTTCCTCATCTGCCTCCAGATCCTATTGAGCCGTCTCGCAGTAAAGGGTCGGTTGCTCTTGATAAAGGAAAAGCCACGGAGGAGAGTCTGGGAACGGTGATGACCCTGAAGGGCGGTGTTGGCGTAGTTCCAAATCAGGGGACGCTTCATCCTGATGCGCGGATAAGCCTATCTGCACTGGACTTGGTGAAGATGAGCTCGCAGGTCTGGCACTGAGAGGTGGATATAGAGTATGCATTAGGAAACATATAAGCAGGCGTCACAGTTGATGGACCACGCTCCCAAACCCGAGGAGGATTCACTTGAGGGGTGTATGGATAAGGGTTTGAAGTACCTTATGTTGGGTATGTCTCATATGAGCCACACGGTGGTTGCTAGAACGGAAGTCTAAACGGCTCGTGAGAGAGTGTACATCTTGGAGTGTGTCTTCTCGCATGTGCGACGTTGTATTTTGATGTGCTACATGAAATTGAGCGGCTTAAGAAGCAAGCCAAAAAGATGCGGTTGGATCAATCAATTGTGGCTACTGAGGCTCAGAGGGCTCGTCTGGAGAACCTTGAGCACAAACTGGCAGAGGCAGTATCCAAGAGGGACGAACTCAGATAGAAGCTGAGTCGGATACGTCGAGAAGTCGAGGTTGCGCAAGAGGTTGCGGATGAAGCGCGTTCTAAGCTGCAATCCTTTGCTGAAAAAAGTGCTTCAGGGGAAGCTGGCTGGGCCGCTGAGAAGCCACAATTGAAGTCTGATGTGGATTTCTATGCTTGAGAAGCTAGGAAAGCCGAAGACCAGCTGAAGTTGGGGTGTCACGAACTCAGTGCTGTGAAAAGCAGTTTGGCCACAAAGCAGTCTCAGGTTAATGCGCTGATTGGTAAGTTGGAGCTGCTGGAGCGCGAACTTATTGATGCAAAGGTGAGATAGGAAGAGTTTCTCCAGGAACAAGGCAAATGTAAGTTTCGTTGGGTCATACATGGCTGGCTGGAGCTGTTGTCGCTGATGAAGAATAAGCATCTGGAGTGAGACCTTGATCGTTATAAGATGTCATATGTAGACTTGTCTGTCTTTTCTGCGTTGTCGGGCGAAGAAGATGATTCGGTCCCTGACGTCCAGGTTGAAACGCATATGGATGCAACTTTCGTCCATGTTTCTACTATGCTTAACTCTTCCGTTTTCGTGCCTTCTTCTGATTAGGAGCGATTTTGTGTGCTTGTACTCTTTTTTGTCTTGACCATTAACGAAAGTAGTGTTATCAATTTTACGCCTTTTGTCTATTGCATACTTTTCTGTTTTGCCTTATCGTCTTGTTTTGGCATAGGCTAGTTGAATCAATAGAACATTGATTGGTCTGTCTGTAGTAGAGGGCTTTACCGTTTTGTATTGTGAATGACCTTGATCATTGCTTGTTTGTCTAACTAGTCGGCTGCAGTTGTAGCCTTGGGCGAGCTGTAGTGACCGAGTGTTCATGCCAGAGCATTCGTGCTGAGTCGGGCACCATAAGCTCAGGTCGGCATCCTAATTACTTTTATACGGGTACTTGCTATACTATATTTGTATTGGCACGAGTGGCCTTTTCCAATGTTAGGATGTCAATCCGTTTGTGCGTGAAGGTGCTGACTTGGCTAGATTCATATTTGTGTTCGCTGGTTCAGAAGGGCGGCGAAGGCTGTGTGGCGAGCTGCTTGAGACTCCCACCATCCGAATCATTTATGACGATCAAAGCAGATGAGAGATTCGGGGAGTGAGGGTTCGGCGATCAGGTTGAATAGCAGTGATCCCGTGGCAAGCCGTCGGAATCAGTTCGGGACTGACTAGGCTCCCACCTTTCGAACAGTCAACGCCCTCCCCGCACGGTGGGGGCTACGAATTTGATAGGGTTTGGCTATCACGCTGAAAAATAGTGGTTCTGTGGCAAGCCGTTATAATTAGTTCAGGACTGACTAAGCTCCCACCATCCAAATTATCTAAACCTGATGCACCAAACTACAAATTTGGGACTGTTTCGGCGGCCGTGCGGAAAAGCAGCGGTCCCGTAGCAAACCGTCGAGATCAGTTCGGGACTGACTGGGCTCCCACCTTTTAAACTATCTACACCCTTGCGTTGAGGCTATAAGTCTAGGGTTGGTGATTCAGCGGCCACGCTGAAGAGCAGTGGTCTAATGGCGAGCCATCAAAATCAATTCGAAACTAACTGGGCTCCCATCCCTAATCATCACATGCCAATGCTGATTTGCATGATGCACATTTGTAAACTTCATCAGATGTTTTTTAAAAATGGTTGACATCACTAGTCCTTTGATTGGGAATGTTCGCCCGGAGCTTGAACTTCCTCAAATGTACCCTGCTTTGCATTTGCTTGTCTGTTCAGATGAAATTTTGATTTTTATGAAACATTTTGTCGAACTATATAGGGACATCCCAATTTCACTATTAAGTCAAACTGTATATTCAAAATTGGGACAATGCTAGTGTAATCTCCTCTTGTTAGAAGCATGGATAAAGGGCGCATGCCAAGCTAGGGGCCCTTTCAAATGACACATTGGTACCTTAATGACCTACTAGGTATCCTTTCATAAAGTGCATAGTTTTTGGCTATGGGTTTAAAACGAGTACTATAAAAAACTTCTTTTTGGGAACTTCAAAATATTGGATTTTTGGTGATTAAGACGTGATAACCGTGTTTTATTCGTATTGCATGCGATATTTTCAAATATTCGAGTTAAACTAGGTATGTTGATTTTGGTTTTAAGATATTTTTTATTTTATATTTTTTTTGGTATTAAATGCAAACTTTATTACCATTAAGAAATCTAGTGGTGTAAAGAAATTGAATTGAAATATTATTTTGTTGTTTTCATCGATTGAATACAAGCTTATAAAGCTAACTCTGACCTAACTTTGTTGAGATAGGAAACCTAAGACTTTTATTCTATTCTGACTCTCCTAACATATTCTATTTTGTAACACTTTCATATTTTGTAACATAAGTAAACTATGTTACAATCAATCAATCTCTATATGCTTCGTTCGCTCATGAAAAACGGGATTAGATGCAATATGGAGTGCAACCTTGTTGTCACAAAACAAAAGAGCTGCCTGAGGATGATTAATGTGCAAACCATTAAGAATGTACCTCAACCAGGTTAACTCACACCATGTAGAAGCCATGGCCCTATATTTTGCTTCAGCTGTAGATCTTGCCACTGTAGTTTGTTTCTTAGCTTTCCAAGAAATTGGTGAATCGCCAAGCATGACACAATAACTTGTAATTGATCTCCTAGTATCTCTGCATCTAGCCCAATCTGCATCACAATAAGCTTTCAACTGTAATGAGCTGATGGAAGAGAAAAAATACCTTGTCCTGGTGAAACCTTGATATACCTCAAGACCTTGTGTGTAGCATCCAAATGTGGTATTCTAGGCTTGTCCATAAATTGACTTAGGACATGTACTGAATAAACCAAATCTGGTCTCGTAATCGTTAAGTATATCAACCTTCCAACAAGTCTGCGGTATGTTGCGGGATTTGGTAGTAAATCTCCATCATCATGCGTGAGCACCAAATTTTGATCCATAGGATAATGTGAAGGCTTTGCTCCAAGATACCCTGTGTCCTCTAATATTTCAAGTGCATATTTTTGTTTAGATAAAGCAATCCCTTTGGATGACCTCGCGACTTCAATGCTAAGGAAATATTTCAATTTTCCTAAATCTTTGAGCTTGAACTTTGCAGCCAGAAATTTCTTTAATTCTTCAATGTATTGGAGATCATTACCTGCCAATATAACATCATCAACATATACGATAATGGCAGTAAAACTGCTACCCTTGGATCTGACGAATAATGAGTAATCAACCTTAGACTGATTGTAGCCGGCTGATATGAAAGCAGAGGATAACTTAAGGAACCATTGTCTCGAGGCTTGCTTGAGACCATATAAGGACTTGTTCAACTTGCATACTGGAGTCTCCCCCTTACGGCCGAATCTAGGAGGAAGATTCATGTACACATCCTCAAAAAGATCATCATAAAGAAAAGCATTGTTGACATCAAGTTGACATAAATGCCAACCTTGTGTGGTTGCAAGAGCAAGGAGAATACGAACAGTAGTCAATTTAGCAACAGGAGCAAATGTCTCTTTGTAATCAATACCTTCAACTTGGCTGTATCCTTTAGCCACAAGACGGGCTTTGTAGCGCTCAACACTACCATCTGGATTAAGTATGATCTTGTAGACCTATTTACAACCAATCGGATGCTTGCCAGGAGGAAGAGGTTGTAGAGTCCAAGTGTTATTGGTTTCTAGAGCATCAATCTCACTTCTCATGGCTTGACGCCACTTTGGATCCTGCATAAAACTGGTGGGTTCTTTGACAAAAGAAAGGGAAGTGATGTAAGCCTTGTGAGAGGTGGATAAATGGTCATATGAAAGAAAATCAGAAAGGGGAAAAACAATACCTATAGAAGGCCCAACGTTCGAAGCAGATGAGTGAGACGATCGGAAGGCAATCGAGCATCAAGATGATATTGTTGAAGATAAGATGGTTCATGGGTGGCACGAGTGGAAGTGCGAGGTGGGAGAGGGGGTCTTCTAAAGGTGGAACAGGGGCAGAAGCAATCGCTTGGGTTTGGGTTTTCGAGGTTTACGCCTGATCGGTGACTGAGACATCGGATTGGGCGACCGATCTGTGGGAGTGGTCCGACTGGTCAGAGAAAGGCACTGTTGGAGGATTAAAAAGTGGAGCATGAGCAACCGGTCGGGGAAGTGTGTCGGACCGGTTAGTGAGGTGATTGTGCATTTTGTCAGAAAAATAAGGAAAAATCTCCTCATGAAAGATGACGTAACGAGAAACAATGATCTTTTTGTGAGTGAGATCATAGACTTTGTATCCTTTTTGCCCATGAGGGTATCCAAGGAAAACACATTAACTAGAACAAGCATCAAATTTACTAGAACGTTGGGCATGTGTGGAAGCAAAACATAGACAACCAAATACTCGAATGTGAGAATAGTTGGTTTGTTTGTTAAAAAGAAGTTCAAAAGGCATTTTCCTTTAAGAACAGAGAACGGTGTTCGATTAATGAGATAGGCAGCGGTGAGAATTGCTTCTCCCCAAAAATGTTTAGGGAGGTGTGCTTAAAATAAAAGGGCACGAGCGACATTCAATAGATGTCTATGTTTGCGTTCCGCCACCCAATTTTGTTGGGGCATAGAGACACAAGAAGTTTGATGGGTAATGCCTTTTGAAGCATAAAAATTAGTGAGAAAAAAATTCAAGTCCATTATCACTGCGAATGGTTTGAATTTTGGAAGAAAATTGGTTTTCAACATAATTAATGAATGAAATTAAGAGTGTGCGTGTGCCTGACTTGTGTTTCATGAGATAAATCCAAGTACATCGTGTATAATCATCAACAATGGTGAGAAAATAACGCGCTCCAGAAAGGGAAGGAACGTGATATCCTCCCAAAATGTCAACATGTAATAAGGAAAAAGGAGCAGTACTCGAAATATGGGATGAAGGAAATTTATTCCTAGTTTGTTTAGCCAAAGGACAAATGACACATTTATTGGAAACACAAGTACTAGCATCACGAAAAGAGACAGGAAGAAGATATAGAGTTTTGTCTGAAAGGTGACCTAAGCGGTTGTGCCATAACACGGGGTTGTTGTCTTGAGTGATGTGACAAGTGGTGGAAGTTGTGGTGGTGGTGTCGTCCAGGTAGTACAAACCATCAAGCTCAGTTGCTGTCCCAATCATCTTCCCCGAACGAAGGTCCTATATCAGCCAAGAATTGTTGAAAAAAATGGTGACAAAAGGGAATGTTTTGTGAGTTTGCTAATGGAAATTAAATTGAGATTAAAAGAGGGAACACAAATAACATCATGCAAAGTAAAAACATAAGAGAAAGTCATGGTGCCAATGTGTGTAACAACAGCAAGTGTACCATTAGGTAGCTCAATGGTTCGATTGTGGGCAGGTTTGGAAAATGTGAGTAAGTGAGGGTTATGAACTATATGATCAGTGGCACCGCTATCAAGGATCCAAGATGAACGAGAGCTATGAGATTTGAGAGAGAGTATTTTACCAGTTAACTCGGTAATAAAAACATCATTACCAATATTGTGAGCCTTGGACTTGTTGTATGGTGATGTGGTGGTGTTGGAACCACTTTTTGTATTGTCGTCCATGGTGGTGGCGGCTACGTGGTGTATTGGTGGCTTTGACTGAACCTTGAGTGCTATTAGCCTGATCCTTTAAAATAAGTTTTTTTTGTAGTCAGTTGGTGCACTGATGAAATCTCGAGGTGCTAATAGCTTGAGAGGAAGAAGACAGTTCCTTCTTCTTCTTCTTGTATTTGCTAAAATTCTCGCCCCCTCCCTGTTTTCTCCTTTTTCGATTTAGAAGGCGAGAACAGGATGATGGTTCGATCTTCATGATTTCTGTTGATGAGGGAGATCTATGTCGATCAGGATGAGCTCTGTTGATAAGGATCGGGATGATGGCTGATCAGGCTGGTGATGACGAGATCTGATTTATGGATGATTGATCAGTGGGATTCCGACGATTGATGATGGTGGTTCGATTAGTGATGATAGTTTGATGATGATCTGGTGATCAGAGACGATCTGAAGATTGATGATGGAGACGATGTAGACGATCTGATCTGATGATGGGGACGATCTGATATGATCTGATGATGATGGGGACGATCTGATCTGATGATGATGGAGACGATCACGCTGATCTAAAGATGTTTGAAGAGGATTGATGAAGGGTTTGATTAAGTTGGGTGTTAATGGAGATCTCTTGTTGGCGATGATGATCTTTGTTGGTCTCTGTTAATAGAGATGAAGAGCTTGAGAAGATCTCTGTTTGAAGAGATAATGAAGATCTCTGTTTGAAGATATGAAGACGATCACGTTGATCTGAGAGGCTGATCAAGATGATGATCTGATGAAGTTTGTGTTGATCTGATGAAGTTTGTGATGATGATGGCGGCCTCTTGTTGGCGAGTGTTTGGTTAGATTGATGATGATCTGATGAAGTTTATGCTTATCTGATGAAGTTTGTGATATGTTGTGTGCTGTGGCTGCGTGGACAAGAAAGATGGTGAGATTGGGTGGCTACGTGAGGTGGTGTTTGCCGGTGTTAACAAGCAAGAAGGATTATCGGCACGGCGGCTCAAGTAACTAGAAAAGCCTTGCTCTGATACCATGTAAAAAAATTGAATTGAAATATTATTGTGTTGTTTTCATTGATTGAATATATTATTGTATTGAAATATTATTATGTAGTTTTCATTGATTGAATACAAGCTTATAAAGCTAACTCTGACCTAACCTTGTTGAGATAGGAAACCTAAGACTTCTATTCTATTCTGACTCTCCTAACATATTCTATTTTGTAATACTTTCCTATTTTGTAACATAAGTAAACTTTTATTCTTTAACAACTGGAGCTTGCAGCTTTATTACTGCCACAAATTTTCAGGCTTTCCTACTAGTTTTTGTTTGCAAAGCTCCTCTTGAAGAAACAAATTTGACAATCCAATCAGTGTGTTCTAGTTTTAGCAGGGCATGCTAAGCAGGCAACTACTCAAAATATCATAAATTTGACTTTTTGAGATTAAGGTTTTCTCGTCAGAGTGATATGAGGATTTATAGTGTGATATGCAGACTATTTTTCTGGGGAGATAGAGGAATTGGTTGGCTTGGACACTGAGGCTGTCAGTGTACTCAGGTATGTCAAAAGTAAGATATAATGTAGTAGAATGTCACAGCCGTGACTTCTAGATTTAGTTCCAGATGAACTTGAAGGAAGAACAATTGAACTTGAAAGAAAAGCTTCAATTGATCGAAAGATTACAATGTAAAAACAATACTTCTCTGTTAACTCAACAGATCAGTCCTCTATTACAACCAAATTCACACCTCTCTATATTCTCATCTCTTCTCTATTTAACAGTAAAACTCCAACAGAATTTCAAAAACTAACTAATCACCAGATAACACGTGTTTCACCCCATGTGGTTTCTTAACAACTCGGGTGTTATTACTCCTTTGCCCTCCAATTCAAAACAGAAGCAATTTGAATTTCGCGCCCATTTTTACCGCCCAATTTCTGTTGATGAAATCTTTCGATTCCAATTTGGATTCCTAGTTGGGTATGTGTCATTACCCTTCCCTTCAAAGAATCCTTGTCCTCAAGGATGGAATGTAGGAAACATAGCCTGGATATTGGTCCAATCTTCCCAAGTGGCGTGTTGAGGAGAGGAGTTGGACCAGTGAATAAGGACCTGGGTTACCGCCTGATTATTGCGAGGGACGAGGCGGCGGCCCAAGACAGCAATTGGCTCTGCTTTGAACTTGTCAGTGTGATCGACCAGAGGTAACATGGGGGCTAGAATTATCGTGGTTCCCAACTTCTTTTTCAGCTGGGAGGCATGAAAAACAGGGTGGATCTTGGAGTTAGGGGGTAGTTGTAGTTTGTATGCCACTGTCCCAATTCGTTCAATGACTGGAAAGGGACCATAGAAGCGAGCTGACAGTTTGAGATTCCTGCGGAAATGGACTGAAGTTTGCCTATACGGTTGTAATTTTAAGTATACCCAGTCACCAATGGAAAACTCCCTCTCAGACCTGTGTTGATCTGCATAGAGTTTCATCCTTTCCTGTGCACGGTGCAACTTCTCTTTCACAATGTTAAGCATATGATCTTTGTCTAGGAGGTACTACTGGACATCAGGATTTGCAATGTGGGAAGTGGGAAGAAGAGCTAATAAGGGTGGTTGGTAACCATATAGGGCTTGAAATGGACTGGATTGCAGGCTTGTATGGTATGATGTGTTAAACCAATACTCTGCCAGGTACAACCATTTATACCAGCGAGTTGGTGCATCACTAACCATGCAACGCAGGTATGTCTCAAGACATGATTTTGTCCTCTCCGTCTGCCCGTCTGTCTGAGGATGGTAGGCGGAGCTCATGCTTAGAGTTGTTCCCAAGGCTGCAAACAAATCTTGCCAGAAAGCACTTAAGAAAACCTTGTCTCTTTCACACACAATTGATTGAGGGAGACCATGTAATTTGTATATATTATGCAGAAACATATCAGCTACCATAGTGGAAGTAAATGGATGAGACAAGGCCAAGAAATGGTTGTATTTTGTAAGTCTATCAACCACTACCATGATCACTGTCTTGTGATTTGAAGGTGGTAACCCCTCAATAAAATCCATAGATACATGTTCCCAAGCTTGATCCGGAATAGGCAATGACTGGAGTAGACCACCGTAAGAAGATTGATCATTCTTATTTCGTTAACAAGTATCATAGTCGGTGACATACCGTAGGACTGCTTCTTTCATTTTGGGCCAAGAGAAATATTGTTGTACCCTTTTGTATGTAGAATTAATACCTGAGTGTCCCCCAAGAGCTTAAGTATGTAGTTCTTGTAGAATCTGAGTGCAGAGCTGACCTGAAGACCCAATATATAATTGGTGCTTGTGTTTGAGGAGGCCATTTGATAAGGAAAAAGGAGAAGACGAGTCTTGTTGATCAGCAATTGCTGAATAAGTTGTTGAGCCCTTGGATCATTGTTATAGGAAGAAATGACTTCCTGTAACCACAGTGGAACAACTCTAGAAATAGCTGAGCAGTGACCATCATGTTCAGTACCTCTTGGCAGAGCTGGAACAACCTTAGACATAGCCAAGAAATTACCAACTTGTTTATTGCATCTTGACAGAGCATCGACCACAGTATTTTCAGACCCTTTTTTGTAAAATATTTCATAGTCGAAGCCAAGAAGCTTGGAAAGCCACCGTTGTTTAGTCATGGTCGTAACCTTTTGAGCCAAGAAGTATTTGATGCTTTGATGATCCGTAAAAATAAGAAATTTGGATCCAAAAAGGTAAGATCTCCACCTATGGACTGCCATTACGATTGCCAGGAGTTCCTTTTCGTATGTAGATAGTGTCAGGTTCCGTGGACTGGGTGCTTTGCTAAAAAAATGCAATTGGCTTGCCCTGTTGAGCAAGGATTGCTCCTACTCCTATAGAGCAAGCATATGTTTCAATTGTGAAGAGCAAGCTAAAATCTGGCAATGCCAAGACAGGGGCAGTGCTCATGGCTGTCTTGAGT
This sequence comes from Berberis vulgaris, assembly GCA_963556465.1. Taxonomy (NCBI): domain Eukaryota; kingdom Viridiplantae; phylum Streptophyta; class Magnoliopsida; order Ranunculales; family Berberidaceae; genus Berberis; species Berberis vulgaris. The sequence goes on from OY747135.1 coordinate 60,499,199, forward strand.
TGATTAAATGTTATAGTGGCTGCTTGGACCAAATGAAGGCATTCTTTTTTAGGAGATCTGTCAAGGGCTGAGCTATATGACCGTAATGCCTAATAAACTTTCTGTAGTAGCCCGTAAGACCCCAAAATCCCCGTAGTTGCTTGATTGTAATAAGTGTAGGCCAGTTGGTCATCGCTATAATTTTCTGAGGGTCGGCTGCCACTCCTTGACCACTAATGATGTGCCCAAGATACTCCAGTTGTGGTTGAGCAAAAGAGCACTTTGAGAGCTTGACATAGAGTTGATGGTGTCGTAGAATAGAGAGCACAACCTGTATATGTTCCAGATGCAGAGTGATAATAGAGCTATAGATTAATATATCATCAAAAAAGACTAGCACAAATTTCCTTAAGAGATGCTGAAATATTTGGTTCATAAGTGCTTGGAAAGAGGCTGGGGCATTGGTTAGGCCAAAGAGCATCATCTGGAACTCAAAGTGTGTCCATGATGTGTTTTCAAAGCTGTTTTGTGAACATCGGGATGTGGACCAAGATTTGGTGGTAACATGATCTTAAATCTAGTTTATAGAAGATTGTGGCCCCATGGAGTTCATCAAGCAACTCATCAATGAGGGGCATAGGAAATTTGTCCTTGATGGTGATCTCATTCAACTTCCTATAGTCCACACAAAATCTCCAACTCCCGTCTTTTTTCTTGACTAGCAAAATTGGGGCAGCAAACGGGCTTTGAGAATGTTGGATGAGGCCGAAAGCAAGCATTTCTTGTATTAATTGCTCGATCACAGCCTTTTGCATGTAAGGTACCTTATAGGGTCTTTGAGATGGAGGTTGATGATTTGGTTTCAATGGAATGTGATGATTCAAGGACCTATTGGGTGGGAGTGAGGTGGGTTGCTGGAACACATCACTGAAGTCAGCAAGTATGTTTTGCACTTCAATGGAATTGGACGGGTCTGTGGATGTTATGGAAAACAATTGACATAGGAATGAACTTGCATGTTTTTTTAGAAGTCTAGAAATACCTTTTGCCTCCATAAGACAAAAATTACCTGTGTCTAGCCCACCTTGTAGAGTCACCATCTTACCATTGTGGTTCAATGTGAGCTGCATTTTTTGCAAGTTTAAAGTTATGTCTCAAAATAACTTCAGCCAATCACCTCCTAGCACCATGTCGTAGCCCCCAAGTGGAAGAACCTGCACCTTGCCCTCAAAGAGAATTCCCTACATACTCCATTGAAGATTCTGACAGAGTGCATTGCTGGTAATTTGCTTCTCAGTAGCCACTTTCACCACCATCTGTGATGTCAAACAAGTAGGCCAATTTGTGGCCTTAACAACTCGTGGGTCTATGAACGAGTGTGTGCTGCCGGTGTCTATCAAGATGGATATGTGCTTCTTTTTTTTATCAATCCCTTGAGTAATAGAGTGTTGGTGGAGAGGTTCCCATGTAAGGCATGTAAAGATATTTCCATATCTGATGGAATTTGTTGAACTAAATCTTCAGTGACCAGCATGGAGTGAGTTTCCTCTTCCTCAGTTGGCTCTTCCTCTAAATTCAGCATACATAACTGTTGGGATTTACAGATATGGCTGGGTCTGTATTGTTCATCACAGTAGTAACACAATTCTTTCTCTCTTCTCTGCTTCATTTGGGCGTATGTGAGTTTTCTTATAGGTGTTTGAGTGTGTGGTGGTAATGTAGAAGATGGTTTTGTGCTAGTAGGAACAGTTGAGTAGTACGTATTCCTGTTTGATGGGTAAGTGTTGGATGAACTAGCTGTAGGTTGAGTAGTAGGCAGGTTACTAGTGTGACTTCCCTTGTGAGGTACATATGAAGTGGTTGAATAATTGTTATGCCTAGGAGTAAAAACTGTGGAGTTGGTAGGTTTAGAGCTACTGTTCAGTTGCATTGAAGCCTCATGCATACGTGCTAAGGATAAGGCCTGTGTGACAGTAGTTGGTTTAAACAATTGTACCAAAGCCTCATCTAAATGCTTATTATGGGATAGCATTAGGGACTTTAACTCCTCAAATTTATCGTAGTATTCATTTACAAATCCACCCTAGTTCAGCTTGTTAAATGAGTCCACGTAGTTATCTAATATAGCTTCCTCAAATCTCTCACAGAGATCATTCACAAAATGAGTCCACTGAGGCATTTCGTTCCCCACCTGGTAGTCGAGAAACCACAGGTTTGCTTTACCCATTAGGTGTATTGAAGCTATGCCGATTTTGTTTTCCTCGCTAATTTGGAAGAACTTGAAGTATCGTTCACACTTCTTCACCCATGCCATAGGATTTAATCCATCGAATGTAGGAAATTCAAGTCTCGGTAATCGGGGGTACGTACCTTTCTGCTCCCAATGAGTTTGGGAGTGGGGAGGGGGATCCTTGGATCCTGCACCATGAGAGGTTGAAGAACCTAGTTCCGCAGCTCTAGCAGGTTCGATTGACTTTGAATCAACTGAATTAGGTGATCGAATCGAGTATCGATCCATTTCTCTTGAATTTCATTAGACTGGGCTAATTTTTTGAACCGGTCTTAAGAAACTCGATCTGACCAGACATCTCATTCTGGTTCTTCCTTGCCTCCTTCATGAAATGTTCGACCTCCTTCCCTCTTGTTTCCATGTTGTTGGCCTGATCTTCCCGTTCCACATATCCGAGAGTTCTACGCCACTCTGATACCAAATGTCACAGCCGTGACTTCTGGATTCAGTTCCAGATGAACTTTTTTTTTTTTTTTTTTTTTTTTTTATTACTTGAAAAAATCTTTTACATCAGTCGGGGTACATGATTACCCGATCAAAAGAACCAGAGGACATACATCATAGCAAACCCAAAATAAATAGTGACCAAACCCCTAGATCAATGTCTATACTTGCTGTTACTTTTCTTCATTCTAGATGATCTACGAGGATATACCTTGATGTCTCTGAAGTCCGTCGCATCAAATCTTTTCGATAATCGAATTTGGTCTGTCTTTAAACCTGACACTACTCTTGACCTAATGGTGTATTCATCCAAATCTTCTTCTTCTGAACTGATTGTATCCGAAATGTCGGTATCAGTCTCCATTTCGGTTTCGCTGTTAGCGTTACGAACCAAATAGTTAATATGTTTTATATTCGGTGCTTCAAGTACTATTGCATCCACTAAAGTTTCGTCATCTTGTACAATACCCACATCTGCTGGAAACCCTACCTTCCGGTCATGCACCTTGTCACCACTCTGAACGCGAGTCTGAGCACCAACGTGAGCTCCACTGCCAGAGCCAACGTGAGCTCCACTGCCAGATGAACTTGAAGGAAGAACAATTGAACTTGAAAGGAAGGCTTCAATTGATCGAAAGATTACAATGTAAAAACAATCCTTCTCTGTTAACTAAACAGATCAGTCCTCTATTACAACCAAATTCACACCTCTCTGTATTCTCCTCTCTTCTCTATTTAACAGTAAAACTCCAATAGAATTTCAAAAACTAACTAATCACCAGATAGCACGTGTTTCACCCCATGTGGTTTCTTAACAACCCGGGTGTTATTGCTCCTTTGCCCTCCAATTCAAAAAAGAAGCAATTTGAATTTCGCGCCCATTTTTACCGCCCAATTTCTGTTGATGAAATCTTTCGATTCCAATTTGGATTCCAAGTTGGGTATGTGACATAGAATTTGCAAAATGCTCAACTGGAATGATGAATCCCTGAGCTTTACCGATTGCGGGGAAGTGTTTTCAGGCCCTTCAGTTAGTGTGTGGTGGAAGATAAATGCTCCTAGTCCAGTCAGTGCTTGTTGACTATGGGTTAGGGCTTCAAATATGGGGTTGTCCTTTTTGCTTTACTGTGTGCTATTGGTTAGATCAAGGCCAAGAGGACAACAGCCAGAGTAGCAGCAGAAACTGCGGTGCTGGATATAATCGTATGATGTATGGTTGACTCTTACTCTTCTCATGTATGTAGCCTTCAATCTGATTTATGGGTTTTTTTTTTTTTTTTTTTTTGGGGGGTATCACACCTGTCTATTCACCCGGAACACTTGCGTTCCCAAGTCTAAAACCTAAAAATCCACATGCCATGTCTAGAAAAGAGTTAGTAAAGTCTGTTCCATATCTTTGAACATAGTACTAATATGTTGATTGGTAAGTTGATAGACTGAGGAGATTGGCCTGTACGTGGAAGGATTAGTTAAATTTTAGTTATCGAAAAGCCGGATAGATGAATATCATATTTTGATTTTTATCACTATGTTGAGCAAGATACCTCTTAAAATTGAGAGCAACTAATAATGAGACCAACTATGGACGTGTTGTGTAGATGGCTGATCATTTATGTTTATGGTAGACATCACTCCTAGAGTGTGTGTTTTCCCGGTAGTTTGATTGAACCTAAAGGTTTTGTTGAAGATTGTGGTACTCGTTGAGTTGTATGCACCTCTTTTTGTTGCTTGACAAGAAACATCACTAGGAACTCAATGTTTCAGCTTCACCATAATATTTTTGAATCTTCTGCTACTAAGATAATTCATCTCTTTTTACAGTCTTTTGTGCTGCAAAGTTCTTTCACGCAAACTGCAATATGTGCTGCAATCAAATGGCATGAAGATTGTGATTTGGGAAACTTGTATTCATTATAAAATAAAATCTAATCATAAAAGGTCGGTGTCAATATCGGTATGAATCCTACTATTATAGACAGCTTAAGATGCACTGTTACAACTTGAACTCATCTATGTTAGCTTTCTGTTCTCTGACATAAATAAGTAAATGGTAGTCAACATGTTCATTCAGATTAAAAGTGCCGGGCATTCCCTTGCCCAAATAATCTCAATTGGCTTCCTTGGTTTATCACATATGATCTTTTGACACTGAAGTTCATGATCTTTTCAAGTTTTTGTGGTGTCTTTCATTGCAAGCCGGTAGCGAATTCACTGGGGTTTATCTGCTCATGTTTTGACACTCTGAAACTCCCTACTTTACTGCCAAACGTTCCCATAACTCCTAAGAACTACTGCCTAACTTCTAGGGTTGCAACTTGGGCGGTAGAACATCAGCCCAAACAATACACTGAAAGCCTTCAGGGAAAACTCCATGCCTAAAACAAAGTGCTCATTCACTAGCTAAAGGAGGAATGAACTTTGTGGTTCAACTTAGACACTGCAACCACGACATTCTTCCTTGGTTTATCACATATGAACTTAGACGAGGTTTTTACTACGAACAGTTTAACTATTCAACTGCTCTCAAAAGGCCGAGACACATCCAATCGGGATTATTAACCTGGCATGATGAGCCTCATTATCCGATGTGAGACTAACACTTCTCAATTCGAGCCAACACCTGAGAGATGAAACACATTGAATCTGATCTCCTACTCATTGTCGGGCTTTGCTTTACTACATCCATCATTTGCATATCAAACAAACATATTGGAAAGACACTTTGAGACAAAATTGATTTGTTAACCACAACCCTATTACAGTGATTAAATAATGATCTTTATTTGTTCAACAGATCTTGATCATAGGTGATGGTTGTCATTCAATCAAATTTTGCCGGCATGGGCTGCGATTGGCTATTGGTTATGCCAACTTGGGTTGCGATAATGGCTGATGATTTGGCCGGCCTATCTTGATGTCAAGCTCAACTGTCTGCTGCAATTTGGGGACTGATTCCCGCCTGTACGTTATTGTGCGAGATTGCATATCTTTCACAGATCCGTGTTGATCCAATCTCGTATCAATGACTGCGTTTAGTTTAATTTGTGAAATGTGTACATATGCGTTGGGTTTAGGGTTTGTGAAATCTGTCATGAACCCAATCACCATTACCAACAACACGACATCATCGTCAACCAAACCCAGTCATGTGTGTTGAAAAGAAAACCAGGAAAAGAATAGTCAACTGAACACTCAAAAATGTACCCGCATCCACCCAAACCTTTATCTCCCACCTCCACCATGCATCCACCCAATGACCGGAGACAAGATTGTTGTTGAATGGAAACGGAGTAATGAGTTATAATTAATTAAAGATAATATAATAGTTAATTGTTTTTAACATTATTTTTAAATAATATTTATACAAAACACTGTCTACAATCAGCTGAAGCCAACAAAATAATCTAATATTTTGTTTTTTCCGCATCAGATTGATTAAAAAAATGATTGTATATGATGTTTTTGATTCATTAAACTTCGAATATTCATATATGTTTGAGTGCCCAAACTATTAGGCTTTCCTACATGAGTTTCAAGTTTTTTTTTTTTTTTTTTTCCAATTATTGAATTCGTCAACAACAAAACAATTATCACCCATTGCTCTCTGACACTTCTAAAAAGATAACAATGGAGACAAAAGGCAACATTCTTTGTTATGTTATACCATAGCCAATTCTCATACTCAGTTAACCAAGTTATATTAAAACGTCGTAGTGCACCTTCTATTTTTTTCTATGAAAAATGTGTAGTTCATCGGCTGACAAAAGCTCCATTTGCAAATAAACTCTTCTAACAACCTTTTGATCATACAAATGGTAATCAGAAATACAAAGTCTTGAACCAATATTTATTGGAAGATTTGAGAAGTCGACATCTACATGATTTTTCTTTGAGATTGATTCTGATAAATTATGGTTTATTTTGGGTTGGGGGTAGTAGATCATTCACTGATTTTTTTTTTTTTTTTTTTAATTTATGCATAACTGAAATAAAACAGAGATTATATAATACTATATTCAATATATTTGTATATCCTAAAACTTTAAATGAATAAAACCAAAATCATATATTCCATATGGTCATATTTGTAATTATGGAGAACTATGTTTAACATGCAAATTTCTAAATAATGGTGATGTTATACAAGATTCCTCATCTTATAAGGACGAGCACAATGAATCTTGCTGTACTTTCGAAGCTCCTTTTTCGGGAGAAGTGATAGGTTATAAGTTATGACAGACTATTGATGAGATTTTGAGGATTTGAATAGTTGAATTGCTGAGGGGTTTGATGAGAGAGGTTTGGTAGAGAAGATAAAATCTGTATAGGGCAAATTAAGATTGTATGTAAAATTAGGAGCAAAAATAATAATTAATTTTTATTTTTTCAAAAAAGTGGAAGCAAGTGCCCCAACTTGACCCTATGTGGCTCTGTGCCTGCATCCACTGCTTGAGAAAGAGTTATAGAGAGGTTGTAGAAGAGCGGTAGAACCAAATCGTAGAAGGGTGGTCGTAAATGAAAAGTGAAAAAATGGGTTTATGTCCATTTATATGGTGGTGTTACATAGTAGAGAAAAAAAAAATTTAACTGTAGTGTTTGAAAGAGGAAGTGGTGGGTATACATAACAACGACCTTTTTCTGTTGATGTTTCTTTTCCTCTATATTTGGATCTGGTAACAGAGGTTTGGTTTATTTATGTGGGCACCACTGATTTATTTCTGGGCACATGTATTAACCTCCTTGGATTATACTTAACCTGAAATTATGGTCACTAAAAAAGGGGTTTGTTACCAAAGTAACAGATTGTATACTCAAGAGTCTATAAATTGATCGAACCAGCACGTGACATTAAAACACAAACTTTTGGATGAAAATGTCCTTAACGAGAAAGTTGGTTTGTTCGTTTTTTCCTAGTAACCAATTTGTGACTTAGTTCATCACTAGATCTATCTCTCCATTGCAAAGGATCGCCTAAGCAAATGCAGCAAGTGAGCTCATGTTCACTCCAACAAATAGGGTTCGTTCATTATTGGCGTGGCTTTGCTTTAAGCGATTTTCTTTCATAATCAATCAGCTCAATCCCTGAAATAAACAAAAAAATAACACAAGATAAAAATGCAAAATCTAAAAATTGCACATGGACCAATAAGGAAGTAACCAAACGACCTAATATTCAAAAACGTGGATAAGTAATGCAATTTCACAATAGTCGAATACACATAAATGAACTGAAAAAGAAATTTTCAAAGAATGTATAGAGACATACAAACCAATGAACTGATATACAAAGCATAAATTAGATATAATGGCTTCATTCCATTTCCAAACACATAAAAAAAATTAAAACCCAATAAACAATTGCCAATGGATTTGATTGTTTGCTGAAGAAAAATTTCGGGAAAATGAAGCTCATCAACAAGAAGACCTGGTCTATTGACAAAGCAAATTGGAGACGCCCGTTTGCTAAAATTGCCAATGGGTTTGCTCTTTGTTGTTTGCTAAATAAAAAAATTGAAGTAGAGAGGGAAAACGAAGCTCATAAATGATAAACCAACAATACCTGATCGATTGGAGACGCCCTATTTGTTGATATCTCCAATGGGTTTGCTAATTGCTGAAGAAGAATATCGAAGTAGAGAAGGGAAAATGAAGCTCATCAACAACAACAACTGATCGATTAGAAGATGTGATCTCTCTCTCATCGTTTTCTCCAATTTGCAGGTTCGATCCCAAAAACATTACTTAAATATTTAACCATCTGCCTTGGGTTCTGCAAGTATATCTCCTTTTTCACCTTTACGAGTTGCTCAAAACTTGATGAGGACTTGAAGAAGAAGAAGTGAAGACGAAGAAGATGTGAAGAAGTCGAAGAAGAAGAAGAACTGGAGAAGTGAAGAAGACGTGAAGAAGTATTGAAGAAGATGTGACGAAGATGTGAAGGAGAAGTGAAGAAGACCGGGGACCTTATAGAGAAAAGAGGCGTCGGTTTGGAGCTTGGATTTGGACCAGAGGAACAGAATTAGAGAAGAAAATGAAGGAGAAAAGATAGGGTTTGCTAGTTTGGGCCTTGGGGTTTGGAGTTTGGATTTTCGAATTTGGATTTCGCTTTCGGTTAATCAAGCGAGCACTTCAGTCGCTTCACGCTTGGGCAAAAAAAAGGCCAAAAACGGTCATTTTTCTTCGCTTTAATGCGATGGCTTTACTTTAGCCGAAGCGATGCGTGTTGTCACTGCTTCGTTTTTAGCTTTAAGCGGTCGCTTCAACTCGCTTTGACTACACTGGGTTCAGCTACTCCGTCTCCCATGCTCAATTGATGAAACAATTGCCGCATAGAGCTATACAACACAAGATGTTGTAATGGGGTATGGTGAAATGGTTTGGGACAAACTACAATGAGAGGAAGATAATTTCAGTTTCAGAACGGAAGAGTGAAGGCTTGGGAAGGTGAGAGGTTTCACAAAGTTGGTGTTGAGGATTTTGAATTCACACTTGGTAATGGCAATGTTAGCTTTCTCAACAAGTTATAACAAATTGTATTTCATTATCTGAATGTAAAATGTAGATACATGACTTATATAGACAATGTAATGTGTTGCTAGTTGTCAAGACAACCTAACAGACTAACACACTATGGACCACATTAACAGCTATACTAACAACTGGCTAATACTAACTCAGATGTTGATTGAATTACTAACTAGTCTTGACATCCCCCTTCAAACTAAGTGTAGATACATCAACTACACTTAGTTTGTCACGAAGTTTCAAAAATCTGGATTTCCCAAGAGCTTTAGTGAAAATGTCAGCAACTTGATTAATAGCAGGAATGTGGTGAACTTGGACAAGCCTGCGAGCAACCTTCTCTCGTACAAAGTAAAGATCCAATTCAATATGCTTGGTCCTAGAATGAAGAATAGGATTTGCACTAAGCATCACCGCACTGTTATTATCACACCAGATAGTGGGAGGACTGGAGCAAATGTGGAGTTCAGACACTAGAGACTGCAACCATGTGAGTTCAGCCGTAACAGCAGCAAGACTCCTGTATTCGGCTTCAGTACTACTTCTTGAGATAGTGTTCTGCTTCTTTGAAGACCAAGAGATTAGATTATCACCCAAATACACACAGTAGCCAGAAGTGGACCTCCTGTCAATGGGATCAGATGCCCAATCAGCATCACAGTAACCTGTCCACTTGAAAGAAGGTGATGAAACCAGATGAAGACCAACAGTGGGTGTAGCCTTGAGATACCTCAGAATTCTTTTAACCACTCTCCAGTGTGATTCAAGAGGATGTTGCATGAATTGACAAACTTTATTGACAGAGTATGCTAATTCAGGTCTTGTGATGGTAACATACTGCAGAGCACCAACCATACTCCTACACAAGTGAACATCAGCAACCGGATCACTGCCAGTATCATAGAGCTTTTCACCACCACTCATCGGAGTAGATAAACCATTGGCGAACTGCATTTTAGCTCGACATAACAGATCATTAATATACTTAGTCTGAGACAAAAACAAGCCATCAGAGGTTTGTTGAACCTGAATGCCAAGGAAGTAGTGAGCAAGACCAAGATCCTTCAATGCAAACTGAGCATTCAGCTGATGAATGAGTTGTGAAACATCCTTAGAACTGGAACCAGTAACCAAAATATCATCAACATACACCAGAAGAAATATAGGAGAAAGAGAATGTCGGATGAACAGTGAGGTATCTGACTTAGAAGGAGCAAAACCAAATAGATGAAGAGTATGTCTCAGCTTCTCAAACCATGCCCGAGGAGCCTGCTTTAGTCCATACAAGGCTTTGTGTAGTTTGCACACAGCATTGGGACGAGAAGAATCAATAAATCCAGGAGGTTGCATCATGTAAACATCTTCTTGTAAATCTCCATTCAAGAAGGCATTGTTAACATCAAGTTGAAAAACAGACCATCCATATGTAATAGCTACTGTGAATACAACCCGAATTGTAGTGGGTTTCACCACTGGACTGTATGTCTCAGCATAATCGAATCCTGCAACTTGTTCAAATCCTCGAGCCACCAACCTAGCCTTATATCCATGGACAGAATCATCTGCATTTTGTTTAACCTTAAACAACCATTTGCAACCAACTATAGATCTGTTGTGAGGAAGATCAACTAAAGTCCATGTGTTGTTCCTTAGCAAGGCTAGATACTCATTTTGCATAGCCGAGGACCAATGAGGGGTATCAAGTGCTTCAAGTAAGCTTACAGGTTCAGATGAAGTCAGATAGACTTTAGGCTTGTAGATACCTGCCTTAGACCTAGTAATCATTTTATGACTAGTAGCAATACGGAGAGGAGGACTAGACACTGACCTGTCTGCAATACTGTCATTGAGAATAGGACTAGAACTGGGAACCTGACTGGGAGCAGGGCTAGGAGCAGAACTAGGACTAGTTGAGGGAGTGGGAGACAAGTTAACCAATGGACTAAGCAATGTATTGTTGAATGAAGTGGAATGATTATCAGAAGGTGAAGAAGATAGCCCAATGGATGCAGGAACAGAAGTAGAGGAAGGACTGGTGGGGGAAAGATTGGAAGTACCAGAAAGCCACTTTGAATAAGGAAAATGATTCTCATGAAACACAACATCACGAAATATGAAGAGACGACCAGTACTTGACACACATTTATAACCTTTATGTTGAGAACTATAACCCAGAAAAAGACATTCCTCAGATCGAAATTGAAGTTTATGGGAGTTGTAAGGCCTGGTGTTGGGAAAACATGAACATCCAAAGACTCTTAAAATGTTGTAATCAGGAGCTTTATTGTAAAGTTTTTCATAAGGAGATAAGCCATTAAGAACTTTAGTAGGAACACGATTGATAAGAAACACAGATGTCTTAACAGCATCATCCCAGTATTTTAAGGGAAGTGAGGCATGAGCAAGGAGTGTTAATGTTGACTCAGTAATGTGACGATGCTTCCTTTCAGCAAGTCCATTCTGCTGATGAGTAGTGGGACACGCAAGCCTATGACATATCCCATGCTGACTAAGAAACTTAGCAAATGACCTATACTCCCCTCCCCAGTCTGATTGTATACATTTGATAAGAAAACCAAATTGTAACTCAACTTGAGCCTTGAAGTTAAGGAAAGTAGGATATGCATCCGACTTGTTTTTCAATAAGTAGACCCAAGTGAACCTGCTATAAGAATCAATGAAATGAATGTAGTACTTGAAACCACAAGATGATAGAGTAGAGGCAGGACCCCAGAGGTCAGTATGAATGAGTTCCAAGGGTTTTGAGTATACAGTGGTGGAATTGGAAAAAGGAAGCCTATGGATTTTGCCCAAGCAACAGGCAGTACAAACATCCACATTTGTATTAGGAGCAGCAATATTGCATTTGTTAAGCACTTGCTTTACAACAGAAAGAGAATGATGGCCTAACCTAGCATGCCAATGAGACAAAGAAGAACATGCTTTTGACACAAAAGTATTATTACAAACTGGAAATCTAGAAGAACCACTGGCTGATGTAGAGTCTGAACTGGATGCTCTACTACTACTGCATGCTGAGCAAGATGCTGAACTACTACTGGATGTTGAGCAAGATGCTGAACTACTACTGGATGTTGAGCAAGATGCTCTACTAATACTGGATGCTGAGCAAGATGCACTACTACCTGGACCACAATGACTGGCTTGAAGAGATGAAGAAGTTGGACAAGTAACAGAAGATGCAGACCTTGAACCAGGAAGAGACATAGAAGGAAACACATATAAGCCTCGCTTAAGTGTCCCTTTCAAGAGAATTTGTTGTGTGGCCTGATCTTTGACAAAACAACAATTAGGATGAAATTCAAAAAAGACATTGTTATCTCTAGCAAACCTAGACACACTTAAGAGATTCTTGGTCAATTTAGGAACTTGAAGGACATTTCTAAGATGTAATTCTCTTGATGCATTAAGAGAAGAAATAGAGGACTGACCTATGTTTTCAATGGGCACGGCAGTTCCATCTCCCACAAACAATTGCTCATTGCCATGATAAGGCATAGCATTCATCAAATTCTGAGTATAAGGTGTGCAATGATCAGTGGCTCCTGAATCTGGATACCACCTATCATCAACATGTGGCTGCAACTGAGTTGTGGAAGCAGAATTTGGCTGTATCTGAGACTGTGAAGCAGTTCTCCAAGAAGGAAGAGTATGCTGACTTGATGAAGCAATGAAAGCCTGTCTTGGAGTTGAAGTTGTTGGTTGAGACGAGTTGCCATAACCAAAAGAAGATGACTGTGAACTCCATGGATTTGAGACAGAGTTATCAAATCGATTAAAGCATTTGAAGGCAAGATGCCCAACTTTGCCACAAATTTGACATTGTGGGCGATTAGATTGAGAACCAAATCCAGTTGGCCGAAAACTTCTTCCTGATCTAGCACCCCTGGCATTGAAAGATCCTCTAAACTGAGGTCTTCCCCCTTGAGAACTAGACACGAAAGATCTTGGTGATGGTCTGTATGAAGACTGATCTATATTCACAGAGCTACTGACATCAAGATCTTTAGTATGTCTTTCAATTCTAGCTTCTTGAGCAAGTAGAAGAGATTCCACTTCAGTAACACTGTATTCATCAGTTCTTGAACTAACTGAGATTACAAAAGTATCATACGCTTGAGGTAAGCCATCAAAGATGGCATTGACATGATCTCTTGAAGATATTAGATGTCCTACTGAGGCCAACTGATCAGTGATAGATTTGAGTTTCAGAAGGTAGTCATTGATAGTCAAGTCTCCTTTCTTGAAGTTTTGTAATTGGATTCTAAGCTGAGAAATCTTGGCTACGGTGTGTGAATTGAAAAAGATCTCAAGAGTATTCCAAATTTGAGCAGATGTTAGGCAACCTACTAACCTTGTAAGGAGCGATTCAGACATGGAGGAAAGTAGCCAAGAAAACAGCAACTGATCTTGTTGTTCCCAGGTAAGAAACTCTGGATTGATATTGTTTCTGGCTTGATCTTCATTGGAGAGAAACTGTGCTGGAGAAGATTCTTTCTCAATGAATCTTTGAAGCTTGTGTCCTCTGATCGTTGCCAATACTTGTTGTTTCCACAGCAAGTAATTTTGTTCATTCAACTTTACAGATAAAGCATGAGTGAACATGATAGGTATGGACTCTGTCAAGGCAGAGTTGATAGGTGGAGTAGCATTGGAAGATGTGGAATCTGCCATTAGAACTACTATGGAAAGCTAAGATGAAGACGATGGAAGTATCCAGGAAAAATGCTCTGATACCATGTTAGCTTTCTCAACAAGTTATAACAAATTGTATTTCATTATCTGAATGTAAAATGTAGATACATGACTTATATAGACAATGTAATGTGTTTCTAGTTGTCAAGACAACCTAACAGACTAACACACTATGGACCACATTAACTGCTGTACTAACAACTGGCTAATACTAACTCAGATTTTGATTGAATTACTAACTAGTCTTGACAGGCAAGACTCGGAGTTGAATGATACCAATTTTTATTTTTAATTGGTGATATCCTTTTTATGTGAGGCTCATACTCTTTTTATTTGTTTTTGATACCCTTTTTCTGTAATGTTGATACCCTTTTTCAGTGAAATCTTTCACAGTTAGGCATGACAACAAGGTCAATTCGGTTCGGATCCGCCACATCCAAATCAAAATCAAATATTCCTTAGGTTTTGGTAGACCCGAACTGTTGATTCATTTCAGGGCTACTCGCGGTTGCTCTTAAAATTGTCAAGCCTAAGGCATGGCCTCAAGTGTGAAACCTTTAGGAGGGTCTTTGTCGTTTTATATAAGGAGAAATTCCTTTTTGTTTTATTTATACTTAGTTTGGGACAAATAATTATAAAACTTTGCGTTTTCCAATAATGACATCTCATTTTCCTCACTTCCTTAGATGATGTGGATAAAATCCCTCAATAACATGTACAAGCGTGCGTGTATAATATCTAGTTATGGGTTTGGTCCGGTCTTGAACACTAGGAACTGGATCCAAATCGAGAACCGAGTCGGTTCCTTCTAGTCGGTTCTAGACCCTAACCATTAGGGTAAGGTCTATGTGGGTAACCATCGACTCGGACCAAATTGTCATTCCTATTCACAATCCGGCTGGTATAACCTTGTAAGTCTTAACCTTTCTAAACTCATTGCTTGTTGTGGATATTCCAAGAACATGGGGGATGTAGAATAAGACACTCACTAGAAAAAACAAAACAAAATAACAAAAGAAATGAAAATGCTAAATGAAGTTGTTACCAAAACTGAAGGATGGTAAACATCGGGAGGAATGCTATCATACAGTGAATAAGTGCAAAACTCGAAGGACGTTTGAATCCGAGGGTCCGCAAATTCATCATCATCCAAAACGCTTAGAGGCAAAGTAGGATCTAACCATGTATTGCAAACATCAAGAAATGATACCTAGTATATGTAAAATTGCAATGAATAATGCCTTTTAAGATCTAAACAATCACATATCATAAATGACTTTAAGACCAATTGATATAGATGAATCGGGACCTAAATAGACAAGAAATTAAACTAAAATATGAAAAATAATTTTGATTCAAAGTTTTCCATCCAAATTCAATTATGGTCCATACGAGATCAAATATCCAACTTCTTCACGTGGATTATTGCCATAAGAATTCTCATTATTGATAACTTGAAAAACAAGGGATGCGGCTAACTTCTATGCAATAACGATGAAGATTTTGATTTTTTTTGCGGCATTTGTCTAGATTACTCCTTTGTATCCAAGATGTGGAAAACTTTCATGAATGAACTCAGTAACACTGTAGTTACCATAGGAACCCTCTCCAACTGACTTTTTCCAATGGAGAAAAGGGAACTTCAACACAATGGATAACTGTTGTTGAAAAGTATGAGAAAATGTGATGAAATATGGCAGAAGCTTCTATCGTCAGTGGCTTGGCTTGAAGTTTCTGGAAGCTTCTAGGGCAAGTTTTGGCTAGCTTAAGGATTAAGTAAAAAAGAAAACAATTTGAATAAGTAAGTAGTGTGTTAGCCGCCTTTATTGACTTTGACCTGACTTTCTTAATGATGAAGTAAATGAGAAATCAATTTGAACAAGTAAGTGGAGCTAGCCATCTTTACTGACTTAGATTTGTTTTTTTAAGGATGAAGCACGGAAGAGATGAAGTGGTTTCCAACCTCCTCAGTTCGTCTATAAAAAGGGACCAAGGGTTCCTTGTTTGATAGATACATCATTTGAGTTCTTCCTCTGTGTTCGTGTGAGTTATGGATTTGCCCTTTTGTATGTGAGAGAAATATGTTTGTGAGAGGTAAGTGAGAATAGAGAGAGTGTGAGTGTCATATACAGATCTCGCGTATATGTGTGGTGTCATTTAGTCGTGTGTGCTTAACGTCATTGACATTGTGTAGGAAACTCTCTTTCCATTGTATTCTTCGATCTCCCTAATGAAGTTATTCTCTTTGCCCTGTGGATGTAGATAAGTTTGTCGAACCACGTAAGTTTGTTGTCTCTGGTATTAGTTGTCTTTGTTTGTAATTTCGCATTAAGGTATTTGTAACACTTCTACCATAACCACTCTAAAGATGTTCTCCACATTTTCTTTTTTGTGTCTATTATAAGTAGGCATTGGATGTTCTCTCTCCTCCTCGTTAATTGGCACAACTCAAATCTTCACCCACCTCAATTTATTACTATTTTACTATCCATTTGGCGGTTGCGTAACTATATTGTCTTCAACAATGCTAAATTCACGCGGAGATGGGCTTTCATCTCCTCCCTTCACAACACTTTATCTAACTAGTCAAAACATTGGTTCACCACTTCTCCAGGAGAAACACATCTCACCTTGACCTCAGTTCCCCTTATCCTCAACTTTGAAAAACTTGACTCCCAATCCACCTCTACTTTTCATTCCCAACAACCTCACCAGTCCCTTGGTCCCAACACAAAGCCTATAGCTCACAAAATCGATCTGATTCAAGATCAAATCTAGTTTGCCGGAACCCATAAACTGAATCTCAGACTCATGCCGCCAACTCCTCTGCCCTTGGACTTAGCCCTTGATACAGTCATTGTTAATTTTGATGCTTGCTTATTTGATCGCTCCAAATAGGGTGCTACTGGTGTCATTGCGATGGATCTGAATGGTCATGTTTTTGCTTCTGTCACTAGCTAGATACAAGGAAACTTTTTAGACATCACGATGGCAGAGTGCTTTGCAAGGGAGGAAGCCCTTCTTCTGATCCAGGCTCAACAGTGAGAAACTAGACTTCTTTTCGGTGATTCTGCTTGAGGCGCTATCTTCAGAGGACACAGGCTCAACTTTTGCATTTGATCGGGTTTGACATCCTTTTTTTATGTAATATTAGGTGCATTTTCTTTTTTGTTCCCAAATGACAATGTAAATATATTTGTAGGGACCTCAATACTGAGGCTCACAATTTGGCAGATGCTGCCATATGATGTATGACTTATCCTAGTTTGATTTATCTAAATAACTCTTGCAATTTATTTTTCCTAAGGAAAAGCGATGGCAGCTTTGCTTTAAGACTACTACAAAAGCATCAAGTCCTACCCAGTTCTAAGCCAAGTCCAGTCCAGTTACCTCTGAAACCAATTACCTGACGCTGCTACCTTCACTTCTAAACTGCTGGCGCCATACTGTATGACAAAATGGTTAAGCCCGAATTTCTTCGCTTAAATTGAAATATTTTACTAAACAAAATGTGTTTTTTTTCATGCTTGTATCAGGACAAAGAAATTTAAACCTTTCATCCAAAAATACATTGATGTGAGTTGCTAACATATCTTGAGATTCATCAATGGATGCAGTCAAACCTGTCGCACGAACCTATCAGAATAGATTTAATCCAGGAAAAACTACTTGTCATACATATTATATGCCAAAGTGGCATGCCATTTACTTTTCTGCCTAGTATTTACACAATCATTATTATAGTATAATGCTTGATTATGTTCATATAGATATGATGAATGGTAGGCTATCTACAGTTTTCAACTTTGCATTGAGGTCTCACCCAAAATATGTAAACAATATATGAGAGATGCATGTGGAGTGGGATGTATGGGAGGAGAAGCTCACATTGTTACATCCTTTAGATGCTTGGAATTTTCTTAGAAAGAGCAGTGCCTGGCATCATGCATGGTTATGAAGATTTCTCATTGGGGTTGAACACAAAACCTACCAAATCCAATAAACCGACTGAATCGATCAAAATCGAATCGATCAGTTTGGCTCGGTTTCGATTTTAAAAAATTCAAAATCGAAGTGGACGTAGGGATGGCAACGGGGCGGATTGGAGCGGATTTGGACAAATCCATCCCCGCCCCGCTGGAGATCACGGATATCCAAATCTGCCCCGAATATCCGTTTACAAAATTATTTGAAAACCATCTCCGCCCCGCCCACATATCCGATAAAAAAATTTCTCATTTATAAAATTTACATAACAGTTAAGATTACAAAAAATTATAAAAAAAAATCATTCAACAAATTAAAGAGATTACAAAAATTACAGAGATTCAGGGATTACAAAAAATTTTCATTCATACATAAACAAACACGGTAAAAGTTACTTGTACACAAAAAAATACATCATTCAATAATACAAAAATTATTAAAAAAAAAACATACAACAAATTACAAAAAAAGTAAAAAAAAAAATTTTGATCTAAAAAAAATACTTTCTTATCTCTGATCTGAGCTCAGATCTCGGATCAGGTGGGGAGAGGAAGGCGGATGTCTTCGAGATCAGATCATATCAGAGATGATCACGGATCGGATCGGATCAGATCAGATCAGAGATCATCTCATCGCAGATATCATCTCATCTCATCAGATCAGGATCAGAGATCACGGATCAGAAGATCAGATCTCACAGATCAGATCTGAGAGATCATATCTGAGAGATCAAATCTGGGATCTGAGATCTCAGAGATCAGATCTGAGATGAAGGGACGAAGAGGACCAGGGGAAGGGAGGGGATCACCGCGAGAAGGAAGATCGTCGTCGCAGCAGGGAGGAGGAAGGAGGAAGACCGTCGCAGCAGGGAGGAAGAGGGAGGAGGATGGAGCTTCCTTGCAAAATCTCAGCAGAAGAAGGGAGGAGGATTAATCATACTTTATCACACCACTTATATAAATAAAAAACAAACATTTTTCCCCTCTCTGTTCAAATCGAAACGTGATTCCTCCCTCCTCCATTTGAATCTCTTCCCTTTCCTACATTCAAATCTCTTGAAAATCGAAACCAATATTTTTCCTCTCCTTCGAAAATCTCTTCCCTCTCCCTTAAAATTGTAACACTTAAAAATCGAACCCCAAATCGCAACCTCCCCAAAAATTTTCAGAAAAATAAAGTAATCTCATGGAAACTTTTGAAGAATTTTCAGAAACATTTTCAATCAAAAAATAAAGTAAACTTCAAAAAAAATTTCAGAAATCACAAAAAAAAAAAAAATTTGTTCACCTAAGACAATGTGAGGTTTTGCAAAAACCTCGCATTGATTTGGGCAAACAGTAAATTTTTTTTGCTAAAATTTCATGTTCGCCCGGAACTCTGCGAGTTTCTGCAAAAAACATCGCATTGTTCTAGGCGAGATTTTGTAAGCAAAAATTTTCGGACAGATTTGCGCGACTTTAGTAAAATCACCATAACTTGTTCATTTCAAAACATTTTCAAGTGATTCAAGTTGTGTTTATTAGATAACTCATAGTGCTACAACTTTTGTGATTTGATAAACTTGAGAATTGGTCTCGATCGAGCATATAAATTAGCCGAAATTCAGTAACACTATCCCGTTTTCATTGCGAGACAGATTTGCGCGGCTTTAGTAAAATGACCATAACTTACTCATTTCAAAATATTTTCAAGTGATTCAAGTTTTTGTTTATTAGATAACTTGGAGTATTAAAACTTTTGTGTTTTGATCAACATGAGAATCGATTTCAATCGAGCACATAAGTTGGCCGAAACTCAAGAACACAATTCCGTTTTTATTGCATGACAAATTTGTGCGACTTTAGTAAAATGCCCATAACTTGTTCATTTCAAAATATTTTCAAGTGATTCAGTTGTATTCATTAGATAACTCAAAGTAATATAATTTTTTTGTTTTGATCAACTTGAGAATCGGTCTCGATTGAGCACATAAATTGGCCGAAAGTCAGGAACATTATTTCGTTTTCATTGCGAGACAGATTTGCGCGACTTTAGTAAAATGACCATAACTTGCTCATTTCAACACATTTTCAAGTGATTCAAGTTGTGTTTATTAGATAACTAAGAGTACTAAAATTTTCACGTTTGGATGAGCTTGAGAATCGATCTTGATCGAGCATATAAATTGGCCGAAAGTCAATGACACTATCTCGTTTTCACTGCAAGACATATTTGCGCGACTTTAGTAAAATGATCATAACTTGCTCATTTCAAAACATTTTCGAGTGATTCAAGTCTTTTTATTAGATAACTTATACTACTACAACTTTTATGTTTTGATAAGCTTGAAAATGAGTCTCAATTGAGGGTTTAAATTGGTTGAAAGTTACCATATTTTTAAGTTAAGTTACTATTTTTTTCAAAAATAGTTTTTTGGGTGGTGGTGTGAGTTAGTATAAAAAAAAAAAAAAAAAAGTATATGATAGTGCCCTCTTGGTGGTTTGGAGTATTCGTTGCGCGAATTGTAAAACAAGGGCAAAAACACATTTTCCTTTTATTTTATAACTTCTCACAATAAGCAACATGCCTGCCATCAGTTAGGGATGGCAACGGGGCGGATTTGAGCGAACCCATTCCCGATCCGTCAGGAAAAGCGATTCCCCAAATCCGCCCTGCCAATCCGTTTTATAAAATTAATGAAAAACCATAACCGTCCCGTGTGGATTGGCGGATATCCACCCCACCCCGCCAATCCGTTTTATGGTTTGCGGTTCTGTTATTGGATTGTCGGGTCCCCGCCCTGTCTTTGATCTCAAAAATTACAAAAGTTACAAAAAAATATTCTTGATCTCAGAGATTACAAAATATTACAAAAATTATCTTTGATATCAGAGATTCCAAAAAATATCAGAGATTACAAAATATTACAAAAAATATTTTCAGAGATTACAAATATTACAAAAAAATATCTTTGATCTCAAATATTACAAAAAAATTACAAAAATATCAGAGATCTCAGATCTGTAATCAACCATCCTGCGACTCAGCCACCCTTCGACCATCCTGCGACTCGGCCACCCTGCGACTCGACCACCCTTCGACCACCCTGCGACCACCTTTGAGTCCGAGACCACCCTGCCTGCGACCACCCTGCAACCACCCTTCGACCACCCTGCCTGTGACCACCCTGCCTGTGACCACCCTGCAACCACCCTTCGACCACCCTGCCTGCGACCACCCTTGAGGCCGAGGGCCCAAGACCACCCTGCGACAACCCTTGAGGCAGCCTTCCGCCTTCGATCTCGCTGTGAGAGTGAGTGATACCCAAATGTGAGAAATGGGAATGAGGGTTTATTCCCTATTTATAGGTTAAGGGTATTGTAGTAATTTAACCAGTTGAACGGATATCCGTGGAGCAGATATGGTTAAATCCGTATCCGCCCGAATATTAAACGGATACAATTTGGATATCCGTATCCGCCCCAACCTCCATATACCCCCAAACAGAATGAGTGGGGTGGATACCCGTGAAAATTCGCCCCACTGCCATCCTTACCACCAGTTCATACATAAACCCTTATCTTGCACCAAAGAATTTCAGCATATGCATCCTTCCACTGCCAAAGGAATTGTCTGCTATATGTAGCCAAGACGAGAATGGTACTTGGTACATTAGATATCAATATGTTGGATGTAGGCATCACTGTTTGGTCCAAGCTGATTGATACCCCTACTACCCGCCCTGACCGTAATGGTCTGGATTTGTAACCGATTTTCGATGCGACAATATCATTATGCTATAGTATAATGCAATTGCTGCACTCAGGATATCTTATTTACCTTAAAAAAAAAAAAAAAAAAACTAACTTAGGATGTGTTCGGTTCAAAAGGAAAATTTCCTCAACAATATTTGCCAAAAATGAAATGGAAGAGGTGGGACAAGTGAAAAGAACTTGAATTTTCTCAATTTTTTACAAAATTGTGAAAAATATTTTCTTATCACAAAATATTTTCTTATCAAGAGCATTAACAAAATGTTTGCCAAAATATAATATCATCTTCAAGCTCAAGGTGGAACACTTTTTTCCACTTTCTGTCCAATCTCCTCTTTTTTTATAGTTTTCCCATTCCAATTTTCCTCAAGACCAAACAACCTTAGGGTGTGTTTGGTTGAATGAAATCTTATGACATGAGAATTCATGAGGGGACCCCTATATTTTAGGTTAAATTGATATATCACTCCACATCCACCATTTGGTTTTGTGAGCAATGGTGGGAATGCAAGTCCCATGAACATGAAAATCCCACTCCTTGATCCCCCAAGGCATGTGATTATCATATTCACGAGACTTCCATTCCCACCATTGATAACAAAATTAAATAGTGCATGTGAAATTATACCTCAAATTAACCTAAAATATAGGGATCCCTTCGTGAATTCCCATGACATAGAATTCCATGCAACCAATTACACCCTTCATTTCTTTCTAAATTTGTAGCATTACAACATATTTTATTTTCAGATATGGACCATGTATCTCACTACTAGACATCTCACCACTGGACATCTTGTGAAATATTTTGCCATCTCCTCATGCTGGACATCAAGACTCTTTGTATCTACTCACTCTCAGGGGTTTCCGTAAGATTTAAAGGTTTTATCTCATACTTAAAGGTAAGCTCTTACCCCTTAATATGAGGCATCAATTGCAACCTAAAAAATGTTTGCTCTGAAAGGTTAAAAAAGATTGTAGGTTAAACTATGTCCTATTCAGATTTAATCAATGGTTAAAGTGAGATCACTGATTATTCACATGTCAAAACAAACACTCTATCAGAGGAACCACCTATTCAGACATTTATTTCTTATTAAGAGGCTAATCAAATTATCACAGGTTACCCTTAATATGATAGTTGACAATGCTGCTCTACCCACACAAGGTTAATATGTAGTCCGCAGATAGAAATAAAACAAATGATGGCCATGACTCCCAACAAATATCTTCTCCTTGATATGGCCTACATACAGCCTGGCTTGCCCCTGTATCTCTATGTACATAGAGAATTACAAGCTACACCAAAGCTTTATTCAGGTTAAAATAAGATGTGAAAGAAGTTGCAAACATTACATATAGAGAAACTTATGGTACCATTTCCTCAAAATGTCAAAAGACACAAGTGCAGAATTTTCAATGAATACTGGTTTATAATAGAAAATAACACAACACAATAAATTTTAGTAAGCACACTTGTATTAGTAGAATGATAACAAAGATGAGCAACCACTACTTCATCAGCTTCTTACCCCACAACTTACAACCTTATGAGATAGAAATCTTCTCCAGTGATCGAGCAGCAACTGCTGTTCATAACTGTCCACCACATTTAGTTGCCTACAGTATGGTACAACACTGGTTGGTTTTCTTTGCTTGTTTGTAAAACATCTGCAACACCAAGTCAACCACAAGCAAGTTATTGCTTTTGTCAGTTGTTATAATGAACCTAAGTTGTAGTCAAAATGTCAAATTTTCAGTCCATCCAAAAGACTAACATTGGAAACAATACATATACACGAACTGGAGATGATGCATTCATAAGTTGCTCAGATGATGTATTTATGCAGAACACAGGAGATGCATAAAAACCTTGTTTTGCAGCAGTAGCTTATCAAGATAAAATAAATATGATATTTCATTTTCTTCTTTAACTCACCTTTTAAAATTTTACTCTAGACTATAGTGAGGCTCAGAGGCCCTACAGGGTAATAGCATGGTCGTTGCTATCTAAGCATCCACATCATTCTGTAAAGACTAGTTGTCGCTATATTCGCTAAATCACCTCAAAAGAGTAACTGAACCAGGAGGCAAAAATGGCGCCAGCAACAGGAACAAAGATTACGAAGCAATTAAACTCATAGAATTTCACGAGTAAAACTCCCTAGCACATAATTCCTAGGTGCCACTAGTGAGTTTTGAACCCAGCAAAACACTGGACCCGTGTGCAACAACGTGGATCTCATAGTTTCCCATAGTGTTACATTGACCCACATAAGAATGTAAAAAATAAAATATTGCAGGGGTCAACTGTTAGAAAAAAGGAAAAAAAGAAAAAAAAAAATAAAGAAATGAGGCCAATAGACGATGAATATGCTAATCATAATTTCCTATCTCTTATCTTGAAACACATAAAAAACAAACGAATACGGAGGCGCATTTATCCTTCGATTAGACATACTGTCTATCTATTCATGGTTCTCATGCCTATCAGTCCAAGGTCGTTTTCAACTTCATTTAAACTGTAAGTAGTTTTATTCTTAAATGTGTAACATTATTACATTTAAACTGTACGTAGCTCTATTCTTAGATTCGTAACATTTATAAACACAATAGAATTTTAGTGTTTGTCAATTTATTTTTTATGAAGAGCAGCCAAGATGTGAAATGCATAACATTAGGATGAAAGGATGTGATTGCTACCTGTGATGCTGCACTGAGATCTGAACTCTTTTCAACTAGACTATCAAGCTTCTCACCTCTCGCAAGCACACTATCAATAGTCTTATGCTGAATGATGAGCAAGAGAGGAAACAAATTGTATCAGTAAGACAATTCCATGGCTGCAAGTTTGAACATTTCATAAAGATGCAATCCATAAATTTGGCACTTACAAGGATAATTTTAGTTTCATCTAAATCCCTCTGGATTTTGAACAACTTGTCAGCTTCTGCAGGGTCCTGAAGAAGAATAAAAGATGCTTTCAACTTCTCCGCGGTAAAAATTTCAAATATGTATACATAACAAAGCTCAAAAAAAAAAAAAAAAGACATCATTCTGTCGCATCAATTTAGCAAAACTACTACAGTGAGAGAGAGGAGAAATACCTGAAATTTTGTTAGAGCTTCATTAAGGTAAGGCCATGGTTGGTGAGTGGTATCAGCCTGTACGGTCCTCCAAGAATCACCGAAACTCTTCTGATATTCATCAAGTATCTGACCATGACCAACATTTTACTGTTTGTCAAAAATCCATGACATTCTAAAAAATCCTACCTTTTAACTATTTACAAGCTTTTGTGCATTCATCCATGCACTCCCAGCCTTCTTTGTGAGTAATTGCGAGTATTATAAGAATTTTCTCTTTACATAAAAATTTGACACCTCCATGTTGGGCTGTAATTAGTAAATGTCAAAATACTTGATAAAGTTTCATTAATACTAATTTTGTTCACATACTATATAAAAAAGAAAAAAATTTAGAAAAATTTTAAATAAAAATTTGGCTTAGTACAGAACATGTTTGTGTTAATGTACTCGGCAAGTACTTTCAGGTACTAATTTCACCAAAGTGTTCTACATAAAGCTAATCCATTATATTTAAAAAAAAAATTAATGTCAAACAGTGATAAAAAAAAATTATTAGGCATGGCAATAGGTCAGGTTCGTTTCGAGTGCAATACCAAGCATACCAAGAAGCGAACCATTATTTTAAGGAACTAGAACCCAAACCAAGAACCAGATTCTGGTTCCTGGGGTCCAAGCAGATGCGCCGGAACTGCCAAAATTCAACATTTTTTTTTTGTGTCTTTTATGCTTTTCTCAAACCTGTTTTGACATGGTTAGTAGTTATTTTTCACGCGTTCATTAATTAGTTCTTTGCACACACACCAAAGAACCGGATTCCTGTGAATTATGGGAAAACTAGTCATGTGCAGACCCGTCATTAAATAGATAACCAAACAGCCAAAATTCGAAAACATAGGATTTGGTTTCCATTTCCCATGGAAAATGAACATAACAAACCCTATATATATATATATATATTTGGCTCAAGGTCCGGGTCAGAATACCAAGATCCATAACCGGAGCTGAGATGGTTCCAAGACTCAGAACCAAACCGAGAACTGATTACTAAATTCTAGACATGAACCATTAGGGTTGGGGTGGTGTCTCTACCCATCTGTTCGGGCCAAATTGTCATGCCTAGAAATTATGTTGTCATACTATACTTCTAAATTGTAAGCCGTGTGATATTTTAAGCTCAAACAACTAGAAGTGCAAGGGAAATTCATAATAAGAAAGTCGAGTGACAACCAGACAGTCGTACTATTCCTTCCCCCACCTCAAAATCAATCATTTTAGGAGTTAGACTAGGATGCACGGACACGAAAACACAACAAATTTCCTAAAAGACTAGGAGACACCAATACATGGATTATATTTAAACATCAACCAAGCTCATAACTCAGCTCAAAAGTCTCACACACCACACATAATAAACCATAAATTAATAACATAATCCAAAAATCTCTAACTGAACAATAACAACATAATTCAAAATTTTTTGGTTCATATCTCATTCTCCATTTATCTTAGAAGTCTTGATTTCCAAATGGGTTGTAAACACTTCTCTTCTTATTTGTGCCTATTAAAAAACTTACAAAACCATCTCAAGCCATGTGTCCAACTCTTTGTCAAACTTGCCAACTCGTTGACTACATGTCGACTATCATTCAAACTTCCCAGACTTGTTTTCTGACACGTATCCTACGCGAACACAACGAGCTTTTGAAGTGTTGGTGCTTCGTAAAATCAGATTTCTTTTATTTTTCTTCTCCCTCCTGGATTAATCGAGGTTGAGTCTCCACTTTCATGGTTGTGCATTACAGATTCTAAAGTAGTAAATTGAGCCTAAAGATTCAAGCTCAAATGCATGAATTTTAAGGTGTATAGTCGTGACTTTCCTAAATTACAAAAATCACAAAAGTGTTAATAAAAACAACAAGACTAATGTGTGGTATCTCACAATTGCATTTAGGATCTGTTAAGCCAAATGTCAATAGCATCTTAAGTAAAAACCTCACCACGCACTATTAATGTGTCAGCTTATCAAGAAACTAAAACTAAACTGTTTGGTACTGAATGACAAGTAATTGTGCCGGGAAACGAACTCCATCTCAAGGCCCCAGACCGTTAGTAGGTGAACGGGTTACTCTAAATGACCCAAAATCCATGAAGCTAAGACCAAAGCACAAGCCCAATTAACTAAACCTAATGTGATAAAGCCTTTTAACTAAACAGATTAGCAAACTAAACAAAATAAAAGGCGACACAAAAATTTTAGGGCCAGATACATTAAACTAAACATAGCTGTAACCCCCACCATTCCATTTCATACGTTATTTTTAAATGTATCTTTGTACCAATGTTCATTGCTTTTGTTGTGAAACGAACTCAGCCTCGCATAGCGAGCTTTTTTATAATAACATCCAACTAAATCTTTTTAAGGTTATTGAGCTTTTAAGATACTACATTGAAAGGCGACCCCAAAAGCATAAGGCCCCAATATTAATCTATCCCAATTTACAGCCAAGAACTAAAATAAATCCCTTATTCCCACTAAAAGTTGCATCTTGCGAAACCAAATCCTATAAAGTGCCTAAGACTTCCGTAACAACCACACCAAAATCCACTTGTGTATTGGGGGAAAAAAAACCATACCATTGCAGTCATGCTTCATCCACAGTTCAACACAAGGAAAACCTTCCATGACAATGAGATTTCTAGGGGGGCCTCCAAGCCTTCAACAAACTTAAGATAGATCAGGCATGACCCAATACACACCAAAGAGATTTAAAATGTCAACAGAAAATTTTGAATCTCAAGGTTGCTATCCTGTTTCACACCCTCTGGCAATTGACAATAGGATATTTAGTGTCCCCATCCTCACCATTCCACCAGAAATTCCTACAAATCCTATGTCAATGACTAGAAACCTGAATATAGTTACCTGCCTAAATAAGACAACAGCAAATTAGTTGGAGAAAATTAATTTCATGATAAAAAGAGAGGATTTTTTGGTAATGATCTATGTTTAGTGAGATATGTGTTAGTTGAATAAGATTATGTTGAATATTTTTGGTGCGACAGGCCAATCGTTCTATTGTTTATGACTTGAACTTTGAAGGATCTATACCTCATGTCATGAAATTTTGAAAATCTTTTTTTTGAAGGGGTGAGCAGGATTTTTATTGGATCCCAAAATCATTAAACGCCACCTGGACTTGTGATACAATCCGCCGGACGTTGACAATTTTGAAAATCTTCAATTAATTGTTTTTAACATTGTATATAACTTTAACTTTTCATTCATTACATTCTCATTCTATCTTAAACCTTTTATTTGTAATATTAAATAAATTAATGTCCATGATTTTGTTCAACACGGCTTGGTCTAAGTCTCATTTTTTTCCCATCGTAAAAAAATTTTATGATCGAGAAACTCTTTGAAATTCTACAAGAGATGACTCTTATATTCCACCATCCCCTGCTTTCTATTGGAAAGAGCATACAACCTGGTAAGTTCATTATGAAAAGTTACATTTCCTATTGGGCTTGGTCTAAGGGCTTAATCTGAGTCGGTCCCACTCTCAATTTATTTTTTCAACTTCTATAATAAGAAAATCTTTTACATTCTACAAGAGATGACTCTTTTATATTCCAGCATCCATCGCTTTCCATTGGAAAAAAGTATACAACCTGGGAAATTTATTATGAAATTCATTTCCTATTCAAACATCTCTCCAAAAATCACCTTGCCACCTCTTTCCAACAGTACTTCAACCCCTCAAACAAAATCATCCTTGAGATTAATAATCGATTTCCATGTGCTACTACCCTAAGAACATGTTACCTGAACCCATCAAATCATAGATAACATATAACCTGAACCCACCAAATCATAGATAACGTATTAACTGAACCCACCAAGATTACACGAACAAATTGGCCAAGGAACACCTAACAAGCTGCCTCCAATAACACCTTAGCATTCAAAAGAGCGAGTCCAACTTTACATCACTAGATACCATAAATGTGTATTCCTAGTCATTGCTCCCAACGGCGACCACAAATAAAGTGCCACCTGACGCCCTAACATTATGGCCCCAAAACCAAAGATACTTCAAATTCTCAATGTCGCATATGTCATCTGCTAAGAAGAAGAAATTATCATTTGCAAAATGTAAACAAACTGGAAGTGGGTCACTTTCTTCCCAAAAGGAGAGACCTGAAAATTTCCTAGTATACTTGTTTCCAAAGCTTTAGTAACCAACCTGCTAAGATGTTACGAACTTCCACCACTATTGTACCAGTATTGTAAACATAAAGGCAGATGAAGGATTGTTATGTCTGATACCTCTTGAAATCCAAGTTGGACCCTGTCCAAGAAATATTCTCATACACCCACATATAAAGTCAGACAACTCAGTCATTTAGGGTTTTCTCATAGAGAAGCTCTCCAAACTGAAGAACTACTCACACGAGTTCGTCCCCTCTCATTCGTTTTTCAATTTCTCCCCTTAAATCTTTCCATTAAAGAGCTCCACATTTTCAATTATCTCTACAGAGGGTTTCCCCGACCTGAATGAACTAGCAAACCCACTCCTCTCTATCATATCGAGCCAACAGGGTCAAACAACCCTTGTCCGACCACTCCCATATAGTCTGATTTAATACTTTTGTTCCAGTTTTAACCTTGAAATTCATCTATTGTATGTGGGTATGTTTAGTAGCAATTTTGTATTAATGTGGGTGTGTTAACTAGGCCCATCCATGTAGTAATTACTTCATGGAAACATACGTGTTAACATAGTAATCAATGCGTCGAAATAAACATGCACCAAGTAATTAGTGTGTTGTCTTTCTCAAATCTCAACTTTATTAGAGAAATGAAGGCCTACACGCGGATATTTCTTTTCAACTTTATCATGGAAATAAGGGCCTATATGCGGATATTTTGGCGTGGGTTTCATTATTTACTAGGTGCAAGTATTGTGTGTACACTTTTTTTGAGATTTTCGATAGTGTTTCAGATTTGAAACGTGAAAGTGCAAAAAATTATAAAAAATAAAACTAATTTTAAGGTTAGTTTGGGTATTTATTAACGCTTATACGCATGGCGTATGAGTTGTCTTCTTCATGGAGCAGACGAGTTTCAACTCAGTAAAGTGGGTTTTTTTCACGAACATTAGATGGATTTCAAGGTTAAATCAGTAAACTCTCGTTGGAAGTGGTCGGAAAAAGGTAGTTTGATAGCAGGTCTACTGGTTCGTTTAGGTAGTTTGAAGTAGGTGGAGCTCTTTAAAGTACAAATTTAGAAGCTACATTGTCCGGGGCGAGCCATTGCTGCGGTGGAGCCTTTTTTTTCTAGGGTAGAGATTTAGCGTGGTAACCTCCACCTTGACTAGTGTATGTCTATGCGGCACTCTAAGGCAAGGGCGAAGCGCTTTAAAGTAAAAATGAAGCCTTTAGAGACTTGGCGGATCCCCTAATAACATAGTTTAGAGTTCTCAATTTTCACATTTCACCAAAGCCCATTTTGCATATACACCAATGGAGAAAAATTCTAGCTAACATGATCATATACTTTCTCAAAGTAAAGCAGTGGGAGAGTTCTCAATCTCCAATCCACCCACTCATTAGCCATCATTACCTCATCTAGGATTTGTCTATCCTTAAGAAATGCCCACTAATTAGGCCCATTAACTAAGTCAAGGCATGACTTCAACATCATTGCCACCACAATTTAATACATACCACTAACCAGGCTAATGGTTGAAGTCTCCTTAATGTTTGGTTGTCCAGGCATTAGTAAATAACTTGAGCCCAATCCTTAAGGCCCATGATAATTAGGGTTTTCAACTCTTTCATGAGTGTAAAGTAAACAAATTTAAAAAGGTGCCTCCACCACACAAGGATGGAGAATCAGTTTTTCTTCTTGGTAAGCAATCTTCTTCTTCTTTCCTTTTCTTTTCCCTCTCTCCCTCCTCTTTTCTTCTTTTCTACGTGTACTGTTGAGTTGGGAATGAGGATTAATAAAGACTCCTTAGGCTGACGGTTTTCAGGTGGAACGATACTTTACAGTTCTATTTGCACAACTTCAACCATTCACGATTTACAGTATTGAATTGAATCACATGGCCAACATGAATATATTCGCAAACTTAAATCGCAAGTTTGAAACTTACGATGTTTTCTTTTTGGCATTTCCAAGAGTTGCTTGCTTGGTTTACATATTTTTTGTAAAATTCAAAACCGGGTATTCTTAGTTTACATTATGTGAATATATTCATACCACAATGGTGGTTGACATCAATAACCATAGAAAAAATACCGTCAATGTGTACTTGAGAGCAAATTTATCAACCATGAATTTCAGGAACTACATAAAATGTGTTAACAGTCATGTATTAGGTGGCAACAATGTCATCAGTGTTAAAAGTAAAAAGTAGTGAAGAAACATGGGAGGGCTGATATTCAATTTTCTGAAAGGAGAACTTGTTAAAAACTCATCAAACCCAATTTCCAAGTATTAAGTTTGGACATAACAAAGCTACGAAATGTATCAATTGATTGTGTGAATTTTATATACTACATGTAGCTAGAAACTAACATGGCGTAAATATTGCATGAAAATGAAACTTACCGTGTTGAGAATAGAAAATGCACTTCTGACAGGGTAATGGTCATCCATGAATCCCAAGACACAGAGCCCATTTCTGTTGTAAGAATGCACCTTGTATTCTAACAATACACAAACCACCAACAAACAAATCTTCAATAAATCAAGCTCTGATAATCAAGATTATCCTTATTATTGCCTCTACGCTAATCAAATTCGTCCTAAAAATTCTCCATAAAATCAACCAGGTTATGTTACCAATTTATGGTTTCAAGATGAATTAAAAGTAATTTTCAAAATTGTAAAATTTGAACAAATTTCAGAGTTGAATAAAAAAAATATTTAATAATAATTTTTCTTCTCTTCGATTCCAACAAGATCTATAGTTTACAGGGAAAAAAAAGCCTAAAATATTCATTCTCCTGATCACAAATCACATAATTGGATCGGAACCCTAGATTATCACCATCAACATATAAAAGAGAGAGAGAGAAAGCAACCTTCGTGTTGGACTGATTGGCGTTGATCCGGAGGAGTTCGTTTAGCGACGGTTCGACCAACGAAAACGATGAACTCCTTGACACCAGGTCTCTGAAAGTAGCCGAATTGGCTCACATCCATGGCCTGCGCAAGGATTATTGGATCGGCTCCCGAATCGACTGGGTTCGCTTTCATCACTAGTAAGGCCGTGATCTTCATCTCTGCTGCTGACTTGCGACAATGATAGATCGAATTGAATTGAATTGAATTGAATTGATGGTGCAGTGGTTCGATCGAATCGATTCAGATTTGATTTGTTAAGAAGAAAAGAGAAGGAATAGAGGAAGTCGCGTGGAACTCAAGCTTGCGTTGGATCGAATAAACTAAAAGAAATTGAAATCTATCGACCGAATCGAATGTCAATTAGAAGGTTTAGGGATTCCATCGAGGAGAGGTCATCGTGCACGTGTCTTACACGTGTTGCGAGGTTCGTACCAGTCTCACTCGACAATTTTGTTTGGCAGCCACTACTCTACAACACCATTTTCGCTCACCATTCTACTCTTTCACACCGCCTACTTTCTTTTTCACACCACCTATATAAACAAAAATCCAAATTTTTTTCCCTCACCATTCAAATCGACAAACGGTTCCTCCCTCCCCCATTTGAAATTCCCCCCTCTCCCACATTCAAATATCTTCCAAATCTCTCCCCACATTCAAATATTTTGCAAATCTCCTCCCTTTCCCTCAAAAATTTCTCAAAATTGAAATCCTTCGAAACCCTCAAACTCTCCAAAGAAAACATTTGTTTTTTTTCAAATAAGAGGGTAAGTACAAACATTTTACACTTATGTAATTTCAAAATTTTACATGTTTTGCACTAACATCTAATGTTTCCCTGCAGGAGATTGTCATTGCTCAGGCTCGTAACTTGACCAATGTCTCTATTAAAGAAGGGGAGAATGTCGACAGAGTTATTTTGCTCGGCCGGCAAAATAGAATACGGGATTTGCTAGATGAAATGTCTACGCCCGTTACCTTATAACAAGAGGAAGAAGAGTCTGACGTACGCCCCAGTATCGACAATGGTGAATTTGGTGGTGAAGGAAGTGAGCGTAGAAGCAAATCAAGGCATGAACAAAGACACGATGTTCGGAGACGACAAAGATAATGTATTCATTTTGTAAACTTCAAAAAAAAAAAATTAGGAAATATTTGTTTAGAAGCTATAAGTTTTGTAAACTTCAGAAGAAAAAAAAAATTAATGAGATTTAAGTTTTTACTTATGTTCGATATTGATTGTTCCATTTGTTAAGAATCTTTTATATTTTAAGCTTGTTATAATGAATTGAATGTGAAACTATTGTTGTAACAAAGTAATAAACAATGCGACAAAGACATAATTTGCAGAAATAATTGCAATGGATTAGTTTAGTTCCAAAAATAATGCGACATAATGTCAAAATAATGTCTGAAAACAAAGAGACAAAGTTTAAGTTCGATGCGACAATGCGAATAAGGTCATGAAACAAAGATTGAGAAAAAAAATTCTTGAAAAACAGAGTTTCAGCAAAAAAAATGCAGGTTTTTGGTATGTTCGCATGGAACAATGCGGGCTTTTTCAAAAGGGTTCCAGGCGAACAGATAAATATTTTTCAAAAAAATTTACGATTCGCTTAGGGCTTTTGAAAATCTCACCTGGGAACTCTGCGGACTCTTTGAAAAAGTCAGCATTGTTCCAGGCAAACAGTAAATTTTTTTGAAAAAAAAATTTATGTTTGCCTGGAACCCTACAGGCTTTTTGAAAAACTCACAGGGTTCCAGGCGAACAGACCAAAAACCTACACATTTTTGCTGAAACTCAAAAAAAATTTCAGTTTGTCAATTTTTTATTTTTTAAACTTAGTTTTCAGAAGTTTACGTGCATTGTCACATCAAATCATACAAGTCTTCCGAACTAATCATTTATGTGAATTCCATACAAATCGCATCGTCGCATCAAACTAGATTTGTCTAAATTTTTCTGATATTATTTTTTGATTTCGCATTGTCACATCAAACATAAACAAAAAAACTCAAACTAAATAGTGTCAAATTTCATATATTATATTAACAAAAACTAGAACCATACAAGTCTTCCGTAAATAATAAAAAAAAATGTGACTTTTCTAACAAAAAAATGGTTCATGTCACAAAAAATTTACATTTTCCATATACATTTTTTTTCACTACAATAATGGTTAGCAAAATACAATATGTGCATCAGTCCAATATGGTCACCAACCCCGTTCGAGTTCATCGCATTCTTCTTATTGTTGTCATTGAACTTCTTCACCATTGTTGCACTAATACCAAGATGGACATCGAAACTACTCTTCAACAAGATTGTCAATGGAAACATGTGACACAGCCAAGTGGGTACTATAGGAAGCAATGGTGGGTTCGGTTGCATATGAAGGAAGATATAGTGACTACTCTGAGCCAAATGTGCCATGAAACAAACGCGTCCTTCATCAAACTGTGGTGCCAAGTAAACATAGGAAAAAGATGTCGTGTTTTGGTTCCCATAACAAACAAAGACGCATTGGTAACGGTTTGTTACGAGCTCTAACATATCGGGGTCCATAAACCAACTTTCCATGTCTATCCGTACCTGGCATTTTGAAATTAGCAAAGCATCCTTCAAAAACTTTACCCTTAATTCGTGCCACATTGCAAGCCACAACTCTTCATTACTCTCAAGCTCCATGAGTACGTCTTTCTGTACCTGTTTCTGATTGCTTTCGTCGTCATAATGAAGGAATTTGGCTATGCATCGAAAGCCACTGCTTTCATCGCCTGGAACCTTGTCAATGTCGTAAATATAATTTCGTATCCAAGACGAAATCTGCCTCATCAATCTATTGTTATGAATTTTCGGGTTCTCCTTTTTTATTGACAACTTCTTACTTTTGTCTTTCATTTCCTCTGATCAACAGAATGTCACTCTATGTACTTTTGCTCCCTCAACAACTCTAGAGTATGTTGCAAAGCCATCATGCCTCTTTGTTCGAGTACCTTTAGCCGACACAATACATTGTAAATATGCTTCAAATTCGAGATATTATTCGGACACCTCTCTTTCAGCCAAGACAAGATGTGGCCAGGGTTCACACCAGACTTCGCCATATTCTGCACATAAATCATATCCTCTACATTCAATTTTCCAGCAAACGAATGACCAACAAGTGACTCTGATCGAGGATGATTGTGGGTTCCACATGTCACTTGCAACCTCCAATGATCATTCTCAGGTGGGATCCCTCTCAACTGAAATTTGCAGCTACTTTATCGAACAAAATTCTTTAACTTTTATCGGGCTTCCCTCCCCTTTTCACAACAAAAATGGATCATTCCCTTCTGTCTTTGATTAGCCGATTTTTATTTAGTGATAATAACAACTATATTATTATCCCTACCGATGCCTTGGACCCAAGCTATCAACACAGACCTTGATGAGAATACCTAAAAAAATTTAAAAACTTGTTAATAACACCAACATATTTATAACAATGAAAAATGGTGAAAACAAAAATAAGTAAAACTTCCATATCTCGCCCGTAACAAATAACTGACTATCATCGACTACTAGTACCAATGATCTATCTTCATTGTTATTGTCAACTCTTCCATCAACATTATCATCAACATTCTGCATAATGATTCAATTTATAATTAGTTTCATATATTAATTAAAATTTTAATTTCCTTAACAACAAAATGGCGATTAACTCTAAATGGTTCGTCTCTGGGTTCTCAACATCGTTAAAAGACATCTCCAAATCTATTACATCCGTTAGAAATGCCTATGCACCAATGCATCATACAATAATCAATCAATTATTTTGAAAAAAACAAATTACATGCAAATTAGGTGTCAATTTTTTTTTTATGCAAATTACCTCCATTGAAATGAAATGTCCTTGCTCTTTAAATTGATCATCTTCTTCGCCCTCGTGTTCACCCTTAAAATCTTCATTTTTAACATCATTAACTTCACTAAACCCTTTCATTTTCATCTAATGAAATCAAATAAGTTTTTCCAAGTGAAATATATGGAATGCAATCAAGGAGAAAGAGATAGGGAAGCGAATGACGAGGAGATGAAGGGTTTTTGCTATTTCCCTTTGCAATTTTTGGTTTTTACGAAGAGGAAGAGATAGGGAAGAGGATGAGGATAATGAACCTTGCAAGGAAGTGAAGTTTGGTCGCCGAGTTTGGGACGACACGCAGCAAGAAATGTGAGATATCGAGGGAGGGGAGAAGAGCTTTTTGGGATTTTTTGGGGGTTTTTTGAGTTTTTTTCGATTTCCTTTTGGGTTTCTTTTTAGGTTTAGCATATTTATTGGTGGTGTGAGTAAGTAAGAAAAAAAACGCAATGGTGGTGTGAGAAAGCAGTTATGGTGGTGTGGAGTAGTCGCTGCCATTTTGTTTTTGTAATGCACCATTTGTCAATTCTGGTCAACTCTAACCCCTCCAACCCAAAGTTTGAGCCCAACAAGCTAGTCCATGGATTACCCAATTTCTTATGTTTCTCCACAATATTTGGTTGATTTTTTTTTTTTACAGTATTCCATTGAACATGGTGATATTAGGCACAAGCAATCATTCCCTAGAATTAGTACACCAAGTCCAACACACATCCTCAGATGGAGTAAATTTTGAGTTATGCCCAAATAACAGTATTGGACTATCCTAATTTAGTTCTATAATAAAAGGACTATCAAAATTTCGCAATGTGATATATGTGAAGCATGAAAATCTCTACTTGCATTTTTTTTGGTAAAGCTATAGACATAATATGTAGAAATAAAACTAAGCACGGTTACAACCTTGTCGCCTTGCAATTGAAGCCAACTTATGAGCGTCCATATTGAGGTGTCTACAAATATAGTTACAATTCCATAAAGGAAGCAAAAGAAGCAGGCGTCTAATATTATGAATAATCGGATGCCAAACACAATTCATAGCAAAAGAAAGTGAAGAGTAGTCATCTTGAAGAAGAGAAATGAGGGTTGCCGAGACACCAAAGAGGAAGCATGTCTGCCACCATTGAGCTTGAATGAAAATAAGAGTTGCCTCCGTCGCGTAGTATTCTACCATGGTGCTATCAAGAACCTTGCCCGCAATCGAGCCAGTTGTTGTAGCCAGTATGTGCTAATGCATGTCTATCGCAACCACGTCGTAAGCTCCTTGTTTAGAGGAGTCAAAAAAACAAGCATCAAAGCTGATGAAGATCATGTCCGGGTTCAGAACAAGGGGAATCGACCTATGCTGATTTGATGTCAGGTTGAGTCTTGGGTGTCGTGCTAACTAAACTTGGGCTTGGGTCATGGCTATTTAGGAGGTCATTGTTTCAGACTGGGGCCCAGAGGTGCTCGTGATAAGATGTCATGTAAAGAAAGGCGACTTGATTGTCCATTCTAGCAAATTCAAGGATTTGGGAAACCGAGGTTAAAGTGGTGGAAGATTTCCCAAAGCGGAGGATAGTCTGGGTATGAGGGGTAGTCTTGATTATGAGCCAGTGATTGTGCCAAGATAAACCAGGTGTGTTGGAAAGAAGATAGAAAAGCTTGAGTGGAGATTCTGGTGTTGTTAAAAAAAAAATTGTTGTGAACTTGCCAGATGGTTAGGAGAACAACTATAAACTGAGATAGCATTTCATCCTTCCATAGGATGTGCCCCGGCTGTGTTTCACATGAAAGCAAAGGACCTGAAAATAAAAGTTGGGTCACACTTGACATAGCATCAATCGATAGGCAGGGACGAAAGGAGCCAAAATCACCTAGTGACAGAGCAAATGAAGAAGAAATGGATGTTATCCTTCATGTGCTTGTGGCAAAAAAAATGCAGCTGTCATCAACAGGCACATGGTGCTTGACCAGATTATGCATGATTGGAATAATGTTCTGCCTAATCTTCCAAAGAAAGAGAAGAGCGTGCGATGGGGTCTTAAATTTTCACAAACTCCGTAAGCATTTTTCCAGCAGAGAAGGATTGGGTGCATTGGAGGTGGAGGTTCCACAAGAAGCATTTTTAACAGAAAATATGCATTTTTTTATCAGTTAGCTAAATGAGTTTGTTGTGGTTTAGTGGGATCTGATAGTAACGTTCATGATGTCTCTAGCCACTGGGATCAGAATAATGGACATGAGCAGATCCTCATTCCACTGCATTATTTGATCAGTGGTTGGCAGCCAGAGGCCAGGAATGGTTTGAGGGCTGATCAGGGTGAGCGAATAAAACAGGCAGTCTGCAAGGATTAGGCCTAACTTGAGGCAACAATCTTTCCAAAGATCTATGTGGAACCCCAAAAGAACTTGTCAGATGAGATGTTGTTTCATGTTGGAAAAGGCTTTCAGATTGTCTTTCCAAGAAAATGAGGCAATGGTCGGAGGCTTCGAAAGTTGAAATATGCATTTGTGATTGTAGTAGAGAGCTTTTAATTAAAGGACCCGAGGGTTAGGCGAGGAAATTGTCTCCCACAAGGTTTTTGCTATTAAGGCAAGATTCTTATTCCTAGCAGAAGGAATATTGAGACCGCCTAGGTGACAAGGTAAAGTAATACGATCCCATGTACACAGGGGCGGATCTAGGATTGCAGACAAAGGGGAGCAAAAAAATATGTAACATTTTCAAGAAATTTCCTCGGTATACAGCATAAAAAATGTCCTTTGTATAAGAAGTTTCCAAGAAATTAGTAAAGGCATCAAAGTTTGTCTTCTTTTTCTGGGTTCTGTTTAACTGATGGAGATGTACAGCATAAAAATTACAATTTTC
Organism: Berberis vulgaris; assembly: GCA_963556465.1. Classification (NCBI taxonomy): domain Eukaryota; kingdom Viridiplantae; phylum Streptophyta; class Magnoliopsida; order Ranunculales; family Berberidaceae; genus Berberis; species Berberis vulgaris. Next base: position 60,537,875 of record OY747135.1, read on the forward strand.
CTGTACATTGCACACAGGCTATGTATGTAGTGTGGAATGTGTACATGTGGTGTGTATGGGATGTGTTTGTCTTTGAGTGTGAGATTGATTGCTTAGTAACATTTTATGTAGAACATTTGTTTTTTGCTTTTATATAAAGATCATTAAGGCTTATTGTGAGATTGTTTTCAAGAAGGATGAGATTGGCTTGGAGATATTTCATATTGTATTGCCTGCTGCAATGGCTTTAGTAGCTGATCCAATTGCTTTTTTGATTGATACAACATTCATCGAACATGTAGGTTTGTCATTGTTTCTTATTTTCTTGTTAATTGTAATATTAGATGGAGAATCTCTGAATCGGTTGACATGAAAAACTATATTAAATTCAGGAATTTAGGTTTCAGAAATTCATCGGAGTTTTTATTGCAAGACCAGGGCATAAAATCAACAAGTCGGGGATGGAGAAATAAGAACATCAAACAAACTCACCTGTTTCAGACGAAGATGAAGAAGAACTGAAGAAGATATCGCAAGACGCAAGCGCATACGAGAGGCTCGGTTTCTCTTGCGATTTGGGATTTTTTATAAGAGGGAGCAATATGAAATTTCAAAGGGGGCAATATAAATTTTCAAAGGGGGGCAATAGTGAAATTTTAACTACTTTAATGGATTTTTTACAAAACCTAAGGGGGTCAATTGACCCCCTTATCCAAGCAGTGGATCCGCCCATGCAGGTACACATGTGTTTGGCTTAGCTATTCGATGTTCCAATCCACCAGAAATTACGAACCAGAATGTCCAATTTGTTAGTAATGGAGCAAGGGAGAAAGAAAGTCTACATGGTGTAAATAATTTAGTCTGCATGCTCCAATTGCATTCCTTGTTGGTGAAATAATTTAGTTTCTTGTTAGAGTCATTATTGTCAAGGATGACATGTGCAAGGCAAACGCAAATCAAGCACCTCTTCGGGTTGGAAACATATATTTTTCATTGTATGTGGATAGAATATATCTACAAAAAATTAAGGGAATCAGAGGTGACGCTGATGATCAAGCTGCGTGATTTCAGAAAGCTAGAATAAATAGGGGTAAAAAAGAAGAGGAAGGGCATATGAAAACAAATTGGGGAAAACCAGGGAAAAGGAGCATTTCAGCAATCAATTGGTTTGATTTCCCTATCACTATATCGATCGCATTACCAAGTTCTCTATTTAATTTTCTCTAACACAAAAGCCAAACAAGCCAAAGTGCAAACAACTTGCTCCCACCAAACAAACATAAATGATAAAAGTACCTACACACCCAATAGCAAGAACACTACACAACAACCCAAAAGAACTAGTTAAGTTGAAGACACCAAGTCCCAAAAAACTATGAAGATTTCATATACCATTGGAGTGACATCTAAGATGCACCCCATAACAAGTGTGCAACATAGGTGGTCACCGCCATTTCATGTGTTTCCTAGTCATAATACCCACATTATATAGAGGTACAAAGATCAAGAGGAATAGTCTTAGTCTTAGCCACTATCAAGGCAGTCACAAACTCATTAGCCAAAGGAGATACCTTGGCGTTTTTTGTAGGTCTCGAGGTAATAATATTAGGAACATAGCATCTTTCCAATTTTGTTGGTTATTATGAGAAAAGACCAACTCATTCCTTCAAAATAAGCACTAACTTGTGATCCAAGAATATGAGAGTTTTGGCATCTCATTATATCTATCTCTTGAATATTATAAATAGAGAAGGGTGAAATGTCATATGCTCTCACAACCTTTTCTTCAATTCTTCTTCATCTCTTTTCAATTCTTCTCCTGTTACACAAGCCACCCTTTACTTTGTTTATTTTTGTTATGGTATAATGACTCTCTTGAATATCTACTAACAAAGCTCACCTCACATGAAACCAATTTCCAAGCGAAGTGAACAAAGTTCTTACCCGAGTTTAAAAACTTTGAATTGACAAAAAGAGCAGCATCATTCCCCAAGTTTTCATTCATCAAAGATATTTAACTTTCTTCATCTCTGAGTTTTTGTCCATCTTCATCTTTGAATTCTTTCTTCAATTAATGGTAGCAGCAAAGAGAGAAATCCTCCCAAACAGAGTTGTCAGTACCCTTCTCAATGTGTGTGTGTGTGTGCCGCCAAAGAGAGTCCCAAAATGACATGTATGTGTTCTCTCCAAAAAAAATCTCAAACACTTTATTGATAAGCACCTCAAATTTGGTCCTCATAGCTTACAAATTCAGCCCCTTAGTAATAAGATTTTTAACCAATCTCAAGTTTCCCACATGGACCAAATTTTCCTTCTTCAAATTGGTATCGCTAACCCACTCACAATCGGCTCTCTCCCTTTTAGGAAACTCCCAACAATTGCTACTATTGATGTCTCTGAAATCGTGACATGAATGGTGGCGATGATGGATTGAATCAGAAGAAAAAGAAGTTGCATGATGGGCCGATGATGTGTGGTGGTCGACGAGGAAATAGATAGTTGAATCGAGAGAGAGGGGAATGAAATGATGGATTGATGATGCGTGTGGTGGTTGCGAATTGGGGGAGAAAAGGGTTGAGTCCTATCTAAATATGCCTAAATCTTCTGAGCCATGGTCATTAAAGCTACCTCTAACTTCAAAGGAGATGTAAAAAGAATAAATGATGCATCTCTCGCCTCATACAAACCACCGTGCTTTATCAAAATCTATCTTGAATAATCACATTGCTTTTTCAGAAAGAGTTTCTTGACACTCATCTTCATCATGAGTGTTCCACTACTAATGGAATCAATTATATACTGTTTTGAGACGTAAACGTGTCTTGAAAATATTGAACCAAATGCCACTTCTCACATCTGTGATAGGGACACCTAACAATCAGCTCATTAAACCCTTCCCAACATTCATAAAAGTGTTCACCATCTTTTTATTGAAATTTTATATAGATTTGTTCAGAGGGTGTTCGTTCTACGAATGAGAAATATTTGGTAAAATATTTACTTAACTAAGCCCAAGCCCAAAGGGTTAGTACGAAACTAGTACCAATTCATGGTCAAATTTTGAGGAGGTCCAATCTATTATAACCCCGAGGAGTTGAAAATATATTGACAATCGGGAATGACTTATTCAAATGCTATTGTTTTTCCACCCAGTTCTACACAGGTTGCATTCGCATCTCATAACTGGCTGATAAAGCCCCATCTAATGATAAACCTATTGATTCTGAGACATCCCAGGCATCTTATATGCCTAAGGCACATTTCCCATCATGGTTGAACCCAGCTAAGAAATGAACTAATATTGATGATATAATGAAAATTTCCAAACATGTTCACATTAATATTCCATTACTCGATGCCATTAAGCAAGTTTTTACTTATGTCAAGCTCTTGAAAGATCTCAGCCAAATGTGCACAAATGAGCCTTGAGCAAGTTCTTTCCATCATTCAACACAAAACCCAACCTAAGTTTAGGGATATAAGATACTACCATTTCTTTTGTTATTGGAGATCAAATAGTTGATAAGGCGTTATTGGATTTAAGGGATATTGTTAATTTGTTACCATATTCTATTATGTGCAATTAGGTGCCAGTGAATTGAAACCCACCCATATAACACTACAATTGGCAGATATGTAAATTAAATTTCATTGTGGTGTTATTGAGCATGTGATTGTTAAGGTTGATGAAATTTATTCTCCAGTGGATTTTATAGTCCTTGATACACAATCAACTATCAATCCTAATAATCACATTTTTGTTATTTTCGGTCATCCATTTTTATGACTACAAATGCTGTCAAAAATTGTAAGAATGGAATTATGAAAATGTCCTTTGGGAACATTCTTTGGAGTTTTGCTTCGATATTTTCACAATAGAGATGACCCCATAATTTAAAAAATAGTCAGGGCATTAGCGAAAGATACATCTAATGAGAAAAGCCATGTGATAGGTAGTGTTAATTCTAGGTTTTAGGTTGTTGTTGAGTTGTCTAGCCCATCATCTTTGTTTAATTCATTTTGTTGTGATGAGTCTATACTACCCGATATATCTATAGACACATATCATTGCATACCTCTCACATTGATTGAAGATACTTATGTGAATCTCTTGTTTTTACGTGATGATTTCAATTTCAATCATCCCATTATGAAAAAAAATTAATCTTCTGATTTGACACCGGACTTAGGATGTCCCTTTTAGGAGTATGCAAGGATCATTTGTTGCATATAACTACTTGTGACTTCTTTATGTTCCAAGTCCCTACTGATTTCCTAGGAATGCGAGTTCACTTGCATTTTCTATGATTTTATATGTGTCCTCATAGTTTTTGAAGTGCGTTAGTATATATTGTGTCGCATGCGGCCGCTACTTTTTATTGGATCGATCCTCAACTTTTCATATTTTTTCTATATGATTTTTCGACACTTTTGATCTAGTTTACATTATGGACTAAGTGTCTAGGTTTGAGGGTGGGTGCTTGCGATGTTCTTCCTCTTCATTTTATTTTATATATTCATGAGGATAATATATGTTGAGCTAACGACATTGAACCAAACGCTCCTATGAGGCAACCTAGCTTTGGATGCGTGTCTTTACTATTTGTATGGATTGATTTTTGAATACCTTATTTAGATGTTCTGTACTCATACTCGTTAGCACCATAATGGTTTTGACTTACAACTGAGTCCTGCACTTTTCATGAGTCTACATTGTCTCGTTGATGGATTTCATTTTTTCTCATTTTTCTTATCAATTGTTTTGGAAAAGGTATTAAAATTGAATTAATATACTTAAACTTATTGGTTTATTTAGTTGAGATATCATAATACTGAGATGAATTTAGAAAGTGATATAGGCATTTTTTAGAGCATTTTCTAGCCTTTTAGCCTTCCACTAATAAGTTTCCTTGTAGTCCGTTGAGCCTTTGAATAGTTTTTTCTTTGTTTGTCTATTTATCATTACCTAATTTTTCTGAGAATTTGTATGATTGTAAATTTGTTTGGAATGGGCAAAATTAGAAAGAGCAGAATTGAAATATTCCATGAATCACAAGTGTTGAAATGATCTATTGTGTTGAAAAGGAGAAGCATGTAAAATAAATAAAAAATAAAAAATAATTGATGCTTCAATAAAAAAAAATATGAAAATTGAGAAAGAAGGAAGATAAAATTAGTGGTGTACAACATTGATTTATTCTTCGCAACCCTATATGGTTGTTAATAGGTGTATGCATTTCAGAATATTGTTCTTTTCGTATATTGATTTGGTCAAATTCTTGTCGCCTAAAATTCCAAACAAAATCAATAAAAAATTTTGTTTGTTTTTATTTCATTCTTATTAATTAAAAAAATACAATTAAAGTGGTTTTTAGGGGTTATCGTCCTACTCACCAAGTTAAAAGGATTCAAAAGTAATTTAGTTTTAGAAACACTTTAGAAGATCAAATAAAATAAAAAAATTGGTGGAAAGAAGGGAAATGATAAAATTAAGATTTGGAGAAAAAAAATATGACTTTAAAAAAATATTTTAAAACAAAATTTGATTGAAAATTACTAAACAAATTTTACTAATTAAAAGAAATGTCTCAAGGATAGGAGAAACCACCTTTTAGCTTTGTAGAGATTAATTTAACACATTTTTGTAAATATTTTAAAAATACTTGCACAAATTCCTCTAATTTTAATTCAAAGCAAAATTCTTTTCTAAGATAGAATTTCACTTACCTCTTTCGATGATAAAAGAAACTCATTGGTTAATCCACCCCTCTCTCAATGACGATTTTTCAATGAATAGTTATAATTTATGATGAAATGATGAACTATGAAAATCAAATATAATCCTTGTTTCTAAGTCCTTGTCTTCATTTAGCATAATCATTGTAGCCCAGTTGGCCGGACATCCTCTCTCCTTGTGAGAGGTTGCGAGTTCGAGACTCACTAGTTATGATTTTGTGAGTTTTCACCCGATTATCATATGCTCCATCATTGATAAGCCTTCAGGTATTAAATGTAGCTGCTTAGATGGACCAGAGCAAAGCGAAAGCAAGTCTTCATGCAAGGTGGAGGCGATGAACTAGAGCGAAAACAAGTTTCCATGCGAGATGGAGGCGATGAGAACATTAAATGACAACAATATTGTAGTCTCCGGGCCTGATTTGGTTAGCCATATAGGGTCAGCTATGTAACCTTCGGGCATGGATTAATAAATAAAAAGGATCAACGACCTAATTTTTATTTTTTTAAGAGAATCTAGGATCAGTATAAATTATACAAGTTCTATTATTTTTGTGTTAAAAAATCTCAACATCACTCAAGTAGGTTTCATCTCGAGGAGAAGGGATGTAGCCTACCATTGTCATTGTAATAAATTAATCTAAGAGTAAAACTAGCAAGGTAGATGAGGAAATAAACTAATTAAATTAAAAGATAAAATAATGCTACTTTATTACATTCAACAAAATTAAAATCTTACATGTAATAAAGTTGACTTGAACAAAAGCTCCAACGAAAAAAAAAAAAAAAATCTAAGCTATGATATAGATAAGTGAATGATGTATGAAATGAGTTAGATGCCTTTTTCTACAAGAGTTTGAAAGCATATTTATAATTTTCTCCTCCAAAGCTAAAAATGGAAAAAAAAAAAAAAATACAAATACAAATCCCTTGATTACAATACAAATCATATCATATAAAATTTAGGGAGCCGTATTATAGATAGATACATCAAGGGATTCCTAATTGGAGGTAGATATGACACATGTGTCCATTGTGAGACAAAGCTCAAGGCAATGAAATGTTATTTGATTTGATCATTGTAATATGATTTGAGTTGATGCTTTATTTGTCTTGATAATTGTATGCTCCACACTTGAAATTTTATATCTTGAAACTTGTCATATGTCTCCATAATAAATTACCGCTAGTTGGAATCAAATCTTGACTTCCATAATATTATTCTTGAAATGAAACTCTTGATCCGCGTGTGCCATGAATGTGTCCAAATGCTTCAAATTTCGTACTTTTCATTGATTTCAAAATTTCTTCAATTGCTCATGGTCATGCAAATTTATGGTAGTATTTTCTCAAATTTTGCATATTTCTCGATTTCTTGTAAAAATTATAACAATAATAAAATTCGAGACAAATAAAAGGCATTTAATTAATTTTAAGCACAACTAGAGACTAATAAATAACTAAATGGGGTGTTAAAATCAATGTTGTGGGTGCTTATCATATATCCTTTAACATTTCTTGTTAGTCATTACCTAAGCCTCAATGCAACCTAATAAAGTCCTAGTTGATTTTAAGAGAAAGTTGGCTTTGTAGATGCAGAGGTTGAATAAACAAGAATTATGGTGTTTGATTTAACATTCTTAAAAGCAAGGATTGTGATTTCATTTTTCAAGTTAATTTTGGTCTCTTAATTTTAAGAAATATTTTGGTGTGTAAAGAAAAAACGTAAAAATTTCGAGGATACATGAAATATATATAATGAATTTCAAGGGTATATGAAACAAGTGAAAAAAAATAAGATGCAAGTAAATAAATCTATTAAAGACATTAAATGAAACCTAAGTATCAAGAAATGAAATAAACATGAAATCTATATATAATTAGAAAATCAGGGGGTGGTTTCGAAAATCAGTATGCAGTAAGAAGAAATGATAATTAGAAAATCAGGGGGTTGATTTCAAAAATCAATAAATAATTAGAAAAAAAAACTCAAAATTTACGAAAAACTCCGAATTTTTTTTTCGAAAACACCCTTGAAAAATGTAATTTTTGGTAGTTCGTTTTTGTATTTTTACAAAAAAAAAAACCTTGAAATTTAAGAAAAAACCTCAATTTTTTTTTTAAAAAACTCGAAAAAATGTAAAATTACATTTCGCTATTTATCTTTTCAGAATTGAAAAAACGAAATTATTGGCAAAATTTTGCGAGATTTCGCGAAATTTCGTTCCTTGCTTAATAGTAATTGATATTCGTGTACATGAAATCATGTTCATTCCATTCTTGAAAAGTTCGCTCTTCATGTTAGTGCATGTGAGATGGTTGTGATTCCATCATGTACTCTTTTCCTCACGTATAGATAGAGTCTAAGTGCTTTACTTGTGAATGACATGAGAGGCTCGTAGTCGAAGCATACTTTCTACATGTGATTTAGTAATGTTTCTACTTTGACATGGAAGGTTATGTCGATGTGGCTATGCACATACATGATTTGAGTTGAGAATGATGGTGAAAATTTTCTAACTTTTGGAGAATATTAAATTGTTCGTGAGATTTATTGATCACTAAAATGACATTGTTGGTTTCTTGAAGTTTTGGGCAATTAAATTAATAAAAACAAAGGCACACACTTGACCAAAATATTGGTCCAATTGTTATACTTAGTAATAGATTCGGGCAGAAGCTTAATAATTTGGTTTAAAAAATTAGGATAACATGGATTTATTATTAGCAGGAGTGGCCCATGCACAAGCAAATTGCTCACTGTCATTGAATTCTAATGTCCTACGTTCTTCATCACAAGAAAATTAAGAGATGATGCTGAAAAGACAATGGGGTCGTCTCTCTTCACTTGTCATACGCATCAATTTCATGATCACTAGCCGTTCTATTCACTTTAATATCACTTTGATGCATATATATTAGTATGAAAATGTGCTCTATCACAACATAATGAATATAAGGCACCCATTCTTCAATCCCAGGAACTTGGATCATATAATCTAATTAATTCCACTATTGATGCCGACTTGGGGATCCATTAAATAACTCAGGAGTATGATTCCGACACAAGATGTTTATTCTTAGACACCTGAGCAGGCCATCAATCTACTTGAGTTAGATAACTTGTTGATTATATAATATAATATACCTTTTACATTAAAGTGGACCTAAAATACTGTTGTCCCTTAGCAATTAGAACTGTGGCTGCATCTGTAAAATCCCAAACATAGTAGGTTGAGTAGCATATATACTTTTTATTGAAGTCATACCATGCTTCAATGTAGTTTTCTATGCCAATCTGTCTATAAAAGTTTGAGACTACTTCGATTGGAAATATGACTAACTCGTTTATCATCAAACACATCCATCGGATCGGAATAGTACTGACGGTATGGCTTCCACATGGCAAAACCACTTCTTTTGCATGATTTTCATTATTTTGGGCCTTTGTCTTTGTCAAGCAACATCTCGCACTCTCCAAGAGTCTACAACGTTAGAGAAGCATGAGGAGTGGATGGTCCAATATGGACGTCTTTACACTGATGTTGCAGAGAAGGAGAAGCGGTTTAAGATATTCAAGGAGGATGTAGAACGTATTGATTCCATCAACAATGTTGGCAACCGAGCTTACAAGCTAGGTGTCAATGAGTTTGCGGACCAAATCACTGAAGAGTTTAATGATGTTCGTAACAGATACAAAGGACGTGAGTGTTCCCTAAAAAAATCTAGCAAAGGTGTATCATCCTTCAAGTATGAGAATTTGACAGCCGTGCCAGCTAGTATGGACTGGAGGAAGAAAGGTGCAGTGACTCCTATCAAGGACCAAGTCCAATGTGGTAAGGGACTACACAGCTTACATCTATAATCTCTCCCTTTAAATACATGAATTAAATTTGCTTCACAATTGCACGAACTTTCCCTTTAAAATGCAACAAATGTAAGCAGGTTCATGTTGGGCATTCTCAACAGTGAGAGCAATGGAGGGGATCACCCAAATCAAAACAGGTATACTAATCTCCCTGTGAACAAGAACTAGTGGATTGTGACACCAAAGGTGAGGATCAGGGCTGTGAAGGGTGGACTCATGGACGCTGCATTTGATTTCATTGTACACAACAAAGGCCTAGCAACCTAAGCCACCTACCCATACAAGGCTGCCGATGGCATTTGCAATGCTAAGGCGGAAGCTTCTCATGCAGCTCACATTAGTGGTCATGAAGATGTTCCAGCCAACAGTGAGACTGCTTTATTGAAGGCTGTTGCTTTCCAACCAGTATCTGTGGCCATTGATGCTAGTGGGTTTGATTTCCAGTTCTACAAAAGCGGTGTTTTTACCGGACAATGTGGTACTGAACTAGACCATGGTGTGACTGCCGTCGGTTATGGTACAAGTGCAGATGGGATGAAGTATTGGCTTGTGAAGAACTCGTGGGGCACTAGCTGGGGTGCAGAAGGGTACATAATGATTCACAGAGACGTGAGCACCAAGGGAGGAATTTGCGGTATTGCCATGGAATCCTCTTACCCTACTGCATGAGTATGAAACATATTCATACAGTGTATGATATCCTTTGTATTGTTTATATATGATGTACATATAGTGTGTATTAACCGGATGTACGTTCTGGTGAATATAATTGAAGAAAGATGGGGGTTTGTACTTTATGCTTGTTTTATTAGACGTAATAGCAACCTGAGTTTTCTTCTTGTTTGGCAGTGAGCAAGTTGTCTACACTTTTTAGGGTCCTTGTTCATTACCCCCAAGGAAAAACGAAGTTGCTAAAGGAATCAAGAGTGTTCTCTTTAGACTTGTCCCGATCATTCATTTTGATATCACCTTCACCTCCAATAGTATAGCTTGGCATTCATTTGAATAATTTAAATACACCATAAAGTATCAACGCAACTGATAGACTACAAGAACACACTAAGGAGTGGTTCACATGTTGCTTGCTGAACTAGCCTACTAAAAGTGTAAAATTGTATAGCAAAATTCTGATGTTCATAAACATGCTAAGCTACTGCATAGATATAAGGTTTAGCTGAACTGGCCGAACCAACCACTGAGACCCATCACACTGTCAAGCTTAATTGTGCATTTAGGAAAATTTAAAAAAAAAAAAAAAGGGTTTGACCATGAAATTGAGATGGTCTACACCAAGGTCTATGCAGCGAAAGAATCCCTTCAATATCTTTACCATGTTATTTTTTCAAGTAGCGAGAATAAACCATAAAAAGTTGATGTGCGTGCATTACCCTTTTCTATATATGTGCACTACTTGTCCCTGCAGCTAAAGTCTCCATAGGTAACACTTCTAAGACCTTCTCTACAAGTATGCTTCAATCTTCTTTGTACGCTAGTTGTGTTTGCTCATAAAACAAATGCCATTTACGTAGAACCTGAGTACTCTTAACATGTAAATTTATGGAGTGTCTATTTAGCTAATTACTTGAACCACATTAAGATAATTTGAATTCTCTTTCTTAGTTATTTTCTTGCCAAACATAATAAGCAATCATTGTCCACTACAATAAAACTGTAATTTAGCGGCGGTTATGTAGCGACGTTTCATAAACACCGTCACTAAATATGTTATTCAACGACATTTGTTCAACCGTCGTAGATTAATATTATTTAACGGCGATTCTAGTAAATGGCGATGGTTGTAACCGTCGTAATAAACTTTATTCAACGACGCTTGTTCAACCGTCGTGGATCAATATTATTTTAGGACGGTTGTTCACGATCTCTTCTCTCCCTAAAACCTAAACTAAACCTAAAAACAGTAGCCCGACGCTTCTCCCCTCTCCCTCTGCTGCGATTTTCCTCTCCATCTGTTGTGATCTTCTCTGCTCGCCCTCTCCGCTCACCAGTGGCGGACCTACTAAGGGACGAGTGCATCTCTTTCTCGCTGTTTCTCCATCTTCAACCCTAATCTCCCCATACTTACATCTCTCTCATTCCTCTCTGCTTTTCTCAACAGGTATCTTCATCAATGAAAAACCTCTCTCTGCCAAGCACCACAACCCTTCCCTCTCATCGCCGACTATCGTCGACCTCTCACCATGTAACGCCTGATCTGTTGCTCCTCCAACTTCAACATCCAAGGATTTGAGAGCTCATTTTCATCCTCTCTCCCGATTGACGAACAATCATCACCAACAATCACTCAACATGTTCTTGAAATCTCTCCTCTTGAGGTAAGGTTTTTGGGTTAGGTTAATTTAGAAGAGAATTGGGAATTTTGGTTTTTATTTTTATTTTTTCAGGCTGCTTAAATTTCACATCCAACCCCACCTCTTCCTCTTGCTAATCAGGTACCACCCATCATCTTTGAATTTATTTAGGTTTTTTGCTTTTTTTCTTGCTGAATTTTGAAATTTGGGAATTACTCTGCAGGCTGTTCACTATTTTGAGATCTTTGGCAGCTATGCAGTCTCGTAACAAATCTGAGATTGAGAAGTTAAGGAGGGAACTCGACAAAGAACGTGGCAGTTCAACAAATATAAAAGTTAAATTGCAAGGTGTGTTTTTTTAATACCAGAGCTGGAATGTTGCTTCTTACCTTTTGTTGTCTACAAAATTTTAATTAGTTTTTGCTTACTTTCCAAAGGAACACAAACTAAATGAATACCTTCAGAAGGAAGTCCATATTTTAAATATGGGCAAGGATACAGTAAGTTTTCACTTCAATTTATAGAACTAACTCATTTATTTGTTGATGAGATGCATAATTTGGTCCATGCTGTCAACTTTCTAGGGACTTTTTCTGTTGACTATAGTCTACCTGATGTTTTACGTATACCTGGCCTGGGTATAATTTATACGCAAGTCAATTAGTCGAAAGAATGTCTTATTGAAAGGGAATCCTCATGATCATCATCAAAATATCATTTGGTGTATTTCTATGTAACACCCATGAATACATGTAGCAACGGACTTTGAAGAGTCTTTGATACAGAGGCTTGATTGTACTTGTCTAGTTGACTTAATTGTTTGATAGTTCAATCTGGAAATGTAAAACCCAAGAACCAAACAATAGGCAATTTGATGTTCACTGCCTTAAAATAAGAGGCCCCCTTCTCTTGCCTACCCTCCCCACCCTTGCATTGTTGCTTATGTACCCTTGGCGAGTGAATAATATAGATGGAGTAGTTATTTATGATAATAGTTTCTTGTTGTCTTTGTGTGTATTTACTAATGTATGTGTGTTTGTGCGTGGTGTTTATACCATGCACCTTTAGGTATAATTCCTTGTAATTTCTATGATTTTTATGTCTTTAGGACAGAACTCTATGGTGGAGATGGCAGCTTTACACATTTGATTGGAAGGGGGTTACTCATTTATTTTTCTGCAAATGGCTTACCATGATTGTTGTTTTTTCATGCCTCTTGGTAACATATATTTAACTTTGTAAGATGCACACTGCTAAGTTATGAACTTTCTTGTGCAGAAGATGTCTTTATACCTCTGATACGATTCATAGTGATATATAAGGGAGTATTTGACTAGCATAAAGTATCATTGTAGGCAACTAGAGATCTGCATGTCCAACAATCTAAATGCAACCACCAATAAGGAAGGGGAAGTTTGTGAATTCTGGGATAGCAGTTCTCATGTTGTTCCCGCTTAGAAGGAATCTAAATGATTGGGAAGTCCCTCAAATGGCCAATATGCTTGCTCTCACATAAGCTATTTCTTGGATTTGGAGGAGAAAAAATAGCTATGAAATGGTAAAGCTAATAATTAACCAGTAAAGGACTGGTACAAACAATTAGCTCATTCTATTCCGAATTCTGATCTGCAGGAGAGAATCTGCAAACTTTACCCTTTCGTGGTTGTAGGAATTCTGATCCTCCTCCAACCTCTCCCTGTTTGGAAAGTGGGTCTGGGAGAGACTCAATTCATGCTATAATCTGGGTTATGTTGAGGGAGAAAAATAATATAATCTTCAAGGAGGTGAAAAATGAGTTTGCCAATCTGTGGACTGATGTGAAAGTTACTTTATGGTTGTGGGCTTCTAATTGGGATAGGTTTAGCGGTGTTCCTTTTTCTTCTTGTATGTTTAACTGGGTATCTTAGTGTCCATACCTATAACATATCTGGCATGAGAATTTTTGATATGTTTCTTTACCTACAAAAGGTGGTTCTATATGATACGTGTCTATTGCTTGTATTAATTAGTAACTGAGGAGACGTTACATATCTTTTTGGAGGGTACTTGAAGAAAGAGGGTTTTGACCATGAGATTTTTCAAAAGTAGATTTGAGGAAATTGGGTGGTTTGGCGAAGGTGTTATTAGGTGGTACTTAATAACAGGGAAGATGATGGGCAGCAGGTGGTCTAGTGGGGGATTTGGTTTGAGAGAAATAAGTGCATGTTCAAATGCACAGAGACGAGGAGTTCTTGATAGATTGCCATTTTGTGGCAGTGTACCATAGATTAAGAGGGGCCTGGTTTGACTATTTCCTTATTAAATTAGAGGCATTTTTCTTCTACTTGCAGGTATTTTTATTCATCTAGTGAGCTATAGGACAATTGCTTGTTTGCGTTCAGTGCTTGCTGATAGTTGTACTCGTATAACCATCAATGCATCATACATAAGAGGTTGTTTCTTTCTTTTGATGGAAAGTAGAGTTATTCGAAGCAAATACAATTTTGATTAAATTAGTTTTAGTTTTGTTTGTTCTATTTCATTGTTGGGTCGGGCCTAAGTAAGCCCATTAGAATATATGAGGATTAGGGCTCTGATAGGTTTAAGCTAGTTTGTTAACCAGCTGAATTCTATTATAAATAAGGCCTAAGAGCCACCATTGTAAAAGGGCATTGAATGAATGAAAATACTCCATGAAGAGTTTAGGAGGATTATGTTTATTGTTGAGTTAATTTCCAGCAGCAATTTATTTTTGTTTCTAGTGTTTTAGTTGTTAGACTGGCATATTACTTTTGCCGATCAAAGGAACTCTTTACTGTGACTTTACTTGTTACTCTGGGTATGTTGTAATCAAATGACTGATAGATGGCTATGAAGGTTATTAAATGCAAGAAACGTTCGACTTCTTTTTAACTTTAGTCTTTGTTCTGAATATTTTTTTCCTGAAATTACATCATTTTGTCTTCAGGTTGCTGAAAAAACGGCTCTGCTACGGCCTATAGAACTGAAACTTGTTCCTTTGGCTTTGGAAGGTAGCGCCTTTAGAAGCAAATTTCTTGATACTGATGAACTCTTGAGCTATTCTGGCTGGTTTGTGGTAAGATATAAGTAATAGCATTATTTAATTATTTTTAGTGTAGTACTCTTTTCTTATTATTATCTTCAATTTATTAACAAAAATGCAAAACAGAATCAGTATCATTAGTTCCTTACATGTTTCTTCATTCATTTTTTTGCTTTCTCTTATATCAAACTTGCGTTTAGGTTTATTTCTGTATTGCCATGGTAAATTTTTTACTTGATTTGAGAAGAGAGATAGCCTCCTACTTATTAGAGAATGTGAGCCTTGCAACTATAGCAATAATGCCTATCATGTAATTTTTTTGGGCTAACACCACATCACCTTTCCTAAGACTCTGATGTTCTACACACAAACACAATGTCTCACCCATCTCATTGGCATTACCTTCATCCTCAGATATGTTTGTGGCACCAAAACCCCTCATATTTTGTGTATCCTGTGTGATTATCATCTCCCCACACTCATAAGCATCCACCTCATCTGAATTCCATTTGTTCTTGTAGTTAATATGTATTGATATTGGACAATAGGAGATAAAATGAACCCAGGGACTATTTGATCGTAGTCTCAGTTCTATAACTGTTATAATGATGTCCATTTTCTCCTTGCAAGCAATAATAGCCTCCTATGTGTGGATTGGCGGCAAGCTTGTCGAATTCCTGGCGGGGAGAAAGATAGAGTAAAATAAGGGGGGTCATAATTTTTTTTTGTTATGATCAACAAAATAAAGCAGATTTCATTTCGTTAAAAAAAAGGAAAACTAGTGACTGAACATAAACATACAAGATTTTAGCTACAAATAAAATAAAACTTGTTCTCCCAGTCAAACATGCAAGTGTGGAATGGAATGTTTCGTAAACTTTCCCATATGTTTCCCCAATGTCAAGCCAGGGCCTTGATTTCATTACATAACTCCGAATGGTCCTTCTTCTTGTCCTTGAAAGTTCAACCATTTCTGTCCTTCCAGACCACCCAAATAACTGCAAAAAAACACTTTCTTCCATAGCCAAGTGCCCATATGAGAACATTCATTTTCGTGTCACTTTGAAGCCATCTGCAGGAAGCTATGAGCAGTGGGGGGTGGGAGTGTTGTCTTCCTCAGAGATAGATCTAGAAAAGATGATCCATAGTTTCCTCAACTTTTTCATACAGGCTACACCTAGTAGGGATCATCATACCTCAAATGAGGTTATCAATTGATTGGAGTAATTTGCTTGACCCCAGAAGGAGTGGTAACCAAAAAGGATGGGTAACAGGGTTAGAAAATGATGATTGTGAGTAAAAGGATGGGCATCAGTTGGTAGAAGACTTCTTTATCACCATCATTGTTCATCATCATTATCATCGTCTTCAATCGTTCATCATCCACAATATGCTGCATCGACCATCGAAGTTTTTGAAAAAAAATCTCGGTGAAGGACTAAGAGTTTCAAACACTTGTTACCCGTGTCAAGAAGAATACTAAAATATATGTAATCAATAACTTGGCTGCATTTAGAAATGAGGTAGACTAAAATATATGTAATCAATAATTTGGTTATAGTTGAATAGAGGTAGATTTTTCTTTTTGAAATGTAGAAATGTAGTGATATTCCGACTCTGCTCGAAGTTCCTCAATAACTTGGCTGCATTTAGAAATGTAGTGATGATGGGAAGGATTGACCTTGCTGAATTTTTCTTTTATAAACCAGTACTTTGTTCTCAATTGATCAGTACTTTTCTCGTGTTGCAGCACTTGAGAAACTTCTAAAAGGCTATGCTGGGAAATATGCTACTGGAGATGAAGTATTCCTGGTTGGTTCTCCTTCCCCCTATTTTCAAATTGTGATCTGTGTATCACCTTCATGTTTGCATGTTCTCTGTAAAATTTGCCTTGATAGTAGCAGTGTAAATATTACGAATAGATGAAGAAGAAAGAGATTGTCTGCAACTGTGACATTTCTTTTTCTAATTTCCTTCAATTATTTTGATGCATTTTTTATATATCCTCTCTCTCTCTCTTCTCTCATATTTGTGGGACAGGGAACAGGACTTAACCCCTAAAACCTAGCGTACAACCATTCCACCATGAAACATCAGAGACATTCCTGCATCTCTGGACATCATGACATCCCAAATAGGTCTTCACCCTATGATCATCCATGATTATGTGCAAGTGTGCAACCTTTTTATACTAATGATCTTCCTTCTCAAAGATAAGATTCAGTCCTTGTCAAGCTTCTGTAAGCTTTTTGCTTTGGAAGGCAAGCTTCCAGCAGTCCTACAACTTTTAATTTTTTGACAGTTGAGCTTGTGAAGCCAAAGAACAGAAATTCTTAATGGCCTAGGAACCAGCCTGGTTTTCCCTGCCTAGGGGGCGAAAATACAGTTTTGCCCCCCTCTTTAAACACACTCTCCAAAAAGGTGTTTAAAGAGGGGGGGGGAATTGTATTTTCACCACCCTAGGCAGGGAAAACCAGGCTGGTTCCCAGGCCTTGTAGAATTGCTCGCCAAAGAATCAGCCAGTCAGCGACAAAATTGCCTTCCCTAAAACATACACAATAAGTCATTGGCTAGAAGAATAGAAAAGTAGGTCCTAATGAAGTGCCTTAAGCTCACTAAAAAATTGTTCATACCTCTTCAGAAAATCATGGATGCCTTAAGTCACGATCTCTCCCTTATTATTCTCAAATGATAAGGCCTCTTGCTGTAATGTTAGATATCTAAGATCGATTCAGTTTAGATCCTTCAAACTCCCGAATACCAATTGGGACGTAGGAGGCTATTATCACATGGAATAGGAAATCTTTTACACAGTTGTCTATAAAAGTAAAATGGTCGTTAGCTTCCTAGTTTTGTGTTTGTTAATAGGTCAGTAGTCACTGCCTTTATCCATGTAAATACTACATTATTTCATATAGTTTGGGTTGTTATTCTTGTTCTCCCAATGGTTATTAACCAAGATTTGTTGGACTGCATAATTGCAGGCAGATGTATTCCTAGCACCTTAAGAATAATCCCATCTTTTTTGTTTATTTTCCTCTTGTTCAGCATCAATTTCATTTATATGACACACTGAATTAATGTTCAAGTTTCTTTTTAACTGAGCATCAGTCAGAACTTTTGTTTGTCTTTGATGCCATGGTTCTCTGTTACATACTTATCTAGCAGGTCTGATTCCTCCAGTTCAATTGTGGATTTAACCAAATGATAATATAGCCATATGGAGCATAGATGATTGAAATATGATTTTATTTTCAATTCATTGTTCTTGATTTCCTTTGTTTTGGTTTTGTGGTGAAATATTCTCATATTTTTTTGTGATTCCATATTGCAGGGAGAACATGATCATTGATGAGCACCAAAGCTTGTGGAGCATTTCGTAATTCAGTTTCTTTTAAGCTAACTAGCCAGCCATTGTACAACTTCGGTTTTGGTGGTTAGATGTGAACATTGAGAATATGTAACAATTTAATTTATAGTTTTCTCTGGACCATGTGATATTGATTTTGAAATGAAATTAAGGTCCCTTTTAATGTGTGATGATGGTATCAATGTTTAGTGTCATTTATATTTGATTTTTTATTTGAGTTTAGAAGTTGTGTACATGTTAGATAGATTGTTTTCACCCTATGAAAAGAAAGCACTACAGGTTGAAAATGTGGGTTTTTTGGTAAAAAAAAAATAAAAATCAAAGAGAATTAGAGGCGGTTATAGCCGTTTGTGTGTTTATGAATTTTAGCGGCGGTTAATAACTGTCGCCAAAAAAGTGTATAGGTCATCAGGTTTTGCCGACGGTTGCAACCGTCGCTATATGGTATTCAATGACGGTTTTGCCAACGTTTATTGACATAGCGACGGTTATGCCAGCGGTTGCTGAAAATCGTCGCTGAATACCCCAGTGATGCCTTTATTAGCGGCGGTTGTCAAACCGTCGCAGTATTATGTACCGTCGCTAAATACCTTTGGCCACCGTCGCTAAAATACAGTTTTCTTGTAGTGGTCTCTGTATGAAGAAATCTTAATTATATTAACAAAGTTATGTCTAATGCAACTAAAATTAAACTAAGATTAACTGAAACCATGACGCACAGGCGTCATATTTCATGATCATGCGAATGCTTATGTCTCTGTCTCAGATTAAGCTTTCAGTGATCAATCTTTACTAACTTGTAGTAATAAACTACATGGAATTGAAGTATATCTAGTACAACGAACTTGATGATTGTTATCAAACCATGTCTTTTGTTCCTTGGCACTAGGAACTGGTCATCCATTTAAAATCTATAGCAACTCAGTTATCCATTTAAAATCTATATCAACTCAGTTATTGCGCTTAAATTGGAGAGAATGTCTCCATCAAATAACTCACATGATTGAATCTAGATTTTTTTTTAAGCACAGGTGGGTATATTAAGGTCAAGAGCACTTAGGCTTTTGCCCAACTCACTTACCATTAAGAATATGACACTATAATACTGAAAGAATGATTGTTGTTTGTGTTGTGTATGGTTCTCCCATATTTAGCATCTTATATATTATCACAAACTTCAACTACGAAGAATTAACATGATAAGTTTCCAATTCCCACCACAAGTACAAAATTAGTATGAACGCTGACTTTGCCATTTTCATACTATTATCAGTATCCACTCATACCGTATTCTTTTTTCCTCTTGGGTAGTCTAAATCACATAGAAGCCCGATCAATCTGTTAGCGTAGATTCTTTTTACATGACGTAGTATGTAGCCATCTTTTGGAACATTAGGTGAACTGATTCCTTTATATCAATACTGTAGGTTTTATTCAACTAATAATCAGTTACTAACAATTTATTTTACAAGAAAAATAACTAATAATCATGATGTAGATTGAGAACAGGAGGAATGGGATTTTACCATGATCATGTTCAGGGCATACTTTGATTACTTGTCTGCTAGTATAACCTTGTTCACTACTTGTGCAATCTGATTAGACCAGAGTGGATTTGGCATGGGGTCCATAAATAACTACTTAGTCATTCTGATTTTGAAGATCTTGATTCCTTGGCACTTGGAGGCAGCTTTCCACTCCAATCAATTTATGTAAGAGAGCATGTCTCCATCATTCTATACACCAATCTGATCATTGAAAAGTGATATATAATGTTTTTCTTCAGCTGGGCTGGCTTACTAGAGTGCCTAATGTTGAGGTCATTTCCATAACTGCCTTCACCGCAGGTGTAGGAATTGACGTTAGGAGGTCTATGACATGCCGTATAATTTCAACTTGAGCATTCACCATCTAGTTTTAAACTAACCTGATCTGATACGACTTGTTGGGAGGCCTGTGCGACAATAAAATGCAATGAGCTTGTTTCAGAATAACATCCTTACATCCGAAAGTGATATTCTAGATCAATTAGAATAACATGCACGCCAAATGGAGTGGTTGTTCTAGTTGAGCCTGAATGTCTCTGTTATATTAAGGATGGCCACCATGTTTGAACTAAATTCCCACATTGAATCATTTTGCTTGGCTCGCGCCTAATATGTGGCATAGGGTTTGAAGGCAATCTATAGGGTGACAGGTTCTAGAAGGGAATTTACTTATACTAACGAGAATTGAACTGAATTGAAACAGTCCCTTCTTCTCCAACTGTTTGCAGTTTAACATGTTATCACAACATTGGTCTTGAAAGGTGGTAGGTTCACTTATCACTCACTTTATCCGCGGAGGCATTTTCTAGCAGTTCCAGCCCTTGCGAAGGAGGTATTGAGATTTAACAGTATCAAGCTTTTAGAACAAATTGTTATAAACCAAGATGCTCGATGAACTCAAAGAAAATCATCGAATTTCTATTAAGGGGGGTGTATTGTATATGGATTCTTATGGAATTGATAAATAATTTGAAAAGTCCACGGACTCTTTAAATTGTCCACAGACTCTTTAAATTGTCCACGGACTTATGCTGATTTCTTAAATCCATAGACTTTTGCTACAGACTTTCTAGAGATTTATGAAAATCCACGGACTCTGTATGAACGACTTTTACAGATTTCTAATTATTTGCAAAATAAAAAAGAAGTTTGGGTAATATCATATACTCCCCTATCACTGGATTACACACATAAATGGGGTCAAATTGGGTTTTATCAGATAAGCATAACAACCCATTACACGAACCCACAAGCTCGAAATCCCGAACAGGGGAAGCAGTTTCAAAATCCTCCAGTGTCTTAGATTTGATACCATGTGGTATGAACCTTGGATTAACAACAACCCCATTGTTAAAATTATCATCATTTTCATGCTCAAACACTAGAATGTCACTCCTATTTTCATTATTCACCTTACCAACATGAAACAAAAGACTAATACAACTATTCAAAACATGGGAGTGGTTTTGTTGGAGTGATTTGGTATGGTGCAACTTAGTGAAATGTGGGTGATGAACTATCTTGAGCCAAGTTTTGCATACGCACCTGCAAACCGCAATGGGTTTGATGGGGAGCCTTGATATGATGTCAAGAAAAATACCCAATGGTAGTTTGAGAAAAGCTGATGATTTGGTCCCTTCTTTTGCCAAGGCTTCCAAGTTCACTTGTTTGAAAGCTTGAAAAAGTTGCTGGGATGATGATGAGGTGGGGTTGATTTTTTGATTCTCGTTGATGCTCTTCTTCTTTGGCATTTTGATTGAAACAGAGAGAGTTTTTTTCGTTAGGTCATCGCCTTCGTCACTCTCTCTCTCACTGTGTACATATCTCGTTCTTTTCTAGCAGCAAAACTGATCGCAGCAGCCACGACTTCTTCTATATCGTTCTCGTCTTTCTTGCCTTTCCACTTCCTCCTTCCTTGTGAATATGAGCAGCTTTAGGGCTTAGGTTGGAGACGTGGTAGTCCTGGAGCTGAGAAGAAGGGTTTCATGAACTGAGTTATGCACGAAGCGGGGAGCGGGACTCTTTTTTTGGTTTCGCGGGTTGTTTGGAAAGATCATCTTCGCGGCTGGCACAAGGAAGAACTTTGGGAGACTTTTTTTCACGTTGAAATCTTTGATATGGAGGCTGGCAAATTATTGAAATTTGTTATTTATACTTAACACTACAAAGTCCATGAGAATCCATGATTTTCCAAATCCATAAATATGAATGATATTTTGAATACCCAAAAACTTTTGTGGACTTTCTGAAATCCATATTGAATACCCCTAGACTTTGTGGATTTCAGAAAGACTTTTTAAAATCCTGATTGAATACCCTTAGATTTTTGTAGACTTTTTAAAATCCAAATTGAATACACTTGGATTTTCAGAATCCATGAAATTTATTAAATTGCCCACAAAATCCAAATACAATACACCCTCCTAAGTAATTTGAGAGGGACCTTTCGAGATACTTTCAAACGTAACTGATTGGGCTTTTGACATAATCAAAGAACCCAGGAGACAGCTTTAGTGACGACAGCATATCTGACCATGGCACTAATCATGATGAAGAGGCCAGTAATTCCAATTCTCATGATTCAGGCAATCGTGCCTCTAAAATTTTAATGTTTGGTTTTCATTGACTTTGGACTCTCCAACAATCCTTGATGCAATACTGACAATTACCAACTAGAAAGATCCTCTTGTATCTAATAGCTGAAGATTGGTTTAAGGAGAAACGAAAGGTAGGTAGTGGTTTTGTTGAGTGGCATATGGACACAATTTTCCCTACTAGAGATACTACTAGGTGAAAGGGGACTGTGGGGGGTTGTGCCATTAGAAAATATTGGTTGTCATCTGAAAGGAAACAGTGTTAATGCACACTTTGAGAAGGGAAAAAAAGCTTACGATGTATTTCATAGCGTCTTAGCGTGTGGAACTATAGAAGAAACGGGTTGAAGATTCAGATTCCTTGAAAATTACAACGAGGGGCAGAAGAGTCTGAGTGCTGCAACAGTCCAATTCCAAAGAGACTATCACATTGAAAAGAAGAAGAAGAATAAACTATAAGTGAGCAAGCAAGAGCTCTTTCTAGTGTTGATTAAGACCTGCAGTCAGCTAAAAACCACTTGGTTCTACATGAGACCTGATAATGTCACTATGTACAAGATTAAGTAATGAGTTCTGTTATTAAAACAAAGTTGACACTTGACAGGTATTTCGTACAAGTATCTGTTTCTTACTAGCAAAGCGACAAGTTATGGTGGCATAGAGAGTCGAGTGGTGAGGAACAGAGCACCATCTGTTCCACGTCTCTTTCTTCCTTTATTATCACTAATTCTCATGTGTTCAGCTAATCAACATAAGAGAGGTTTAATCCAACTATGTCTAATGGAATCTCACTATGTCTATGTATCTTTTGTGATGAAAACATTTGTATGAAACTAAAGGAACCATATGGCTAGAGATGTGTAAGACCGCAACTCTCAATATATATTCGGTTCGGTTCGGTTCGGTTCGGTTAAGATCGGTTTTGATTTTAAAAAATTCAAAATCGACATGGTCGGTTCGGTTTTTGGTTTCTATGTGATTTTAACCGACCGAATATATATAATAAATAATATATATTTTATATATAAATAATATAATATGTTTAAATTAGTAGGTCGGTTCGATTTTATTTCGGTTTTGATTCGATTTTAGTCAGTTCGATTACGGTTTGTATAAATTAGAATCGATTCGGTTTCAGATCGGTTTTGTTAATGGTCGGTTCAGTTTCGGTTTGGAAATTTTAAAACTGACTTAAATCGGTTCAGTTCACAGTTTAGGTGAAAAACCGAATCGTCAGTTCGATTTTCAGCCCTAAGCAGTATGCCTATCACACGGTATTCTACCTTAGTCAAGAGTTGAAATAATGGTCTAATCCCTTGGAACTTATCCTGTTTCGATAAAAGGCAATCGCTACAATTTAACAATTGATGACTGAGGGTCTTGATGGTATTTATCTATTTACTCAGCTTGCAAAAACTTTATCTACTATGTAGGTAATAAGTATTAACTAATAGTTTTATATTATTTAACGAAAATTCTAAATGTCGAGGAAGTGGGCGAGGAAAACAGCGAGGGAGGGAGAGAGGGAGGGAGCCGTCCATCCCCCTCAGGATGCGCACATGAAAAAATGACAGCACACATCCCGAGGGGGATGGACAGCTCCCTCCCTCCCTCACTGTTTTCCTCGCCCACTCCCTCGACAGGTAGAACAGCTCATTATTTAAAGTAAATAAATCTAAATTTGAGTGCGCACATGATAATGCTAAGGCTAGATTACGATGAGGACACATGCCTATAGCATCTTGTCTTATCGATCCAGATAGAGACAACACTATTAAAAGTACGCCTTCTCCTGTGAATTTTGAGAAAACTCTAGAAAAAACTCAATGAACCCTTTAAAAAGCTCAAACTCGCTCAATTATGTTTTAGAGACCAGTTGCCCTTTTGATATGTAGCTTTTCCTAATTGTGGCTTTCTGATGCAGAAGGATCCAAGGCAAATTATGCTGAGTTGTTAGATAGCACGTTGTTGGCACTGAGATATTATGAGTTGGCATATCAGCGTAAAGATAGCAGAAAATCGTGATCTTTTCTTAATTGGGGCAGTTTTGTGTGCGTTTCGGTATTCTAGCCATAACTTTGGCTACGGGTATTAGAATCGCGCATATGATCCCAATTCAAAAAGCTCTTTTCGGCGCACACGTCATAGCCAAAATCCACTATTTTCCCTTCCAAATCTACAATTTTAGTAATTTTTTCTTTTATGGTAATATTTTATTTATCGTTTAGGAAGTGATTTTGAATCCGATTTGGGCCAGATTTTTGGCAGATTGTTTCTTTTATTACGTATTTTGTTTTAGCATGATTATTGGAATTTTGCTAATTTTGGTAAAATTCTAATAATGATGAGTTTTAGCTATAAGGTCTGGCTTGTGGGCTGATTTAGAGATATATTTAATTTGAATAATTTAATTAAACATTATAGTTATTTCTCTGTGTTTTTAGCAATCTCTTGTATCTTTTTTTTGTGAATTGTCCATTGAATTAGCCTGCAGAATAATCGTTATTCTGTCCGACATCACTTTCCATAACTATTGTAACCATCTTATTTCAATTTTATACATGAGACGTAACATAAGTACACTTGGGAGTCCATGATATGAACATTATCAATTCATGACAATTCATATGTACAGGATGGATCTGATACACTTATACTTTGAGCTACATAGACTAATTTCATTGCTTATTTTACCTATTTAATTATGCAGTAGGATAAGAGGCGTTCATCGCAATACCACAAAGTCCTTCCTTGGCACTTACATCTCTTTTCATCCTGATGTACCCATTCTCACCCTAACCCTTGCCCTGTGAGTTCTTCACAAGCCAATATTTGGTTCCATCGTCACTAACACCATAACCCACAGCAGTGACACCGTGGGTTGGGTTGGTACCACACTCTCCAGTAAAAATACCGCACTAATTTGGGCTGCTACTACCTTCTTGTTGTTGCAAGTACCATCAACACACCCATACAGCCTTCATCTTGTTCTTTGGTGTCGCAATACACCAGTTCTTATTAAGACAAGAAGATCAGCTTACCTGTTTTGAGTTGGGTAATCCCTTCCATTGCTGCTACAGCTGAGAATGCCCAACAAGAACCTACATGCAAATTTATTATATTTCTTAGGCCCCACGTCATGGTTACTAAAAATAGCTCAAGCCATATATGATACTTTTTTTTGTTTCTTTGAATTAATAGATATGATCTATAAAGCCTTGCCACAATATTGGCCTTGGTTCTTGACAGGAGTTACTGTTGTTGGAGTTTGTATAGCAAATAATCAATATTAAAGAGAAAAAATGTGTCTTTTGCACTTGAAGAGAAATAATGTGTCTTTTGATTTAAGAAATGATGTGTCTGATCAACACACCATTTTGTTCTCTATATATTGAAGAGAAAAACAAGTTCTTCAAATACATTAATTTTTTCTAAAGTAATTCATTCTTCTTTAGTTCTAAGAGAGATTGCATTTGGCAAATTCGTCAAAGCCAACACCCTTGTGCTACGG